>OX411308.1:169714044-170306544 GCA_948150685.1 Rhaphigaster nebulosa
TATATATATCTATCTATATATATATATATATATATATATAAATATATATATATATATATATATATATATATATATAAATATATATATATATATATATCTATCTATATATATATATATATATATATATATATATATATATATATATATATATATAAATGCTATGTGAGAGACGTAATGTTCTTTTTGTAATCCTTACACATACATAACAGTAATGTAATTTATTCAGAACTTAAATTTAATTTTTTTTAATCGTGCAATGACTGTAACTTAAGAGTAGGTCAAAAGAGTTAAAGATTTAAATAAAGCAGCAAACCTGCAGCATATATAATATAAAGTACCAATGTGACCTATATAACTCATCCTTTTCAAGAATATTAAAATTAATCTATATTCACTAATTTTATTATCAAGAGGCTGAACCAACACATTCGCACCACACATTTCTCAACCGAAGAACGACGCACACGGGGGTATTTTTAAATTTAACCGACCAGAACTATTTCTTCGATTTTATTTTACGAAATTTCGTTTCCTATTGGTCTATTGTACTGTAATTGATCAATGTGAAATCCAAAAATACATATATCACCAATGCAACCTGTGAAAATATGTGCAATCGACATCAACTTTGCCTTTTGAAATTAAAACTGTTATTTTTAATTCCATAATATGCGTTTAATTTCATAAAGAATAGACCACTAGGTTGATTTTTAAGAATGCGTCTTGCATGCGCTAAGAATGCGCGATATGCGTAAAGTGCAATGCTGGACATTTTCTTTAAGATGTGTAACACATGTTTTCACTTCTTTTTAAACGCAGAATCAGATGGTCATACTACTTTTTAAGAAAACAATCCCATTTCAAAATAATTAATGTTAAAATAGGAAAAAAGAGGTAACATTGATTACTTTGGAACGGGAGTGTTTTCATTATAAACTAACATCTTTATTATTTTTATTTGTTATTTTTTTACATTCTTCTATTTTATTTTTATAACAAAAACCCTAAATATTTCGAACGTATTCCGCTGCAAGCGAAAGAAATTCCAGTTTCTTGTCTAAGCTGGGTAAATTCTGGTTATTCGTGATTTCAATGATATCTCTCTTTAAAAGTATTTTCTCTCCAGAAATTAATAAAATAATATTTACCCATAAATAATAAAAAATAACTAATTATTAAAATATAAATTTTTCACATCTTCATGAAAAACTGATGATTTATTGAAACACTGATGATTTGCGTATGAAAGCAATATCTTCAAGATTAGCGGTTTCTAGTGGCTAATTTTTTCAGAGTTATTGACTGGATACCTTCAACAATGGCTTGGTAAAAAAATTCCTTCGAAACTCATCGGGAAGTATATCAAATGCATTATCAAATATTGAAATTTACAAAAAAAATCAAGTGCGTTGCGAGCATCTCACAACTTTCCCTTACCACCCTATAATAATAATCTTTTTTACATAATTGTAAAGAGTTACCATTAACATTACTTGAAATAAACTCAGTAACCATTCACTTCTTGAGCTAGGATACCATAGATCCAGACTATTTTGCGAGACTTGGTTAATTGGGCTCAGTGGACCTAAAACGTGTATTTCCGTTGAAAATTCGAATTCAAAAATTTTCACAATCGAAATACTTTCCCTTACTATAAATTTCACAAATAGATAAGGGAAAGTAAAAATTAGAAAAACTAAACGGTATGTGCAAACTTAAAATATATATATATATATATATATATATATATATATATATATATATATATATATATATATATATATTTCCAAACTTTCTTCATTCAAATACTTTCCCAAACACAGTAGAGGCAAAAAACCTAGCTAAAACTTAAGTGAAATAGTGGGAGACATAAGATATGGGCCATATATATATATATATATATATATATATATATATATATATATATATATATATATATATATATATATTAAAGATAATCAAATTATTTTTTCAAGCAAGTATAAACTGGTTTGACCCATCCAGGATCACATTATATGGCCATATCTTATGTCTCCCACTATTTCACTTAAGTTTTAGCTAGGTTTTTTGCATCTACTGTGTTTGGGAAAGCCGACATTTGGCCAGAATAGATCCGAGAAATACGCCTATGCACGACAGAGACAGAGGCAGCCTGAACGTACCAACATGATGAAGGAATCTAATTTACAGCTGACTGTAGAATCTCAGGAATACTGATCAATTGAATTTCTGATTTGAATTTGAATGAGAACAATGCAGAAGAAGAAGCGAGATTTAAGCCGATGATGGTAATACTACACTTTTTGGCTAGTTTAGCAGTGAAGTCCGTGGGCCATAAGTAAGAGGCGTATGGCGAAGGGAGTGGCAGCCCCGACTGGGCGCCAAAAATTATTTTTAGTGATTTATTTTTTTTCCTCCTCTTTTTAAGCTCTAAAAAGAAAATTTATTTTATTGGATTTAGTCGAATTTAAGTTTAAATAAGTAATCATGAAATAATTTTTATAATAAACAGATAGAGATGTACGATACTTTCCTTTCGATACCATGTAGTTTAGCTATCGATAACTACACACATAACTAAATGCCTAATTACCCATTAAACACAAGATACAGATCTCTTACTTATGAAAAAAATTATCTGAATCACTCAAGAACACCTTTATTGAGTACGATATACAAGAAATAAAAAATAAAATTACAAAACTTCAAATAAAAAAAAACCAAATATTAACTCCAACTCAAAGATAAAATAGTTATAAATTTAAACTCTAATTTAATTTATAACATAAATTGTCTACATTGCTCAAATTCCTATATTGGTATGACCACTCAAAATCTAAATAACAGACTTTAGCAGCATGAAAAGTCTTTCACCGTCTACAAAAATAAAAATGAAGGAATAAAAGAACCAAAAAATGCCCCAAATTTTTTTTATTTATTTATTTTTTCTCTTATGTTTTAGCTATTGAAAGGAAAATTTATTTTATTGGATTTAAGTTGAACATACGTTTAAATAATTATCATGAAATAATGCATATAATAAGCGGATAGGGATGTACGATGCGTTCCTTTCGATACAATATAGTTTTGCTGTCGATACCACTAATTCAATATTCCGTTCGATACCTTAGTGGTATCGAATATTCGATTCAAGTGCTTGAATGAGTGTCGGTATCGAATTTCCCTAGAAGCAGGTAACTGAAATTATGACAGGAGGAGGCAGAACCAGTACTAGGCATTTTGTCGGGGAGAGGAGGGCAAGCTTAATTTTGCCGCCCCTTCTTTCATCCCCTCTCCACAATAAAAAATTCAACAGTTTTATAACGGTACTGTTTCTTAGGTAATATATTTCGAAATAAATATCATATTATGATATAACATTATGACGTTAACTCATTTTTTGACTGAACTAAGGTCAAAACTATCAAAAAGCAGGAACAAATATTATTTACTTAATTTAATAATAACCTTTTACTCAAAATTTATCCTCTCCTCTAAATTCTACCTCCTGGGGCAAGTGTCCCCTTTGCCATCCTAGTTCCGACTCTGAGGAAGGCAATCTTGAAGTTTTCCCCGTGCGCCAGTTGGCCGAGCTTCGCCAATGCCATGAGCTCATTGAGCCGCTTCCTGTACAAGAAAAACTTGAGTTTGGTGATTGATGTTGACCTCACCCACTTCCTTGGTACAACCGCTGGTCTAGAAGCAGGTCCCTGCCTTTTCATCTCCTCAATACTTGTGTCTTCGGATTATTGACCTCAAATGCTGATGTTTCATTAAAGACAAGTTATCACTGATCGTTTTTTCTGTTTTGGTTAATACCTTAATGGTGGCCATAATCGTTTGCTACAGATTACATATTTGGCCTACGGTCGATTCCTTGAGGGTCACTGCAGTTTACTGGCCTTGCCTTTGAATACCTTTCACGTTAATAGAAAAATGTGATATATATATATATATATATATATATATATATATATATATATATATATATATATATATATATATATATAAGACCAAAAAGATACATAAATTAATTGAATTTAATAAATCTAGGTGAATAATAGCTCGATGGGAAAGATACTTAAAGCTATGCTTATATCACACAATTTGGATATTGCTTTTAATTACAACACTGATACCAGAAATTTGAATCAATTTTACTCTGAAGCATTAAGCATTTTATACAAATCAAATAAATCTAACCAGATGGCCTATTATGTTTGATTTGAGCTGTTTTATAACCTTCTTCTTTTTTAATTCATTTTTCTTCTGAAATTTTTTTTTTTTTGTATTTATTTTATTTGTATGTTCTTTTAAAATTCTTTTTTTGGTTGCGCAGTGGATCTATTTTCCTTTTTTCTGCTAATCAGCTGTTTGAATATAACCTTCTCAGCTGTTATTATGCTGCCTCCCTTTGTCTTCAATGTGTAATTGAATTTATTGGGTGATGTGCTGTCTCTGCTTGATGCATCTTTTATGACTGTCGATGTGAGATGTGCTGTATTTGATTTTCATAGGTATGATTTTTTGTGCATGTCCTGATGATGCCTGAATTGGCGAAACGTTGACTGGTTAGTTATTTACAGATATTTAAGCCTTTGCGTTTGGAATCTTCCGAATGTCTTATTTCTATGAGTATATATATATATATATATATATATATATATATATATATATATATATATATATATATAAATAAAACTCCCTTTTTTCGAGAGTTTTGAGAATTTCGAAATAAAACTTGGCAGTAGGTCTTAGTTATGGCGAATGAAATTTCTTTTTGTGGTGAAGTCGACTTTGAAACCTCTTCTAATTCTTCTCCAGTGCACTTAACTCTGAAATTTCCAATGGAAAGAGATATTTTCAATAAAGAATGGAGACCCTAATTTTATATCGGTAATTTTTTTCGATCCTATGCATTCTGAAGACATTTAAATATTAAATATTGCCGAGTAATGCTGAGCAAGATTATATCAGGACAGTTGTCTGTGTGTGAGTAATTGATTTATTTTATAGAAAAAATAATTGTGCACCTTATAAGCTTATTTTGTGGAATTTTTTGTCCTTTAAAAATAAATCTAGAATCTTTGTAAAGCAAATTAAAATTAATTCAACTTATTTTTTTTACGGGCCACAGGCCAATTTGTATGAAGCCTAATGGCACATTGCCTATATAGTAATCCGGCATTAAAGTTGGCAGATTAAACAACATCAATTACGATTAAATTATGAAATCACAGGCTAGCGATGAAAGGTAAACATTTACTTTATTCAAGAAAAATGTAATAAAAACAATAGTAGATGACTAAGTTTAGTATATGAAGGTTGTCTAGTGCATTATTACGAAATTATGACCACACGAACAACATCAAAAAAGACTTATCTGACCAACCATGACAACCATAAATAAAATAAACAATTACTCTGACCTCACTCACTATCTGCGGATCTTTATATTTCTCATTATAATTTATTTCTATAGCGATAATGATAATATATGTCAGTTGCGATAACGGATCGCCCTGCGTGATACTAATTTTTACAATAATGATTATTTCATTTTTACTGAATGAATAATTTAAAAAATTTAACAATTTGTCATTACAGCACTAACAGTGGAAAATGTCTAATCAATGTAACAAATCTGTTTCAAACTAGTATTATAATAAACATCAAAGTAACCAAAGAGAGAAATGATTTATTGAAAATCAGTGCTGCCCAAATACATTGGGTTACTACAATACACAGCATACTGATCAATCCTTATTTGGATATACTTATATATATATATATATATATATATATATATATATACACACACACACACATTTTACATTTCTTTCTTTTTTTTCCTCCCTTTTCCCTTTTATCACTTAATAAAAACAATAGTAGATGAATAAGTTTAGTATATTTTCATTTTTATTCGATTACACTACATTTTTTTTGTCTATCTTTTATTTATTTTAATCCATCCAACTGCCTTCTCACCTCTCCATAATTCTCCCATCCAGTTAACAATCAACCCTTTCTTAATCTAGTATACTACTTCTAGATAATTGGAAAATTCATGGAACTAATCAAATATGAAAATTTGAACGCACACAGATATAGATCAACAGTATAGGAAAAAATAAAAAAATAAATATACATACATATACAAACAAAATAAATAAAAAATCTAAGAGAATTAATAAGCAAGGAATTTCCTCTTTATTGGGATCAAGGAATTTCCTCTTTATTTGGATAAAGAAATTGCCCTTATTTCCTCTTGAATTTCGTTTTTTTTTTCTAGATATCATAGACTCCAAATGCCTAACTTTCTTTATGTCTTCAAACTTGCTGCTAACCATATACTTCGTCTTATGCTTATTTACTTCAAGTCCGAGGTATTAGCGTTTTTCATTAACGTTGTTGTATTTTGTTTTATAATCTACGCGCTTTCACATAACAGTATCAAATCATCAGCATACCCAAGCAGGATATTTTACCACCACAGATTTAAACCGTTTTTGATTTCCCATGCTAAATTAAATCGCTTTGTTTTAAATCCGAAGGAGGCTCAAACTTCTCGAAATAATGATTACCCATTCTGATATTATTTAATGTTTCGGTCATGCACATCCCCCTACTGGAGTTACTAATTTATTATATTACCTATTCATCAAAGTATTTTATAGTGTTTGAATCTTTATCTTTAGTTTTCTTATTTCCGTTACCTAGATTTACCTTTTAATTTTAGTTGACGTCCGCATGGTGGTATAGAAGGATCAATCTAATTAGGGATTGATAAATTATTTGCCACTTCTATAAATTTGTTTTATTGAAAACTAGTTTCGAATATTATACATTCATCCTCAGTTCTAAAAAAACACAAAAAATTCAAAAATAAGCAATTCAAAATATAGTTGGTATTATTATACATATTAAATTATATAAATCAGTATTATAAAACATTTATGAATTAAGAATTTAATTAAGACAAGAAATCAAATACATGTTGGTACTCACCAAGGTTTAAATGGATTATATCAAACAGAAAAGTTTGTACTGGTTCCTTCTCGCATTGTACTAACAATGAACGAGAAATAGGCAGGATGTTTTTAGGTAAACGGTTTAAGGGTCAGGGTTTTCCCAATAATGTCGGTGAGTAATTGTTTTTTCTGTTATAGATGGGAATAAATTTAAGATTGGACTGTTGAAGATATTTATTTGGTCATTTAAGCAAAAATCTGGATTGGATTTGAAGGATCGTGCTTCATAAATATTTAATTTGAGACTGTTTTCAACGTGATGTATTAATTTAACTCCTGAATCTTTGATGAATTTATGATTATTTTCATTTAAATGAATTGCAAAGTTGGAATTATCTGTCTTATTATTATATGCACGTATATGTTCCTTTAATCTCTGATTTAGCGATCTTCCAGTTTTTCCCGTGTATTCAATCATTACAATTTAATTCGTATACTCCGCTTTTTTGGAAAGGGTCTATTTTGTCATTAGGAGAAGAGAAATATGAGGATAGGGTTTTTTCTATTTTAAATGCAGGATTTAATCCTGAGTTAATTTAATCCGGTGAGTAATTGTTTTTTTAAAATATGATTGATAGTGGTTTTATTATATCCGTTATTTTTTGCTATGGAATATATTATTTCAATTTCTTTACTATAGTTCTTTTTATTTAATGATATGTTCAAAAGACGGTAAATCATGCTATTAAGGCTGCGAGTTTATGTGCTATCGGTCTCCTAGCACCATTGTTTATAACGACATACGTGTGGGTGGGTTTCCGGTAAATTCCAAATTCATGATGTTTGTTTTTTACAGAGATTTCTAAATCTAAAAAGTTTATGGTTTTGTTTTTTTCCAGTTCTACTGTGAATTTAATTGAGGGATGAATTTCTCGTTCATTGTTAGTACAATGCGAGAGGAACCAGTACAAACTTTTCTGTTTGATATAATCCATTTAAACCTTGGTGAGTACCAACATGTATTTGATTTCTTGTCTTAATTAAATTCATAATTCATAAATGTTGTATAATACTGATTTATATAATTTAATATGTATAATAATACCAGCTATATTTTGAGTTGCTTATTTTTGAACTGAAACTTTTTAGAATTGAGGATGAATGTATAACATTCGAAACTAGTTTTCAATAAAACAAATTTATAGAAGTGGCAAATAATTTATAAAAAAGAAAAGAATTTAACCCTTCTATAGCCTTCTAAACTTAGAAGTTATTACAGCTGGTCATAGGCAAGTGAAAACGCTGGTAAACTAAACACACTCCATTATTTTCCAGAACCTTTATTTTAATAAAAATGAGACTTGCTTAGGACCTAGGAAGCTTTCCAGATATGCTGTCGATATGCAGAGTTGCTTCAACTTTTGCTTTGCAATAGTTAATTACATTTATGCTAATATTAGTTTAAAAAAGAATACAAAATATTACAAAAAAATTCATTAATTAAAATACTAAATATTAAAAAAACAAATTATAACTAGAGACAATATTTATACAGTATAATTGGCATTTTGGTAATTACTTCTAAAAATAAAAAATAAATATATAAGATTTAATTTGGCCAACTAAAATTATAAACAATATAATACTTAAACATATATATTCAGAAATTGTATTAGCTGTAATCTATAGCATTGCTTTGGGTCATTTTTTTAGAAAAATTAAATTGGAGTTTCTTTTTATTTTTTAAGACTAAGATCGGTTTCTTTTCTTGTTATAACATCTTACTATGAAATCCAGTAACTATTCAGGATTAGGATGGTTGTATTAAAAACCTTTCAATTTTAAAATTTTGCGAAATGCGTTTCAAGAACATTTTTGCTTCTTCATTGCTACTAAACTATATTTTACGAAAATTAACGAGGCCATTCTTCAGAAAAGAAGAATATCATAAATATTTCATAGAAGAAATGACGCATAAAAAAATGTTGATGTTTAATCCCTGGGTCATTGTCTTTTAACGTCCGAAAAAGGACTTGACTTGACTGTAGTTCTGTTACAAACTCTTATCGTGTATTTAATAGAAGACCGGACTCAGTTTCGCCTCCTCTTATTGAATACACGATACGGGTTCACTTCAGGACTCCAGTCTAGTCAAGTCCCGATTTGGTTTGGTCAGGTCCTCACCTTTAATCTTTATTTAGGCCCACCGGATAAAAGGGAGGATAATACAAGTGGATCGGGGTGATTATGAGTAGAAGAATGAAATGTGATGTATTTTCCGTGTATATAATATTTTACAGTAGGTTGGGTATGATATTTGAAATTACCTACACCGTTGACAACCATTCGAAGAATTTTGGATTGTATTGTTTTTATTTTGTTTATTTGGTTAGGTTTAGCTAAACCAGAAAGTTCTATTCCGTATGTTAAGTTCCGTTTGTTCTATTCAGTATTGTGTTATTGAAGTTTGTTTCGTAACTTCATTGATCGAAATTCCAGAAGATGGGAAAGTTGATAATATGGTAATGTTTGTTCTCGTCTCTTTAATTTTGAAAATTCAGACATATTTAAAAAAAATGAAATTAGATAATATGAATGATCATCGGATTGTAAATTAAGTGTCTAGCACGGACCCATGTTTACTGGTTACTACTATATAGACAAATGACTTTAGAAATTGATAAAATAAAATTGATAAATAAAACTGGTTATATTAAGTATAGGAATTTATTTTTGTTATATATATATATATATATATATATATATATATATATATATATATATATATATATATATATATATATATTATTGGAGGGGAAACGTATTTTCCAATGAGCCATTTCACCAGAGGTGAAACGACATAGCTATGACAGTAGGACCTTGGACAGGCCTGACCCGTCGACCTAGAGTACTGAAATTTGACAGTTATCCGCCGGAACTGACTTATGTTGCATTCTGGTGTGGTCACTCCCTTTAGGAAATAGTGCAAGGGACTTGCTTGAAATTATTACTAGCGAGAAACTTTGAAACTCGTAATAATGTCAGAAGAAACTCTATGTTAATTAATAGCTGATGGTTCAAACACCATGTTAACTAATATTAGAAAGTTGCAGACATTTCAGAACAAATGTCTACGAATAAAAAGTAATTATCCATACTATACTAAGAAGCTGTTTTGATGGGGAGAACGATGTTACAAAAAAAAAACATATATCTCTGACCTATCTACAAACCCATTCATTAATGTAACTACTCATAAATTAAAAATAAAATGAATTTTCATTGCAATTCTGTTACTAGAGAGAGAAACACTTTATTATCAATGAGGTGCTGCCCAACTGTATCGGGTTGCTATACACACAGCATACCAACATTCATCACATTGACAATTTCTACAACTTATAAATATAAAGGATAATTAAGATATTCATTATACATAATAAAAGTATATAAATACAAGTATTCTGTTTTTTTTTTTCCTTTTTTCCTAGAGGTTTTCATATAATTTTCCTTTAAACATTAACCCTTATAGACCTTGATCACTTAATAATATTATAATTTAAAAAGTCTTTAATCTATAAAAAATGTATGCCTCTAACAAATAAAGAAAATTTCACACATTAGTATAAAATATAATTAAAGCTTAACATTCAATTAGTACTTACAAGCATAAAAAAATACAAAAACATAAAAATAACAAAAAAAAAATAGAACATTTTAAACTTAATTGTTTTGAAAATAAAATTTTCTTTCTTGCTATTGTAATAATTAATATACACGTATAAAATTAAAACAAATATCTATTTATGTAGCTAATTAACAACTATCTATAACAAAACAAAATAATTTTTTTAAAGAAATTGTGTTTGGTTTATTCGAGTAAATTGTCCACTATTAATGAACTAATACGGTCTTTCAAGCAAGTTACTTTATAGTTTATTAATTTATGAATTTACTCACATGAATTGGTTTTGCTACTACCAAGGAACGAATGCCGAAGAAACGAAAAGTCTTTGTTAAATCGATAGGTGTGAGTTCGATTTATATATTAGAAGGTATTTCAAGACTTCAATAGACGAACGTTGTAGTTGTTACAGCTGGTAGACTTCGATCATGAGGAAAATCACGAAGTACAAACAAATTGACGATCGATATCCAGCGACAATGGTCATAACGCTACACTATTCGGCATTCCCCGCGGAAACTGGGACGAAGGGCAAGTTGGGACGCCGTTATCTTTCGTTAATCCGTAAACAGAATAGGTGTACAGTTACGTAAGAAACAAAACAAATCCCACTTTCTCTCGTTTCGCTAAAATAAATAAAATTTTGGTAATAATGAACTAAAATTAAAAGGGGATTGATAAATTATTTGCCACTTCTATAAATTTGTTTTATTGAAAACTAGTTTCGAATGTTATACATTCATCCTCAGTTCTAAAAAAACACAAAAAATTCAAAAATAAGCAATTCAAAACATAGTTGGTATTATTATACATATTGAATTATATAAATCAGTATTATAAAACATTTATGAATTATGAATTTAATTAAGACAAGAAATCAAATATATGTTGGTACTCACCAAGGTTTAAATGGATTATATCAAACAGAAAAGTTTGTACTGGTTCCTTCTCGCATTGTACTAATGAACGAGAAATAGGCAGGATGTTTTTAGGTAAACGGTTTAAGGGTCAGAGTTTTCCCTGTAATGTCGGCGAGTAATTGTTTTTTCTGTTATAGATGGGAATAAATTTAAGATTGGAGATATTGTTGGAGATATTTATTTGGTCATTTAGCAAAAATCTGGATTGGATTTAAAGGATTTTATTATTTCAAGTGCTTCTTATATATTTAATTTGAGACTGTTTTCAACGTGATGTATTAATTTAACTCCTGAATCTTTGATGAATTTATGATTATTTTCATTTAAATGAATTGCAAAGTTGGAATTATCTGTCTTATTATTATATGCACGTATATGTTCCTTTAATCTCTGATTTAGCGATCTTCCAGTTTTTCCCGTGTATTCAATCATTACAATTTAGTTCGTATACTCCGCTTTTTTGGAAAGGGTCTATTTTGTCTTTAGGAGAAGAGAAATATGAGGATAGGGTTTTTTCTATTTTAAATGCAGGATTTAATCCTAGTTTTTTCAATTCATTTCCGACTTTGGTGGATATAGTGCCGTAATATGGAATCAAAACAATGTTTCGGGATGGACCTATCTTCGGGGGTTGTTGAATAGATATCATTAATTGTCTTTTTTGTAATTGTTTTTTTAAAATATGATTGATAGTGGTTTTATTATATCCGTTATTTTTTGCTATGGAATATATTATTTCAATTTCTTTATTATAGTTCTTTTTATTTAATGATATGTTCATTAAGGATGAATGTATAACATTTGAAACTAGTTTTCAGTAAAACAAATTTATAGAAGTGGCAAATAATTTATCAATCCCTAATTAGATTGATCCTTCTATACCATCATGCGGATGTCAACGGAATATTAATATATGCAAAAATTAATACTAATATATTAAACAATTAAATATATTTGTCCAAGATTAAGGCATGAAAATTGAAAAATGAAGAAATCCAGTTACAATGGATGGATTTCATTTTTTTTTTTATTTAATTTCTTACATAAAGAAGTAAAAAGTTTCCGTTTTTTTTTCCAAAAGAAATAATCCAATTCATATCTAGATTATACAACAAGTACAATAAATGTTCGTGAAAAATAGATATTGATCTATTTCAATAATCGGAAGTTCACTTTATTCAACAAAACCACTGCAATGTTCGCTCCTTTTTCATTTTGTACTCGATATCTTAAAAACTACCAACCGCGCGAAAAACATTGTGAGAACCTCTTTTAAAGTAAAGTAACTTTGTTAAAATTTGAGCTTTGGTTGATTTATTTACGTTCACTAGTTCTCGAGATAAAGTTTTTCCAAAACAATTTTTTTTTTTCAAAAAACGATAAATTACCAATTATTAAATTTATGTTAGCAAATAATATATAAAGTGCTCTTCCTACAAATCATTTTGAACTACTTTAATGGTAATTAGTTCCCGAGATAAAGTTTTTAAAAAAAAACACATTTTTTCCGAAAATGCATACGAGCATACGAGAAATCACTATTTTATCACTTTATTTTGACAACTATTATGTAAACTGGTCCTCTTACTAAGATAATCATTATAAACTCCATTACGGTACATTTGCATAATTCCAAGTTTGGTGGTAATAGACATCTGTATATTTAACAGTCCCTAAGATATTTAACTTTTATTAATATATGACTCAGTTGAATAGTGTCAAAATACTGTACAATGTAATGGGAACTATTTGACGTATAGATGTCTATTACCAATCGAATTTGAGCTAGTTGAATGCACTATAAAGTAGTTTATAATGATGATCTTCGAAGGAAGTGGAGTTTCCAGGATATTTGCCTAAATTAATTTAAAAAATGTTAATTTCTCAGGATTTTTTTAAAAATAAAATATTGTTTTATGAAAAACTTTCCCTCGGGAACTAGTAATCGTAAACAGCTCTATTAGGGCTCCAATTTCAGCAAATTTACTTTACTTTATAAGAGGTATTCACAATGTTTTTCGCGCGGTTGGTAATTTTCAAAATATTGAGCACAGAATTAAAAAAAGAGTAAAAATGTCAGATTTTTTTTTTTAATAAAGTGAACTTCCAATTATTGAAATAGTTCAATACATATTTTTCAGTGACATTTACTGTGCCTGTTGCATATTCTAGGTATAAACTGAACTATTTAAAAAAATAATAATAAATAAAACTTTTTAGTGATTAGATTTTTTACTTCTTGGTGTATTTATCTATTATTTATTGTATATAATTCATTAAATTTGTCATATATAATCCATTTAAACCTTGAACTGAGGATGAATGTATAACATTCGAAACTAGTTTTAATAAAACAAATTTATAGAAGTGGCAAATAATTTATCAATCCCTAATTATTTATTGTATTGAATCAATAAAAAAAAAATTGAAACCCATCCATTGTAACTGGATTTTTCATTTTTCAATTTTCATGCCTTGCACTGGACTGCGCACCTATATTTTAATTTTTTAATAAATTAATATTGATTTTTATTATAGTTTGTATCAGTATTTTTTTTTATAATATTATGTTTATTGCTTATTAATTGTTTATATAAATTCAACTCTAGCTTTGTAATTATAAACTGATAGTTTATTTTACTCCAGAAGTCAATAAATGTGAATATAGGTCAACTGTCTGTGACGCACCTTTAATGACTAAGATACTTCCAAGAATATTAGAAAGATACTTAAGGAATTTTTGTTTTGCAACTGTCATTGAAGCAAAGATTATATTACACAGGAATATTTATTCAATTTAGTCATTCGATAATAATATTAAATTATAATAAAAATTAAGTATTATTAATTTATTAGTTTTTTTAATACATTTTTTATGGAAAACATATGTCCTTATATCGTTTATTTGGAAGAAGAATGCCACGATATTAAAAAGTGGAATTTTACAGAAGTTTTTTAAGTTTGCCTTTTTAGGTGTATTTCTCTAGCTCAACTCACTGATTAAGTATCAACAAGTTACGTTTTTTTGCTTATAAAAAAAGTTAATATTGATTTGTTGGTCATTTAATCAAATCATGAATCAAATTTTGGAAATATTTCATTAAAAAACAGTACAATCTACTTTAGAGTTAACGTGTGATAAAAACACACTTTTGCGGAATTTTTTTTTTTTTATTTAACCATAAATTGAATCCGAAAAAAATATACATCAACACAAAATATCCTATTGAATGTGAAATTACAAAATAAAATTTTTAACATATATAATGATGTTTTAAATTATTCGTAAAGAAGCAAAATATTAATACTTTTTAGCCACCGAAGAATAATATTATTAAAACATTAAGAATACTTTATTATTTTCTTTGTCAAAAAAGTTTTTATAAATTCATTCTCTGAATGAAGGATTTCAATTGAAGGAAGTCTTAATGTTTGATTAGCAAACTTATAATATTATAGCTAAATTAACAATAATTTTTTATTGCGGTAAATATTCAGACAAAAAATTTGAATTTATTTATTATTATTATTTATTATTTATTCTCAAAGAAATATTCCTCAATGAAACCTTTCGGAGTAAAAAAAAAAAAAAAAATTTTTTAAAACAAATTTCGTAACAAACATTTTTCTTCCAAGTGAACAATATGTGGTCGAATTTTCACAAGCCTAGTATATATTATATTATATAGCATATAACATAAAATGATATAGTAATGAAAACTTCCCGAAATAGGATTTTACTAATTTCAGAGCTCACAACGGTAAAAAGGAATAAGTTTCAGAGTAAAAAAAGGCCCCTAGTATGCCCAGTATGTATTCTAGACAGTAGCGAAGCAAAAATTTCGTTTCGGGGGGAGAGGAGGTCCATCCAAGGATCTACTTTAAAGAAACCCAACCCAACGGGGGATGTAAGGGGGTCCTCTCTCTATGTAATATTTTCAATAGCTAGGTATATTATTTATAAAATAAAATTCCAATAGGTTTATACAATTTTTGTTTACAGAAAATAATAAGTAACAGTATATTGTAATTTCGGAGGGGGAGGTCCGAACCCCCTGGAACACCCCTCCGGCTACGCCACTGATTCTAGAGGCATTTTTAAGATTTAATTTCTTCTTTAAGATTTAATTTGGTTTCTTCTTGGATTGGCGCAGAATTGGCACCATATTTGCCAAAAAGTGTGGTATGGAATTAAATTATTATTAAATTCATTAAATTCACTTTATTTTTAGTCAACAAAATAAAACACGAAATACAGAATAAAAAGCTTATTTCTGAAATAAAACAAGGTTTGCAAAAAAAAAAAAACGAAAAAAAAATCCCATGCATTTTTCGTTTACCGAATTTTAATCAAGAGTTATAGAATTTGGCCACTAAATCGACAATTTTTCCCACTCTGCGGCGGTAGATATTTAAAATATAAATCAATTATTAATATAAAGTTCAACCAAAGCCAATGTTATTATTTTTTTTCTCAAAACGTAACAGTTAAAATAAGAAAAACAAAGGACTAACTTGTTTCTTTTTTTATTTTTTTACTAATAAAATAATCAAAACAATTTTTTTTTAAATCAAAATAATTTTTAAAATGAGCTAACGATTAAGGTTTAGGTTCCTTGGGGTTCACTCGGTATTTAGATAGACCAATCCTCTTAGATTGAAGCTTATGAAGAAATTAAATAAAATTCGCTATTGAAATAAGAACCTGTTTCCTATATCAACTCTAGACTATTCAATTTAAAGTGTTCAGTAAAGTGAAGAACACCAGATATTTGCTTATCTACAACAATGACTCTTTCAAACTGTGTATGTGTAATTCATCCTAGATTACCAACTCTTAAGCATTCACTTTACGCCTCAAGAAGTTAGAGGAATGATGATGTAAACATCGCTACGCTGATTAACAAGTTTAGTCAAATGAAATGTAATATATGTGTGTGTTTATATATTATAAAGGAACACAATGCCCCAAGAGTATATGCATAGGTATATTATTTAATTTATGAATGGAATATAAATTTTAATAAAGCTTTTTATAATTGAAACTAATATTAAATGATTAAATAAGCTATTTAATATAATTCAAAACGTTCTGCATGCGCAGTAGCCAACAAGTTGATTTGTTGTACATCTTCATGTTTCATGCTTCTGCAGACCTACAACATATACTATTTATTGTAATCTGTGTATGATAATATAATAAATAATAAATGATAATATGATATGTGTAATATATAATATGATTTTTCCGAAAAAATTTAATATTAATTTAATTAAATAAATTAATGAAATTCTAAAACATATCGAATAATTTAGGAAAAAGATACTCAAGAGAATTATAAAAATAATTTTTAAAAAATAAAAAAGCTTACCTTACGTAGGTCATCTTTAGTATTTTTATTTTTCATTTATTTTACTACATTTTAGTTTGTAATTTGAACATTTACGAATTATATAATTACAAATCGGTCCAGTCTCTTAAATAAGTAACAATAATTTACAAAGACAGAAAGTTTGGTGGAATATCAATAATCTGGAGAAAACAAAGTTCTAAAAATTTTGAAAAATAATTATAGGAAACTAAAAAAGCTATTTCAATTCCCTTTTATAAAATTTATTGACTGTAAACTTATCAAATTGTGCTAAACAATTTCTTTATACCCAAATAAAGTCTTTCTTGTTAATATTATTTTATTTTATTTTTACTATTTTCTCCTTTGGTATCTTTTTCCTATTTTTTTTTAGAATATATATTTTAGAATAATTTTTACAGTACAACATATTTATTACAGTAAATATTAAATGTTCTTTAAGAACAATAGAAAAATGGAAAATATGAAATTTCAGACCATTGAAGTCATTTGTCTTGTTGTACTACAGCGCATTTCTATTGGAGCACCTCACTTGTTATTTAATAAAAAATATGGCACAACATTACTATAATTGTGAGGAGATTAAATTATTTTTTTTATTTATGAAGAAAATTGATCGTTGGTTCTATAATTTGTGAATAGTCTATGATATATCTTGCTTGAATCTTGCAGAGTCCTGAAGATGTTTTGGCATTGGGAATTGCAATCGTATTACTGATGTGGATAGTACAAGAGGACAATGTGAACTGAGGTGAAATAGGTTTATGCTTAGTCACAATCGATTTTAGCAGATTTGCCTTGGAATAGAAGGATGCAAAATAAAAAAATGCCTAAATTAGTTCGCGAGGACTACTGTTCACAGAACTACTAGTATATTTGTATTTAATAACTAGATCGATAGGGTATGGATTTAAAAGAAATAAATGAATTTTAATGACGGATGGAGGTTAGGGATGTGAATATCGAAAAAAATATCGATATGTATCGAGCCAGATAAGGACTTGAGGTAACGATGTAAATATCGAATAATAATACCGATATATACCGTATCGATAGTATTCTTATATATCGAAATAGTAGTTCGATTTATCAAACAATCAAAAATATAGATATTTCGATAAATCGAGACTCGAAGTTTTCATCTTTGAAAAGAAGAAAAGGAAAGAAGATTTAAATTGAATTGAAGGATAGGGCATTATAAATTATCAAGTAGATTTGTAATAGCTTTAATAGCAATAATTAAATATTCATATATAGCTTATCACAATTAACAAGGTATCAATTTGTCTATTAAAAAAAACTAACAACTAGAGGAAAATTAAATTAAAATAGTTTAATATGAAAATCAAATAAAAAATAAATAAATAAATCAATATTGAATGAATTACTAAAAACCTATCAAAATTAGTATTTATCGTGTATCATAAAAACGACTCATTATTAAGGCCTACAGAAAAATGGATTAAATTGCTCTACATAAAATTTAAAAAAATAAAAGGAAGAACTGAAACAGCCACATCAGTGTTAGTGTTGCATCTACATATTTATGTATTTTTATATTTAAATGTTTTTATTTTATATTTTTAATTGTTTATTTATAAAACAAAACTATTTTAAACCGAAATTAATAGCCGACAAAAGTTGGTGTAGCCGGGATAGTAGCGTGTAGTCAGGTTAGTTTGCTATGCTTCTGTAAACCCCCCCCCCCCCCCTCCCCCCCATGTATATTTTTACTTCATACTGTTTTCTCCTCTTTTTTTTTTTTTTTTTTTTTTTTTTAATATCTGTTTTAGATACTCAAATTTTAATATCAATATAACGATATATCGGGGGGAAAATATCGGATCAAAATATCGATATATTTTTTTTTTAAACATCGATCTATCGATATTTTTACATCCTTAATAGAGAGAGGCATGGAACCTCAGAGGGAATGGATCGGATTAAGATTCAACTGTTGAATGCCGCGGTGCGATGAACCAGAGTATATAATCTGGTGAGCGAGAAAGGGTATGATAAGAATGAACATGATATTTGAACAAAAAAAGTTCAGAAGTATGATGAATGATTCGATAGAGGAAGATTGCCAGAAAATTCTTCAATTCGATGATTTACTATCTCTATTTGGCTGGTCATTTTTAGAATGTTGATTTGAGTTGTTCGGTCTCTGGTGTCCATGTACGGTTATGTTTTTCAGAACTGATGACGCCTGAATTGGCAAAAAATTGACTGATCAGTTGTTTACTGTAATTTGAGAAACCCAAGGCTTTGTTCTGGATTCTTACAAATAAATTATATAAGTTTTTGTTTCTTCTTAATTTAAATGTTTTTGTTTTGACTAATTCAGAAGTAAGTATACTAAAAGTCTCTGGATCTAAGAGCAGAGACAAAAAGAGGAGGGAGGAGAGAAGGTCACGTTTTTATTGGTTTTTCGTTTATATCTCAAAAATGGTTGGTCCTAGCTCAAAATATTATATATGAACATATAAAGAGTACTAAATTTCTTACAAGAATGTTCTTATTATTTTTTTTTTTTCACTCAAAGCAGTAGTCAACTGTCAGCCACAACCGTTGGCAGTATCAGATAAGTCTACCTTTAAATAGCTAAAAAGCAATTTTTTTTAATTAGGAAATTTGTTCTCTCTTTCCCCAGAAAAGTGCAGATGGGTGGAAATTGAAGTCCCCATATTCTTTATCCGATAATATCCCTAGCTACCAGTCGGTATTGCACTATCGATAGTGAGAGCCAATCCCGCTAGCTGAGAAAATGGCCGACACGTCCCATTGTGGAATGCAGAGCTGGAATAGAACAATAAGTATTGAAGGTTGGGATTGACATGGAAAGATGGAAGCATTAGTATCGGTTACATTCCGATATGTGGCTCTGGATGTTGGCAATAGGAATCAACGTCGTGTTAGGTCAGACGAAATATCACTAGCAAAGTTCATGGGCTGACCACTACAAGCTCGTGACCCTCTCTACCTCCTCGAATTTACAATTCATTAAACATTTAGGAGAGTCCATCTTCTATCGGTCATATGGCTTACCTGATATTTTCGGTAATTCGGTACTTAAGTTTCATAAGTTGTGAATATAACAATTTTAGACCGATGAAAGAAATAGTAATAGTTGACATCATGGGCGTAGTGTGGGAGACGTTAGCGTCCCCCTCCCTTTCACTTTCCTCCAATTTAAATAAATTAAAAATTTAATCCTCCAGCAGGCGCACGGGAGTATAAAGTGCGCCAATTGGAATTTTTCATTATATTCATTCAATGGTTGAACTTTCACTTTCACCCCCCTCTCTATATTCCTTCATCAATCCCTTCTACGTGTTTTCTGAGAATTTTCAATTTTTCAGTCTCTCGCAATATTAGTTATTCAGTGGAAACGACGAAAAACATTGGTGTACTTACAAGAGCGAGTGCAGTGTGTGGCCGTCGCCGATTTTGATCAAACTTTTTTGGGTGATTCTACATCGAAAAAAAAGAAGACACGTATCTCAGCTGTTTCATCCAATGGGCTCTAGGAGTTGAGGAAAAAAATAAAACATCCTTAAAATGCTTTATTTTATATCTCGAGTTTGAAAAATGATATAAGAACAGGTTTAAAACAGGTTTTAAAGCTTTTCAACACAAAATCAAAATATTTCATATTTTAAGGACCGCCGGGAAGTCTATGCGCAAAGAAGTGCCTCCCCTCCAAAAAAAAAAAATAAATAAAAGAAACGTTAGAAGCACCATTACACCTATGGCTGACATATTAATTAATAAGGGAAGAAAAAAAAAAATTTTTCAAAAAATAGATTTCAAATGAAATCTAGATTCCCAATAAATGAGATAGTTTAGATAGATGTATTAGGTAAAAGCGTTAAATGAACAAGCATTAATTGATTAAATACAAGAGAGAAATATGTGATGTGGACACCGCATGACTTCCTTGTACTTCTTAGCTTGTAAACTATAAATCGGTGGCTCCAAAAGTGATCCTGAATATGGCTACTAATTTCGGAAGATAGCAGTAGATCAACAACGAAATTCGGTGTCGCGATCTCTATTGGCGTCCATCTATCGACACACACACCATTATAAAAATGTTAAAAAGGGTTCTTATGGCTACGGTTCTTGAAACGTGCTTATCCATGAAAATCTCGATTTGTGATTTTTAGCACGGTTCGTATTAAACCTTCTAAGGTAGGAGGTAAACAAATAAAACTGTTTCCAGTAAAGTACCACTTTCGGCTAGCCAATTTTAACCAAAATCTATTATGCTATTTATATTGATATAAAAGTCTTATATACCAAATTTGAGAAGTTTTTGATTATATTTTAAAATATTTCTTAATGAAAATCTATTATGAACTATGAAATTATGAAAATCCAGTTTATTGTTTACATTGGTACAGATGTTTTATATACCAAATTTGAGATGTTTAATATTATATTTTTATATAATTTTTGATGAAAGTCTATTATGATCTGCACATAAAGTATTTCTTCCTGTTTGCCAATTTCAACCATTATTCATGTATATATATTAGGATATAAATGGAAAGTTCCAAACACGAAGCCGAGTTCTCATAAATAACAGAAAAATAAATAGCAGATCGATTTTTAACAGAACAGAAAATGCAATAGGACAAAAAGAAATTTATTAATAATAATAGGAAATTATACATACATATTATTTATATATTTATAAGTGTGATAAATATGACAAAAATAAATTTAATAATAATAAAAAATAATACATTCATAATATTTATATATTGGTATATATATATATATATATATATATATATATATATATATATATATATATATATATATATATATATATATATATATATACACAGGGTGTCCTTTTTATATGGCCCGGCTGAATTTCTGTTGAATGAACGATATAAAATAAATAAAAAATACGTATTTAATACTTTAACAGTCTAGTTTAAAACTTAGATCTGTTTTTTAAAAAAAGAATAAACGGGGTCTCTCAGATTCATTAGAACTTTAAAATTTCAAATAGAAACCTATGCCTTCTGATACATCATTTTAACGGATTTTTGAAACTGAATTCAATGGTGAAACCAGATTTTAAATTGGTCAATAAATTACAAAGTTTAAAAAAAATAATGCATTTTGTTAGCTATTTTTAATAATAAAAAAAAATCCATACTACATACAACCAGAGGTTGGTAAACCTACATTTCATGTTCGAACTGCCTACCCTCTTCGACGATGCAAAGGTTGGCTCTTCTTAGCCACTCTTCGCTGTTGCTCAGTGCGATGTACTAACTCGATGGATCGATTTTTTTTTTTATAACGTAATCGGTTCAAGAGAAATTCAGCCGGGCCATTTAAAAAGGACAACCTGTATATGTATATATATAGATACTTTCGGTCGGCTTTAAAAATGTATGAAAAATTCTATTTTTTACCACTTTAAC
Organism: Rhaphigaster nebulosa; assembly: GCA_948150685.1. Classification (NCBI taxonomy): domain Eukaryota; kingdom Metazoa; phylum Arthropoda; class Insecta; order Hemiptera; family Pentatomidae; genus Rhaphigaster; species Rhaphigaster nebulosa. The sequence continues at coordinate 169,736,440 of OX411308.1, forward strand.
AAGCACTTGTTCCAAAGCTCATTTGATTTAATAATTTAATAATTAATTATGCCAAAAGTTTTTCCTTTTAAAATCAACGGTTTAAAGTTCATTTCTTTAGTATAAAATAAAAAATATCAAATAAATAATTTTCATATTGTTTCTAAAAATATTCCTCTTTCATATAATAATAATATATAATATTTTGAAGTATAGTCTGCTATATATATATATATATATATATATATATATATATATATATATATACATATATATGTATCTACCTACTATCTTTATCTTCCTTCAAGTCCTGAAAGTAATTAATAAAATCGAGATTGTACAACGCGTACATTCTGTTGTTAAACATATGAACTAGAAATCTTTGTAGTTCAGGGCAAGGCTAGTAGAAGTCGCTAACATTCACACCCGGCTGCTTAGTTTTTTGTTTTTTAAAATATTTTTTTAGTAATGAATGATAACCCGTTTATTAGCCTAAAAGATAAAATATATAGACAACACATGGACATTGGAAAAATCCGCCTGTCGAAGTCTGTATGTCATTGATTTAATTATATTTCTTTGAAAAATGAAATAAGTAACTATTTTAATATACACAGTAAAATAAAATAATAATGTAAAATCAGTAAAAATTAAAAAAAAAACAATGTAAAAAATTGTTTTGATATAAACATTCTTCGTCCATTCTCTATGTTTATGTTAAAACTATAAAAACAAATACATTCAAAATCTATAAAACCTAACAAGTAAACAATTTAAAATCAACAATCAGGTCCTTGTAAAAAAAATAAATAATAAATAAACCAACTATATCATATAACGTACTATACTATACTATACCATACCATATTGTATGCCAATGTAATACATACCAATAACAATTAATAAGGCACAAAAACATTTCCCAACAGTAATTTAATTTTTTATGAACTAACTATTTGAGCTCTTTTCAATGTGACTTGGTGTGCATAGTTACCTAAAGCTTTCCAGTAGGCACCCCTTAATAGGAAAAATAATTCTCCAGGAGAATAGTTCCGCCGCCCAAAATGTTTTATTCTCGAAACTGTAGGTAGACTGTTTTATAATTTATTTCCGATTGATATTTTCGAAATCCGGACTGAAGTCGAGAAGATAAAATTTTATGTTTCCGGATATTTAAGAAAGTTAATTTTATAAAACACAGATATTGTTTCCATTCCGATTTCTTCTTCGGCGACTGTCTTTATAATAAAGCTTTCTTTATGTGTTTAAACGTCTAAAGTTACGATGTCTGGTCTGATATAATTTATACAGGATCCCGTGTCGATGGACCATTTCCGATTAGCGTGGTCTATAACTTATGGTAGGGGGTTATAGATTATGTTCCTTCGACCTTGGCAGGATTACAGCTCAAGGACGGCCTCCACCCCGGAGATCGAATTAATATGTAACATCGCTCTCTATGAATTGTTTATAATCTTAAGCATTGCAATTTTATGTCTGATAACCAATCAATTGAATTATCAGTTTCAAGACTTAAATTTAAGAAACGATACGGTAAGCTTTCAAATTAAATTAGTCGATTATGATCACATTCCAAATTTTGACGGGAATCCCCACAATTTATTAAAATTTGTCATAGTTTGTAGACAAGTTTACTTAATTGTCTGCAAACCTGACAACTCATCTACAGAAATAAATGAACAAAGGTTGTTAAGTAAAATACTACCTAAGTTAACAGACGTAGCTGACTACATCAGCACGACCTGCGAATTAAAAAAAAATAGAAGAATTATTAAACTATTTAGAAACAAATTTTAGGAATAGTAGGTCACTAGAACAGTTAATTTTAAGAATTATTTAATAGTAGAATATACCATAAAGGACATCCTTTAGATTTTCTCCATAGAATTGACAAAATTCGAACTTCCAAAATTTCTAGACATCGAATCCAAAATACAACAAATAGAGAAATGATCGTTCTTGCCTTGGAGAAAAATATACTGTACCACTTTTTCACGAGCATTCTCTTAGATATAAGCACTTATATCATGGCCCAAACGGATAAACTTAAAACAGTAGATGATTTAAGAAACTTAATCCAAAATGAAAATCATTTACTTTTTGATGATTTGATCAGTACAGGGAGTATGAGACGGCCCGAAGAACATGATAAGAAACACTTTGATCATAAGAAAAAAATCGACAAACATAAAAATCACAGACAAAGATTCGATAACTGACAACATCCAAATAATCTATGCAACTCCATAACCAAAGATCGGATTGGCAATAAAGGCAGCAACAACCTCTCCCTCTACCCTCCAACAAAATTATCAAAACCAAAATAATAATAATAACTACAATAATAATCAGAATAACAATCATTCAAATAATAAATAATGGTCCCGAAGAGACTTCAACGGTTCGGGACAGTACAGGAATCAAAATATAAATAATTACGACAACAACAATAAAGACCAAACAGTCTCTATCGCGTTCGGTATTAAACCAAACCAACCCAAATTTCAAATAAAACAAGAAGATACGAAAGATAGAGAAATCCGAAAATTAAGAGAACTGATAGAATTAATAGAACTGATAGACTTAGTTCCGAAAATTATTCGTTTTTGGACCAACGCCCGCCGGACGACCAAAAGACGTAAAGAATAATTCAAACCCACTAACATCAATAATAATTCAAAGACCACGCTAAACAGAAATGGCTCATCGACACGGGATCCTGGAAAAATGATATCAGACTAGACATCTTACCTCCAGACGTTAAAAGAAATAAAGAAAGCTTTGTTATAAAGGCAGTCACCGGAGAAAAAGTCGGAATGGAAACAATATCCGTGTTTTATAAAAATAATTTCCTTAAATGTCCAGAAAAAATAAAATTTTATCTTCTCGACTTCAGTCCAGATTTCGAAATACTACTCGGAAACGAGAGTATGAAAAATATGAAACTCAACATTAACTTTGAAACTAACTATATAAAAACTAAGTATACTGAATTTCCATTTATCATAGAAGATGAAGTGGTAAAATTAGAGTTAAGAGAAGGAAGAAATGAGGTTTAAATAGAACAATACCATGGTTTATACTTCATTAATTATGAAGACGAAAGAATTAAAATCAATCCAATCGATATATGACAAAAATGTTATTGAAAGTAAAGTTAATGAAACAGTTAACTTGCCTCTTTATTATTTACAAAAGAAGAACTAGAGATAACCTATTGTGATCAATTAGAAAAAAATAATGAATTGATTAAACAGATTCCAAATCTAATAAGAACTAATCACATACCCCCTCAAGAAAGAAAAAACCTTATAAATTTATTGGAGAAATATTCAGTGGTATTCAAAACTGAGAATGATCCGTTATCAGCCAATAACCTGTTAGAGCATAAGATTCGAACAACAACAGACGACCCCAACAACTCAAAAAATTACAGATATCCACACCAATTTAAGGATGACATTAAAGAAGAGATTAAAAAAATGTTAGAATTCAAAATTACTAGACCTAGTAACTCGCCATACAATGCCCCTGTTCTTCCTCAAGAAAACCAATGCCAAAACCAAAGAAAAATACGGATGGTCATCGATTATCGAAAACTAAATCTCGAGACCACACGAGATATCCTCTCCCAAACATCCAGGACCTTCTTGAAATATGGGGAAAAGCGACAATCTTAACCTTATGGAACTTTTCTCAGGTTTCCATCAAATAAAAGTAGAGGAAAACTCTGAAAAAGGATAAATTTGCCGGTGACGGGATGTAATTGACACCAGCAGTGTAGTATCTGACTGAGTGAAATTTGGTTTGAATCGGCCCAGAGATTACCGAGATATCGCCGGATAGATAATCGGATTGACAGCGCCGAAGAATGGTCAATCTAGGTCAAGTAGACAAAATAACCGGGAACGGTATAATTAGCCAAAATAGCTATTAGGTTGGTGTCTGAGTGAAATTGGATTAAGCCCTAAGATGGGAAAGTTATCAGCGGTTAAAGGAGAAGAGAGTTAGTGAGTCGATAACACGAAGAATAGGTTAAGGCGAGCACGTGCTCACCACGAGGCAACACTCGTATAGGTTAAGCAGGAACATAGCGTGAGTGGAAAGCGTGGAATACCATCGATCTAACCAAGTTCCCACCTGAGTGAGATTTGGAGCCAACAAGCCCAAAGATCACGAAGATATAGGTGGATTGAGGCCAATTGAGGCAGCTGCTGTGTGTGGCAACCTGTCTTAAACGAGGTTGGTTCGGCTAAGTCAGAGCGAGGAGGTCGTGAGTAGGCTCATTCGACAGATCTAGTTGAGCTTAGAAAAATAGTGAGCTGGACCTTTAAGATTGCCCTACAAGGTAAGGAGAAATCGATTTTTAAATTATTGGCGAAATCGGACTTAGTGCGTGGGTACCGGTCCTGACAGGGTCAATCAAGATGGAGCTAGTAGGTTGAGAGTAGGCTCATTTGACAAATCTGATGAACGGACATACCCCCTGAGACTATGAGCAGCCCGTAGAGAAACGGAAAGGAGCCAGAGGGAACCTTGGAAACCCAACCGGGGAAGGGAGAAGTAGATTAGCGGAGACCTTAGACTAGGATTGTTTCCGCCTAAGGTCCTCCGCCGTAGAAGTGAATGCTCTGAGTGGAGGCAAAGAGCCCCTTTTAAACTGGACTTAACAAAAAAACCCACAGATGGGGGAAAGAGGAAACATTCCCTCCATGAAGGTGTTCCGTGATCCGATGCAAAGAGAGTGCAGGACGACCAGTCCTGAGTCCATTAATGAATTGATGACCCCTGAAGATGTCCTAGAGGAAGCAAGGCACATCAATATTTGAGCACTGGTTATGGGCTCTCACTAAGATACCAAACAATGAAAAGCCAGAAGGAACTGCCTGAGTCTCTTCTGTTGAGATGGAGAGGAGAGGAAAAGAAGGAAATGTCAGCAAAGTCAATAGCCCGAGCAATACTCCAGGGTGAGGAGTTCCTAGGTGGTATCCAGCGGAGGATCGCCTCTGGAGCCCTGACGTCAGCTCTGACCATGACCGGAAAAGAGCTCAAAGACGAAAGGGATAAGTACGAGAAGATCCTTGCTGAGAAGGACAGGGTCCTGGCGGAGTTCGGATGGAGTCGGTGGAAGAACTTGGAGAGGCCTTAGCTACGTCAACCGGATGCTAAGTTTCAAATTTCAATTCCCCACAACCCCGGACGAAAACCCTATCTCTGCTCCCGGAAGTAGAAATCAAAAGGAGACGGCTAAAACACGGAAGCCAGCCGGGGCCCTTACGGAGCGTAAGGTTTGAAAGAATGCAGGGTGAGACTCCCATTGAAGAGAGAATGGGCAGGGCTGTTGATCAACAAGCTGGACCCTCAGGAGTAAACCTTAGGCCAGCCCCAATGCCTAAAATAGGAAGAGGAATAGCTATGTGCAGAGGAAGGAGCATTTTTCATGACGAAAAGGAGGGGTCAGAAGAAGAAGAAGACTTTCGTACAGTCGTGGGTAAAAAGAAGAGGAAGAAGAAAGACAGCAGCAGGAGGAGTCAATAACGAAAGAAGAAAAGGCGTAGAGGAAAGATAAGAAGAAGGGTAAGCTCACCCATGCTGAGAACTTGTGGACCGAACTCCCCCCAGAATATCAGAAAGGGCCACGTACCTTACCATCAGGGGTGAAAGTGAGAGGTGGAACCTAGCTGATGTGTGGAAGGTGCTCCCTACTGAAAGGGAGAGAGATAGAAAACAGGTGTCAAGGTGGACGTAGTAAAATTAACGTATAATAATCCCTGCGTCCTGGTAAAGACTCAAGGCCCTGAGCAAGCCAAAAAGATCATGGAGTGTCAGGTCCTTAATGACAAAGGACGAGACCCCGAGTCGAGATACGAAGGTTCCCCACAGACTGGACGAGGTCGAATTCCTGTGGAGAAGCATTGATGGGATGCTCAGAAAACCCGCAGAAGATAACGAGAAGCGGTAGCGGATAAGGGTCTGTTTCTCCAACCTGGAGAGAACGTGGTTGGTGGAGGTCCGCCCGGTTGTGAGAAACAGCATCCTGACGCTTAATGAGATTTCGGGGGGATGGTGGAGACGGGATGTCAGAGACTATCTTGATCTCCCTACATACGAATGCCAAGGATACGACCACACCAAAGTCCAGTGTAAAAACGCACTGACGTGCAGGTGGTGTGGCAGAGAAGGTCATATCGCCAAGGACTGCCCGACGAAGAGTTCTCCCTCCTCCCCCCTCCCTCTGAATGAAATAACTGTGCAGCGGTGGAGAAAAAAGGAGAAACAGCCGTCGGGACTGTTTTGGCAAGACTGAGGGTGCTGTAGGTCGCCATGGCCCGGAAGCGAGTGTTGTCTGACGAGCTGAGGGCCCTCGCACGGCAATGTGACCTGTAGTGGTATTAAGGTTAATTTAAAATAAAATAGTTCACACATTTAACTCACTACAATAAAACAAAACTTTTATTAAATAGAACCTGTACAGTTAACACAACACAACAACCATAACATTACTTGGGTAGGTTCTAGCAGTATTCATTGATACCAACTAAATTAATATTACAACATTGTTTAATTAAATGATAATTATTATTATAAAAACAAACAATTTTAATGTAGCACTAAATTTAATTATTATAGTATAATTTAACATTAAAAATAAAAACAAACTAAAATAATCACTAAATGGTGGGGCCCCCACATCACTCTCCCCCCAGTAACTTTGTTACGTTCGGAATCGCGAGGGAAAACGCACTGATCTTCCCGAACGTGTCTTCTTTGACACTGCTTCAGGCAGTACAGGATCTTCTGATACCTCCGTAGCTGGGTTAATAGGTTGTTCCCATGGTGCATCACTATCATCACTTAATAGATGGGCTGGTTTTAAACGATCAAGTGACACATTTACTTCTTTACCCTTAATTTGTAAGGTGTAATATTTGGTTGCTCGTCGAGTGACAAGAAACGGGCCTTCGTATGGCTTTTCCAAGCTTGCTCTAACACGATCCACTCTAACAAAGACGTGTGTGGCGCTTGACAAGTCTTTATGGATAAATGTAGTAGTTCTGTTTTTGTGTGTCACTGGTCTCGGGCGCAGACGGTCTATCTGTTGGCGTAGCATACTGACAAACGTCGGCACATCCGCACTAGGTTTGGGTGTCTCAAAGAAATCGCCTGGAAGTCTCAAAGGCACTCCATATACCATTTCTGCTACTGTCGCTGAGGCATCCTCATTCAAGCAGGTCCTGAGACCTAGAAGAATAGTTGGTAACAGTTGAGTCCACTGGGGTTTTCCATGTGCTTTGATCGCTGATTTTAATACTCTGTGAAAACGTTCGATCTTCCCATTGGACTGCGGGTGATAAGCAGTTGTATGGTTGAGTTTTGTTCCACAGATTGATGTTAATGACTTAAATAATTCACATTTAAATTGTTTGCCTTGATCACTGATTATGGTGGCAGGTGTTCCAAACCGACAGATCCAATGTTGATAGAAATTTTGTGCAACATTTTCGGCTGACGTCTCTTTTAAAGGAATAACTTCAGTCCATCCAGTAAAGCGGTCGATACACGTTAAACAATGGGTGTATTCTTCACATGGCGGCAGGGGTCCAATTAGATCTATATGAACAGTGGCAAATCTCTCATCTGCAATCCGGTATTCCTGTAGTGGTGTCTTCACATGTCTGGAGATTTTGCTTTTTTGGCAGGCAATACATGCCTTTGTCCATGAGCGCAAATTATTTTTCATGTTGGTCCAAACTGTTTTAGTACATATCAGCTTAACTGTAGCTCTGATTCCAGGATGCGACATGCTATGATAATGTTTGAAAATATTATAACGGAAATCTTTTGGAATATATGGTCTAATTTCCTTCGTTGAAACATCACACCATAATTGGCTTCCGTTTTGAAGTGGGTATGATTTGAAAATCAAACCAGTATTTGCAGAAGAACGGAGCTGTTTCAGTTCTTCATCATGTGTTTGTGCTTCTGCTATTTGGGTATAATCGATTGCAGAGCATTCCTCTAGCCGAAACATGTAATCTGCTACCGTATTGTTTTTGCCTGATACATGAATTAAGGTAGTTGTGAACTGGGAAATATGTTGCAATTGTCGCAGTTGACGAGGGGATGCTTTGTCGTTCTTTTGTTTGAAGGCATAAGTTAGTGGTTTATGATCTGTGTAGATTACAAATAATCTTCCCTCCAACAAATATTTAAAATACTTGATAGACATGTAGATAGCTGTTAATTCTCTATCATAAGTGGAATATTTGCACTGTGTTTCAGAAAACTTTTTGGAGAAAAAGCCAATAGGTTTCCATGAATTGTTTTCCAATTGTTGTAGAGCAGCTCCAGCTGCTAAATCGGATGCATCTACAAAAAGTGATAGTTCACAATCAGGATTTGGATATGTTAATAGAGCTGCATTACTTAAAGCTTGTTTGCTCAGTTCAAAATCATTAATCGTTTCTGGTGTCCATTCAATCTTAGTTGTATCATTTTTCTTCGCACCCTTAAGGAAATTAGTAAGATTAGCTAAATTACCTGCAGCATGATGTAGATGCCTGCGATAAAAGTTCAGCATTCCTAAGTAAGACCTCAAATGTTTTATAGTTACTGGTAAGTTATGATTAACAATGGCATTCACTCTGTCGGGATCAGGTTTTGTACCATTTGAAGAAATAAGATAACCAAGAAAAATTATATGTTCTACACCAAACTCTGACTTGCTAATGTTAATTCGGAGACCATAGTGGTTGAGTCGTTGAAAGACTTGTGATAAATGATGACTATGTTCTTCAGCACTTGCAGAAGCAATGAGTATATCATCCAAATATGGGAAACAAAAATCCAGTCCTCTCAAAACCTCATTAATAAAACGTTGGAACGTACTAGGCGCATTGCGCAGTCCGAATGGCATAACATTAAATTCAAATAACCCAAAAGGTGTAATAAGGGCTGTTTTTTGTTTATCCTCTTCATTAATAGGTATTTGATAATAAGCCTGGCAAAGGTCTAACTTCGAAAAAATGTTTTTTTTTAGAAGAATATGACTTACATCCTCTATCCTCGGAATGGGGTACCTATCGGGTAGTGTTCTGTCATTTAATCTTCTATAGTCTCCACACACTCGCCATTGGCCATTTTTCTTCGACACCAAGTGTAGAGGGCTTGCCCATTGCGAACTCGAAGCTCGAATAATTCCATTGTTAAGCATACTCTGAAATTCTTGTTTAGCCACTAGCAACTTTTCTGGATCCAACCTTCTAGGCTTGCTAAAAACCGGCGGTCCATCACTAGTGACAATGTGGTGTCTCACCTCATGAATGGCATTTACCTTCAATGAAAACGGTTTGGTTAAATCTGGAAAATTAGCTAACTGTTGTGAGAATTGGCAAGTGGCTTTGAAAGAGCTCAACGATTCCATCTCCTCAATTGCAACTACTTCTCCTGTAACAGTGAGTTTTGTACCGTTATCAATTAATTTTTTGTTTTTCAGGTCAATCAATAAACCAAAATTGTGTAAAAAATCAGCTCCCAAAATACCTTTATTGGTTTTAACTAAAAAGAAATTCCACTCCATCTGTCGTCTGAGTCCAAGGTCAATTTGAAGAACTTTGGTTCCAAATGTCGGGATTTCAGTGTTGTTGGCAGCAAATAATTTAATTCCCGTATCTTGATTTGCTTTAAATTCATTAACTGGTATAATGGAGACATCTGCACCACTATCAACTAGAAAACGAATACCTGTATTTTTATCTCGTAAGAATAAACGATGCTGATGACCTGGAATATTTACAGCAGAACAGTCGGTCAGTCCTGTGTCTGCTGTGAGGAGTTTCCCTTCTCCGAATTCCATTTGCATTCAGGTGTGCACTTGGACGGCAAACATTTCTTTCCATAACGAAAGTGGCCAAAACAGTACCTTCCTTTTGGATTATAACGTTTATTTTGACTGCTACTACGAGAACGATCTGATGATTTACCCCTACTTAAACTCCGGGAAAATCTAGACTCAAGTGCAGATATTCTTTTATTCAGTTCCTCCAGCGTTGTGTCAAATGTAGATCCTCTAGAATTGACAACATTAATATCACGCGAAGGTTTGATATCCCATATTTTATCACCGATATCTGCTAATTTTTCCAAATCCCCATCGGAAATGGTCAAAATACTTTTTATTTCAGTTGGGAGTTTGTCCAGCCACAATGTTTTCAAAATTTTATCAGAAAAATCGTCACCTGCTAATCCTTTCATTTTACGAAGTAACTGACTTGGTTTCTGATCTCCAATTTCTAGTTCACTAACAACTTTTTTTATTTTTCGTTCCTCACTTTCTCGAAAGATACTTAAAAGTCTTCCCTTGGCAACAGTATATTTGTTTTCTTCCGTGGCTGAGACAAGGTCGTATATGTTTTCAACTATTTTAAGGTCCAATTGAGCAATTAGATAATTAAATTTCGTACCTTCTTTGGTGATTCCGCCAAGATCGAATTGGGCTTCGGCCTGACAAAACCATATTTCAGGTTTGTCCTTCCAAAACGGTGGTAGTTTAACACTAACTTTATCAATGTTCTTCAAAGATTCACTCGTTTTATGTTCGTCTGGCATAATTACTTACTGGAATCACTCATCACGTCGGGGTCACCAATTGTAGTGGTATTAAGGTTAATTTAAAATAAAATAGTTCACACATTTAACTCACTACAATAAAACAAAACTTTTATTAAATAGAACCTGTACAGTTAACACAACACAACAACCATAACATTACTTGGGTAGGTTCTAGCAGTATTCATTGATACCAACTAAATTAATATTACAACATTGTTTAATTAAATGATAATTATTATTATAAAAACAAACAATTTTAATGTAGCACTAAATTTAATTATTATAGTATAATTTAACATTAAAAATAAAAACAAACTAAAATAATCACTAAATGGTGGGGCCCCCACAGACCTAATGCCTGCCCAGGAACCGTGGTGCCACAAGAACCTGTTGGCTGGATTTGACGTAGCGTCGAGAGTGGTGGCCTTGGGGAGTGGAGAGAGGAGACCTATGGCAGCCATAGTCATCATCTACCCTTCAGTCGACGCAATGGAGCTGAAACAGCATACAACCGCAATTCAAGCGGTATGTTATGTCAGATGGGGCACCATTTCCTTTACCTTGGTTTCATCCTGCATGCCGCCTCGAGAAAATATTGACGACAGCATCACCGCCATTGAGGCTGTCGCGCTCCGATATCGAAATGTGCTGGTTTGCTCTGACTCCAACTCATGGAGCACGACCTGAGCACGGCGTGAACAGATGTGAGAGGCAGGATTGTGGAGTACGGCGTCGCAAGATACAACTTATAGTGATGAATGAACCCGATGGGCCTACCTTCATAGGAGCGAGAGGGCAAGCTGGATAGATGTTGAAACGCGTCGTTGACTGGACCCTACGAATACGAGCTCTGACCACGCAACCATAACCTTCAGCGTGGAAAGAAGAAGAGGAAGAATGGAACCGCCAAGGGACTGACAGTGGATACGTCATCAAATCAGCAGACTGGGCGCAATTCCCTCGGACTGTTGAGGGAATATTTGTGGACAGAGAATGGGATAAAACGGTGGACATTGATGAGCTTACCATTGACGGCATAGTGGAGATACTGAGTGCCATCATTGAGGCGGCGGAGAACTCTCTCCCTCGCAGAAGAACAAGGGCGCGCCCGGTTCCGCGGTGGACGTCGACACTAACGGCACTCAAGAGAGAGTACCATAGAGTGAGGCGAAGACTGAATTCCAAGAAGAGATTAGGCGCATGTACCGAGCATATCGGAATGGGTCGCGACTAAGAAGTGAAAGTCGTGGGGCGAGTTTATAGTGGAGGAGACAACGAAGAATTCCTGGGAGATACCGTTTAGAGTGGCACTGGACAAAGTGAAGCCGTCACAGATGATGGCAGCTATGAGAGTGGGAGGTGACCAGGCAAACACTCTGGAGGAGACGGCGATAATGTATGTGGATTGCATGTACCCCAGGAATGGCCCGTCCCAGGAGGATAGAATGGTAAGGCGTATCACCGAATATCCGCCGGAAACGAACTTGTGTCCGGCATGAGACATTTGGAATCTTCGCATGGCGTTAGACGAACAAAGGACTAGACGAGGCCCTGTGCTTGATGTGTCGATGCGGCAATCTTGAAAAATAGTGCCGACCACGTTGTGGAGGAGCTCCTTAGCATTTTCAATCAATGCTTGGACAGAAGGCAGTTTCCGAGACAATGGAAGATCGCTGACCTGCGACTTATATAGAGAGGTAAAGATAATGAAGAGTCTAAGGCGTACCGACCCATATGTCTTCTCCCTGTTATCAGCAAGGTCCTGGAAAACCTAATCATCTAGCTTACGGCCAGTCCTGTGGAAACTATTGTTTAATCAGTTATTGGGAGAACTGGAGAAAGAGGGATTTCTAGGGACGGCTTATGTCGACGAACTAGCGGTTACAATTTCCGCGAACAGCAGAGCTAGACTGATCGAAGATACGAAGAGATCTGTCTGTAAGGTAGCGGAATGGTGTGAGAGAAAAGGGTGGAACGCTTAAGAAGCTTTTTTCTACCGTCTACTCGAGACTAGAGCTGAAGTGGGTCCATCCCGATTACTGGTCCTCACAGATTCTAACAGGCCGTGGGGGTTTTCGGGAGAAGCTGCGGGAGCATGGCAAGCATATCGATCCCATGTGTTCCTGATACTGCCGAGCACGCAGTAATATCCTGTGCCGCCATGGATGTGCATCGAGCCTGTCTCAAATTGTTTACCCCTACGTGCTCTATTAGTTTATCTGTATATCGTTCTCAATCCTAACAATTTCTATGTACAGATCTGAGATCGAATACCCTTCAGGCTGTACCTTTTTCTCCCAGCTTCGCTGATCGAAGTAACGTTGGTTGTATCTTCAATATTTCGATCGCTCCATCTGTTCTTCTCCTACATCCGTCTAGCTGCATTGTCCAACATGGACGCGCATTATTCTAGGCCTTCTGGTATAATAACCCCTAACCTCGACAACGGAAATAACTAATATTTCTTACAATCCTATTCTTTTGAAGGGACGGAATGTTCTTGCATATCTATTTAAGCGCATTGGTAGGTTGTTAGTGAAGTTGACGCCCGTGAATATTGAAACTTGGTTTTGTAATCGGGTGACATCTATACTCAAACAAAAATGAAGACTCTTTTTTATTCAATAAGACTTTCTGTATGTTTACATGCACAAATACAAGCAGCTTTCTGTATTTTGGCATGAACGGATGAATGGGACGGAATATACTTGAAAGAGGCCGTAACATGCAGTGGAAGGCACCCGATTTCAACACCAAATTTTACTATTTAATGGGGGTCAAGTTAACTAACAACCCACCAATGCGGTCATGTGGATATGCATGTATATTCCGTCCCTTAGATCGAATATAGCTGTAAGATATGAAAGTTATTTCCGTAGTCGGGGTTTTTATTTTTTATTTTATCGTTTTTCAAGTATTGGATATTTATTATTTATCACCATATGATCATGAACATACAAATTGTATAGAAAGAAACATCAACAAAAAGCAGAAATTACTTAAAATAATATTCTTTTATTATAATGAAACATGTTTTCACTATTTTGAACTCTCAATGTTCAAAAACATTCACGGGAATTTACTGAGTAATTTGAGCCATCTAACTTAAAAATCGGTGGTGCAGTTTGCCCAAAAATTGATTGCATACCCTCAAACGGACTACACATTTAATACAACATTTCTTTAGTGTTTTGAGCTCGAAATGTTTCAAAACATTCACGGGATCATGAGTAATTTAAGCTATCAAACTTGAAAATCGGTTGAGACGTTTGCTCAAATAATTGTTATAATAGATACCTATTAACGGTCAAGCTAAACCCATTATTCTCCTTTTGGCTTCGCCGCAGGTAGGTAATAATAGTTATTAACTGATTTCATTAGGGAGGGGGAGGAGGAAATATCATATTTTAAAATACCAAGTGCCTAAATAATTGCATAGAAATAATTATTGTGAAGGTGACAGGGTATAGGGGAGGGAGAGTACAGGAGTACAGTTGTGGCACGTCATGATATGGGGAATCGTTGGTTGTGGCATGCGTTATAAAAATGATTGGCACCCTTCCCTTGGATTATAGGATATTATTTTACATGCCGAATTATTAAATTTGGGAACTGAAAAAGTAATTTAAATATTGAAACAGTGGTTCTTAAGTATTATCCCGTCGTTCAGTTTTGGTTTATAACTTGACTTGTACTCCTGCGAATTTATGTGGCGGCGTTAAAAATTCGTATTCATTGGGACCATCAGTGGTTATTAAAATTATTACTACTTTAATTAGATCACCGCTGTCGACTTCCGCTTGCTACGCTCGCTCAAGAAATAAACAAGCCCCTAACGGATCCTTTTCAGTTTAAGTCGGCGCCTTACCATAACTAAATCGGCTACACTCAGCTAGTGTGAAATGTCAATTTTAGATAATTTTAGGCGTTGCTGCCAATATTTTCCCAATCTTTATTTAAGTATGCTCGAAATATATTTTAAATAATTTTGATCTTTAATTTTAAAGATTTTAATCAACTGTATACAGATAATAATTTTTAATATCTACTATATATACAGCAAAATAATGGAAATAAATAATTTTTTACGTTATAAATGTAAGATCTGAAAAAGTAAATATACTTTTTGAATTGTATTATTTGCACTGGTTATGAAATAATTATTTAATGAATAGAAAATAAGATTGGTATTATATAATGAATTGAAAAGAATTTTGAACTAATATAATTAATAGACTAAGTTCTGCTATCAGTCAAGGATATATAGAAAAATAACCAATTACAGTGATATTAGAAATAGCTGAAGCTTTGTCCGAACCAGATCTGAAAGAAAGAATGAAACAAAAATAAAGAATAAAAATGATGAAAATAGAGTAAATATTATAATAATAAAACTTCATAAGTAAACTTCACTACGATAATCGTTAGTGAAGTTTACTTGATATAATATATACAATATTATTTACATATAATTGATATTGATACGGTGAGGAATAAGTTTACCTGGGATGGATAAATGACCACGGACCATAAGGTACTGCATAACCACCCCGACATTTTGGTTATACAAAAAATAACAATGGCCAGAATCGTAGAAGTAACAGTCCCAAGTGATTCCAACCTATTGACCAATAGAGCCAAAAAAATTAGGAAGCACCACGAACTTGCCTTTGAGTTAAAATCACTTTATTATCCGAAAAAAAAAAGTGCTAACGACTCCAATAGTCATTTCGTCGAATGGGCTGATACTGAAAAGCACAAGAGAGGGTACGGAAGATCGTGGAAAATTAAAAGGCAGCTCAAATTAGCTCAAAAGGCAGTTCCATTTGATACATGCAGAATTGTCAGACAATTTTTGAATAAGTTAAGTCGTCTATATCCCCTTGATTGTTTTTCCGGAATGTAGGACTGAGAGAAAGAACAAAAAAATCAAAAAGTGATATTGAAATAGACAAATAAAAATATACATAAAAATTAATGTAGGATGAATACTAATAAATATGGTAAAAATAAATGAAAATGATAATATCGAAATCAGCAAAAATAACAAAATAAAGGTATAAGAAGTGGGACGGTAGGGTATTAAAGAATTTTGAAGTATCTCCCAGATAATGTCAACCCCAGCCTAGCTTCCTATTGGCTTAGATTTAGTATCAACCTAAATTACTTTATACATCTTGCTTCTATGGTCAATTACAACTGAATCGATATTGAACTTTACAAATGATAAGGATAATAAAAGTGTTTAATAGCAATGTGGAATTGAATTAAAAAAATACAAATCTCAGTTTTTTACTTTATTGCATAGTTTTTTTTTTTTAAATAAATATCATGTCTCCAAGTAACTCTACATGTTATGAAACAGAAAGTGAATTTCAACAGAAAATTTCAAGTTATGAAGAAGCTGTTGGTCAACTGGATGTTTTTTATGGAATAAGTATGTTTTCTCTTAAAAAAAAAAAAAAAATGTAATAAAATCTCCATTATTAAGGGACAACTGATTTTGTTTCTTTTAGTTAAAAGACAACTGCTGAGGTACCAGTGCCCTGTTACTGGTCTGTTTCCTTGTTTATCAACTGATGAAACCATTGGAAGTGTCAGGGAGAGCATTTATTGTGCAGCAGCTATCTGGAGTCTGTACCAATCATATAGGTAATAATGGAGATTATTCTCGTTGATACAAAGACTATCTGCATTGGGACTTTGAGTTTTTTATGCGTGTTTTTGTTAATATTTATTCATCAGTTTATTTAAGGAAGCATGGTAGTCTATTAGGTAAAGTGTTGGCTTTCTGTGCTCATCCAATCCTAGATTTTCTCGTGACATATAAGTAGAAGACCTTTTTAAGGTGGAGAACTGTAGTTTGATTGATCATTCCTGTATCAAACAATGTAAACAATGGTACTTATGTATTATCCCTTCGGTCAGTTGCAGACATTTAAAATTCGTATTCATTGGGATTATCAGTAGTTATTAAAGTGATTACTTCTTAAATCATATCACAACTGTTGATTTACACTTGCTCAAAAGATACACAAACCATCAACAGCTCGGTCTTCCCTTCAGACGTTTACCAGTCGGCTCAGCAGTTATTAATTTTTCAGAGATTTGTTCATTACTAATCCCAACAACTTTACATGCATATTTCAACTGTCGCTCTGATTATACTGACAGTGTGCATTTTGTATCCTCCTGAATTCTCCTGTGGACTCATCCTTCCTCGGGCCAAATATTCTACATAATACCTCGAGGCAAGGGTAGTCAACCTTTTGCATACCATGCACCAATTTTTTTACAGATGTGCCACATAACTTGATCACTATTTATACCTTCTTAAG
The DNA here is from genome assembly GCA_948150685.1 of Rhaphigaster nebulosa. Taxonomy (NCBI): domain Eukaryota; kingdom Metazoa; phylum Arthropoda; class Insecta; order Hemiptera; family Pentatomidae; genus Rhaphigaster; species Rhaphigaster nebulosa. Next base: position 169,753,389 of record OX411308.1, read on the forward strand.
GTTAGGGGTTGGAAAATAGAGATAAGAAGAAGATAAGAATTTCTGAAAAACTTTTATATAACCTTATCTATAGGACCTCCTAAATGTTTGAGAATTTGTAAAAAGTGAATTAAATAACACTCCACTCTGTCTTATAAATATATGCTTAACTATATAATATCATAAACATATTTCTATGATTATACATATTTATCAAGTATAAAATAGTATTTTTGTTGTATAGTATGATGCTAAAAAATATTTTCCTATCCTTATGGCTGATTAGATCTAACTCTATCTTATCCTGTTTTTTAAGTCCTTATTAATTTTACTTTTATAGGAGGATTGACGATGACAGAGGGAAATCATACGAACTTGGACAATCTGCCGTAAAGTGTATGAGAGGCATTTTAACATGTTGGATTAAGCAGTCTGCCAGGATAGAACAGTTTAAGAAGAAACAATGTGATGCATTCGCCCTTCATAGTAAATTCCATCTCCTTAGTGGAGCCGAAGTATATTCAGATGAAGAATATAACCATCTACAGGTAGTTTGAAGACTACTGCTCACTCCTTAACATTATTTGTTCCATAAGCTCCTTTTCTACGAGTTGTATGAAATAACACAGAACAATATTTTAGTTTCATGAAAATAATAATTCTATTGTAGAAGAATATATTACTAAAAATAAGAGTACCCTCTTATCATAAAATAAGAGAGTACTTGTATTTTTAGTAATATATTCCTCTACCATAGAATTATTATTTTCATGAAACTAAAATATTGTTCTGTGTTACAAGCTTTCTTAGTTATATCATAACTTCATTGATGATTCATTTGACTTTGATTTTTTTTAAATAATTTTTCTTTTGGTTTAACCATTTTTAATAATGGACTTTAGTAATCGACCAAGAAAAAATAAATTTTAACCTCTCTTCTTCAAAATTTGAGGTCTGACGTTTCAAGATATAAGTATCCAAAAACTGATAAAAAAAATAATCTTTTAATCTCTGCAATAGGTGGCTGTTCTCCGAGACTTCCAGGCCACTGTTTTTTTAATTTGTCACCGAAGTCACAGGTCTCCCCAGGATGATCATCAGAACTCGAAATTACCATATGCCATTTTGTTTCAATACGGCCGATTCAAAGCTTCATAGGTACATATCTTGGCAATAATTGAAGATTGAGGACAAATATATATTGTTTTTAAATCATTACACGAAAGCCTTAAAAAAAAAAAAAAAAAAATTATATATATTGTAGCCACTAACAAATGCGAAAATCGCATTTTTCGAATTGCTTAGTTTTATTAATATGCCAGACGAAAATTTGCAAAATAAAATCTTATGAACACAAATCTTAGGTTAATCGAAATAAAAAGGCACAGAGATAAAAAGATTGGTAATTGAAAAGTGTGAAGTAAAACATAAAGTTCTTTGATCTCTTTAAAAGTAGCTATATTCACATTCATTAGTTAAACGTCATTTTGATGATATTTGGAATTAATAAACCATTGTGTAATAATTTACATTTTTTTTTTTTAATTATTGCACTTAATTTTTTTAAAATACCAATCAGAAACTTCTAAAGCATTGATCCTAATTTTTTAGTAAAAATTTACTATATAAATATGTTTTTAGATCATTTTTTTAAGCAAATTTAAAATGTCTTATTTCCAGAAAAAAAATAATCCTGAAACTACCTTCTTAACTCCGAACTAAGTTCTATGTACACCTTTAAATTTCATCAAAAATACTCTAGTACTTTAGAAGAATAATGGGCTATTATAAACTTGAGACATAACGACAGAACTAAAAATAAACTTGAGACATAATGAGATATAACAACAAAATGACTTTTTAAAGTGGATTCTAAAATATAAAAATAAGTAAACAAATACATGAATATAAGTATAAAATATAAATATATGAAAAAAAAATGTTTGTCCAAAATTTATTGCTATACCATGTATATAAGTATATTTAATATTTACTTACATATATGATTATATGTATTTATTTTTACATTTTATAACATCCATATCAGCCAATTTTAATTAATGAATATAACTGTTTTATATTTATAAAATAATATTTTTAGTTCGAATTTGGTCTGGGAGGGTCGATTTTTATTTTGTAACAGATCCGCATCCAGAGCTGAGGACCAGCTCCTTTTTATATTTGAGCAGAAAGTGTTGCCCCGAATTTATGGAGGTGTGTTAGAAAACAATGAATGGGGAGCTGTATGATTTGTATCATGAACGGGATATCTCCCATTTCATCAAGCTTGGAAGGCTCAGATGGGCAGGGCATCTCGCCAGAATGGCTGACGATTTACCACCTAGGAAGATTCTGACCGAGCCCTTTTTAAATCATTGCAGAGTTTGGAGACCAAAGCTGCGTTGGGCAGATTGTGTGACCAATGACGCAAGAGAGAATTTGGGCATGCGAAACTGGATGGCAGTGGCACAGAATAGGGACATATGGCAGTTCCTATTGAAGGAAGCCAGGACCCTTCATGGGTTGTAGTGCTACTAAAAATAATTATAAATATCTTGCTATTATAAGCTGGTAACCTTTAGGATAAGCCAATCTCTTCCCAAATTGGGAAACATAAGTTTTAAACACAATAAATAATATTTTTAATAATAATCTTCAATTATTTTAGATTGATGTGGTTTCACTGTACCTTATATTTTTGGTACAAATGATTACATCAGGCCTACAAATTATTTACACACAATCGGAGGTTGCGTTTGTACAGAACCTTGTGTATTATGTTGAGAGAGCTTATAGGACACCAGACTTTGGAATGTGGGAAAGAGGTAGTAAATATAATGATGGAGTTCCTGAAATTCACGCCAGGTATGAATTTTTCCTTTTAATTGTGTTTGTCAGTTATTCTGAAATAATCAATCTTAAAATGTTTATTTTTTAAGCATTTATTATTATTTTTTTCTAGTTCAGTTTACAAAATACTTGGGTATTTTAAAAATTCATTAAAGCTAGTATGGAATCAGAAAGGGAGGCATAAGGCCATACAGGTTGAAAACCCCTGATCTAGAATATAAAATAATATTTTACTCGTTACATTTGGGCACTTCCAGCTCTTTGGTTCAAATGAGCTACTATTCGGTATATAATCTTGGCAGAAAAATACCAAGAAGTGGAAGTAAACTTCAGTCAAAATTTCAGTCACTATTATGACATTATCCATTTTTTCACAGGTTTTTAAGGCTTTGTGCTCCTCCAAATTTGGGGGAACCAACTTTTTTCTTTCTCCCCTGCCATTTTGATATTTACTATTTTAGTTACTATTAAAGATAATTTAAAATATAACTTTAGTGACTTGTCTCTACTGCTCTATTTCATCTATATCTAGGTTTGAAATATAAATTAACATGTTTGTTTTAGTTCTATTGGAATGGCAAAAAGTGCTTTGGAAGCGATCAATGGTTGTAATCTCTTTGGGGATAAAGGTGCTTCCTGGTCTGTCATATATGTTGACATTGATGCTCATAATCGCAACAGAAGTATATTTGAAACTTTATTACCACGTGAATCGAGTTCCAAGGTAATACTTTATTTAAAGGTGAAAATAGTTTAAAGAAAAAATTTAAAGTTAGGGTTATATATTTTATATATGTCAGATTACTTACCAATATGCAGTTCCAAGTCTTTACCGACTTTAATTTTTGGAATTTATTTTGGTTAAGCCATTCAATATACTCTAGGTTTGTAACGCTGCTTAATGAAACAATTAAAGTACTTATTTGGTTTGCTGTCTGAGCTTAAAAATGTCCAAAATGTCAGTACCGTGACCGTTTCAAGTTTTAATTGACAATTTTCTTAATTAAGTTTTAAATGAGATAAGTCTCAATTTTGAATTTACTATCTTTCTGAAATTAATGGTCTCAAAAAAAGAATTTACAAAAAAAAATTGTAATAACCGGGATTTACGACTTGGGATCATTATTTAAGAATTATCATTAAATCTGACTTAAAACGTCAGCTGTATGGCCAAAATCCTGTTAGTATTATTACAGGGCTGACATTTCGGTCAAGGTGTTGACATAAAGGGTTATTATTCAAAATTTGAACAAATAAAGCGATAATTAACAATATTATTGTATTAAAAATGTCTGGTGGTGTAATTGTATTTTTTCTGGTTTATAATTTTTTGTTTATCATAATTTCCTCTATTTATGATTATATAAAGCGCCAATGCCAATTTTTCTCATGGATAATAAAGCCCTTTTACTTCCTTGTAGGAAGTAAAGGAAGTATTGTAATGACGAAAATTTTTGGTTTTCATATTTCAACGGAAATATATATTTTGATCATCCCTGAATCCATTTTGACTAGTTTCGTCTTGATGTTTGTACGTACATTCGTACGTACGTGTGTATCTCTCATAACTTAAAAACAGTTAGCCGTAGAAAGTTAAAATTTTGTATTTTTGATTGCTGTAAAATCTAGTTGTGAACCTCCCTTTTTGGTCACTACATGATTACTGGAAGTGGTACTTTGCTTGAAGGTCATATGAGACTTTCATCAAAAATTATATTAAAATATAATGTAAAACATCTCAAATTTAGTAAATAGGACTTTTATATCAATATGAATGTATTTACAAGATTTTGGTTAAAATTGGTGAGCCGAAAAGGGTACTTTACTTAACACATCAAAAATTATATTAAAATTAAATACAGAGGTCATATGGTTTGGTAATAAAGGCTACAAATGCGATTTTTTTTTCCACTCCAATTAAACATTTGTATTACTTGTTTTAAGTATTAAAATCTGGTTTTCTTCCCCATTTGTGAGATGAACAAGTCTGCTGCAGGAGAATAAGATATAAGTTATGTGGGTTCTTCCGCTTAAAATGTCGAAACTGTCGATTTCAGTGACATTGACCGATTCAGTTACTGACTGAAAGAAAGCGACATATAGGTAATAACGGAATGAGACCTCCAGAATCAAGAGCTTTTGTGTGTGTGTGTGTGTGTGTCAATATATGGATGGATGATGCGACGCTGAGTGTCGTTTTTGAGATACTGCTATCTTCGGAAACTAGTAACCAAATTCAGGACCAATTTTTGAGCCACCGATTTATAGTTTGATTGACATACAAGGAAGTCATGTGTTATCCACATCAGATATTTTAATTTGTTGCTAGTAAGATTGAGTTGTCAGCATCGTAAGATTAATTGTCAGGACCGTAATAGTTTAAATTTTGAATTTGAAAATTATTGGCAGAAACATATTTTTAATTCTGCCAAATCAATGAATGATCATCAGAGCAACATACTAAACAAATTTTACAATTTTTTATCCATTCAAATTTTTTTAAGTTTGATTCTCGAAATTGGCAAGTAATCTTAGAATGATCCAAATACCTATGCATATTAACTAAATTTTTATAAACTGTAAAATATTTGTTATGCTTTTGGCAAATTATGATTAGCTATAATTTTTAAATTAATGAATCTCCAAATATGACAATATATTAGGGATTTGAATAAGTTCTCGCTGTTTTTTCGTGAAAATAAATGCTTTAATTAAAAAAAATATTAAACAACGTGTCATTGAAAGTATTGTCCATCGCTAGCCACTACTTTCTCCCATCTTTCTGGCAGCATACGAATACCATGTCGAAAGAACGACTCATCTTTTGAAGTTATCCATGAATCGATCCATTTTTTGGCATCTTCCATAAGATTGGAAGTGCTGCTCAGCCAGGCCATGAGTCATCGATAGGAACAAGTGGTAATCGGAAGGAGCAATGTCCGGTGAATACGGCGGGCGGGGTAGGACTTCCCATTTGAGCGTTTCCAAGTAGGTTTTGACTGGTATTACAACATGTGGCCGAGCGTTGCCATGCTGCAAAATTACTTTGTCGTGTCTTTCCTGGTATTGAGGCCGTTTTTCCTTCAATGCTCGGCTCAAACGCATTAATTGTAGTCAATAGCGATCTCCCGTGATGGTTTCGTTGGGTTTGAGGAGCTCATAATACACTACACCCAGCTGATCCCACCAAATACAGAGCATAAGCTTGGAACCATAGATATTTGGGTTTGCCGTCGATGTTGATGCATGGCCGGGCTTACCCCATGATTTTTTACACTTCGGGTTATCGTAGTGTATCCACTTTTCATCGCCAGTCACGATACGATGAAAAAAACCTTTCCTTTTAAAACCTCGGCTTTAGTTCGTAGGGCACCCAATTTCCTTGCTTTTGAATCATTCCTAATGCTTTTAAACGTTTGGAAACTGTTGTGTGATCAACTCCTAATGATTCTGCAAGTTCATTTTGCGTCTGACTTGGGTCTTTGCGCCAGAGCGTTCTTTATCTTCAATATTAAAATCATTATTTTTAAAGCGTTTAAACCAATCTCTGCATGTTGTTTCCAACAAAGCATGGTGCCCGTAAGTCTCCACAAGAATTCTATGTGCTTCAGATGCAGATTTTTTTTTTTAAAAAGGAATGCAGTAAAATTCCCCGCAAATACTCTTTTTTTGGCACGAAATTCGACATGTTTAACGCTATGAAAAAGTGTGTTGTTTACACTTCGGCGGAATAACATATACTGTGATTTCGAGTCTAATGGTGGAGCTTCACGATAAAGTTGGCTATAGTATTGCCTGATGCAAAAAGACTAAGATAACACCATCTGTCGGGAAACAGCGAGAACTTATTCAAGTCCCTAATACATAATAGTGCACGATGTTTTTAATGGCACTATTTTCTTAATTTCTTTTTAGGCAGTAGATGTGTCTTTATTACCGACAGTATCATTCCCTGCTTTTGCTAGTCATGAAGTCTCGCTTGTCAATCGTACAAAACAACAAATAATTGACAAATTGAAAGGAGTAAATGGTTTTAAGCGATTTAGCCGTGATGGGTTCAAATGTGTACTTGAAGATCCGAGTCGACGCTTTTACAAAAATGGAGAAAGTAAGGTGAGTTTTATCTTATTCAGTTCAAAATGGTTTGTGGAAGCAATTTCTATTCATTATGATTATGACATTGGATTCCGCTGCAAAAATCCAATTGAGGACTATTCTATCAAAAGTCAATATATCTACTTTGGAAAAGAATTAAAAAAAAAAAAAAATATTATAGGGACATCTAATGGAGATACGGAAATTTTCATTGAAAATGTTGATTTGTAACACTTATTTGACAAAGTGTTTTTAGATGTAGAATTTTAATTTGTCAAAAAAATCTTATTTTATGAGATCTGGTTGTATAGCTTTTGATAGAAAACTCCTCACTTTAATCTAATCATATTATATTATTCAACATGTTTAAAAAAATAAATTAATATTCAGTAAGTATACAGAGAATACACTATCTATTGAAAAAAAAACACCATCCGACAAAGCCATGTCAAATTTGTACCAAAGCTAAAAAATGCTGAGAACTGCACTACTTCTGTCCAATCTGTCAAGAGAAGCAATCTTCCCTTTGTGTAGATTTTTTTTTACATTATCACAAACAATAAAAATATTCTTTTGCTTGTTAATTTTGAATAAACTTTGTATAATTATATTTTCTATTCATTTATTAATAAATTTTCTATTCATGTTAATCAATCTTGATTTTTTGTTCTCTCCCCTGAGATCATCTATTCATATTTACATTGATACTCTGCACAATTTCCTCGTAGCTGCACAAATATGGCAAATTAACTAAGTATGAGATATCTCTTAGTTGGCATCCTCCTAGTTGGCAATAATGCAAATTATGAGTTGGCAGTCAACCTGTTAATTAACTTTTTTTTATTATTTTAACTTATTCATTAATTTTTTTTTTTTAATGATTGATCAATTTGTGTTCATTTCTATTCTTCAAGGAATTTGAAAATGTCGAATGTGAATGGCCTCTCGTATATATGTTCCTAATAATTGATGGAATGTTTTTCGGCATACCAGAACAAGTTCAAGAATACCAAGAGTTGCTTAACAAAGTCCTCTCTAAGGATGAATATGGAGGTAATTAACTTTGTTTTAACAGTCATATTATTTTCATATTTGTTTTATTGTATCCTACCTGTTACACCATATTACATTTTGATTGAAATTGACCCATAATGAAATTCATGATTTTTCATAATTCTACCGAATTTTAAGAAATATTATTTGTAACATTTCTACTCGTTATCCCGTTTCAAAATGTATTGAAACGTTGTAATTTATTCGTTTGGATCAAAAATAACAAAATGATCTTATTGAACTGAGATTTATTTAAATTTTATTTATTTAAAAGTTTTTAATAAATAAGTTCCGACGGATGCAGCACGAATTGGCTGGTCACTGGTTCACTTCTTTTGCAGAAATCGAAAAAAAATTTCTAACTTGTATTGCCTGAAAAGACGAGACATCTTTTTGAGATGGAATTCGAAAATTGCCTGAGAGGTGGAAAAACATTGTAGCCAGTGATGGAGGATACTATGATTAATCTGTTCATTCATTCTGTTCTGAAATAAATGCACTTTTGACTACAAAAAACAGAAAGAACTAATTTGTACTCCCAATAGGTTTTTTTCTTATTTTGAAAGTTTTAGGCCATCATCAGGGCTGAGTTGTACATCATCACAGTTGGCTGGTGGTTGTACTATGCGCCACTCAGCCCTGATCATGACCTAAAAATTAGGTCGAAATGTCAGCTCACATTATAATAATTTTTTCTTATTTGTGTGTTTATTTATTGACTTCACCCCAAACCAAGATTCTCCTACATATTTTTTCTTATATGTGTGTTTATTTATTGAATGCACCCCCAACCAAGATTTTTATTATTTAGATGACAATCACTGAATATATCTATAGAACCAATAGCATCTTAATAATTAATTACAAAAATTTATTAAATATTTAATAGTTCACCATATTGATAATCAAGGATAAGATTTTTTTTTTTTACTGCCATCTGGGCCATCTAACCCTCAATTAAAATTTTTCTTTAATATTTTCATTTCATTGTTTAGATCCTCTAGTACCGATGTATTTCTACATCGCAGAAAAAGATATAGAAAAAGAGAGGAAAGAACCAGGAAGCGTGAAGCGGGTAATGAGTGAGGAAGGAAGCAAATCGATATGCCTCTGGAACCAGGCTATGTACATCATTTCCCAACTGCTCTGCGAGAGGCTCCTCAATATAAATGAGTTAGACCCTGTCCGAAGGTATCTTCCTTCTTTTAGTCGACCCCGAAGGACTGGCAGATATTCTGCCTTTCAGGTCAGTTTAAGATATTTCGAATGGGAATTAGTTTACTTTAGTAAAAATATAACAAGTTTAATTTATTTTATAACTTGGCAAATACATTTGGTACAATTTCTCTTTTTCCTACTGGATCTTTGTCTTGTCACATTTTGTTATCAGCCATAAATGATCTGTTGTTATATGTTAGTTTATTTCAGATATATTATACTTTGTTCTTCCTTATAATCATAACAAGGAGATAGAAATTATTATTATTATTATTATTATTTTTAATTCCCTGTTTGATGTAGTTAGAGAATATTTTTACTGCTAAGACATATACAAGTACTCAAAACTTTAACTTTCTCTGGCGTATTGCTTTTAAATGACACCAAGAGTTAAATTTTACATTTAACTTTTATTTAAAAAAAAAATCATTTTCAACTTTTTTTTTGTTAAAAATAATATAATTAAAGCAGTGCTCCAAAATGACTGTGCACTTTTCTTTTGAAAAAGTTCATAACTTTTTCTTAGGAACTTTTTTGGAACATTTTATGCAAGAATTTTTTGTAAATCCTTTTATTTTAAAGTTCTTTTCAGAACTTTAATGTAAGAACTTTTATAGAAAATTATCTTTCAAGAACTTTTTGTCCAGGCCTTTTATATGCAAGCTATATATCATAATAGTTCTCAGTAGAACTTTTTAGTAACAACTTAATAAAAGTTATTATAATAGAAGTTCTCGTTATTAAAATTCTCGCTTTGATGCTCATGAAATTATGTCTTGAGATGTTGTTTGACAGGTTTTTTTGTGGTCATCTCAGCATTTATTCAAATGATTTAAAAAAAGAAAAATAAACTTATAAACAAAAAGATGTGCCCCATAAATATATGAAAATTTATATGTGCGAACTTATATTTAAAATGTTCTGGTAGGAGCTTCTATTATCACAACTTTTATAAAACACTTTTGACGAGAACTTATATTAACAGAACTTTTATCAAAAAGTTCTTTTGATAGACGTGCTTAAGGAACTTTTTATTAAAAGTTGTTGTTGAACTTTAATTGGAACAGTTTAATAACTGTTTCGTGACTTGAATTAAAGTTTTAAGGAAACATTTTAAAAAAGTTGTTTTCTGTCAGTAGTTATTTCCTATGCTCAAATATGTTAGTATTAGAAGTTTTTATAAATTTTATAAATATTTTAAAAAAGTTGTTTTCTGTCAGTAGTTATTTCCTATGCTCAAATATGTTAGTATTAGAAGTTTTTATAAAAAAGTTTAACCACCATAAGCATTGAACCTCAAACTGCGAAATTTTCATTTTTTTATTTTTTTTATGCGAACTTCATAACATTTAAATATTTTAATCCCTGAAATGATAATTAGGTAGGTATAGTGTTAAATTGTTAAAAATGAATTTTATATAGCAGTTAAAATTATCATTTATACTTAATATTAATTTTAGCAAAAAAAAAAAGTTTACTCCATTTTGTTATAAAAGCAACACAAAAATGAGTTATTATTTACTATTATTTAAACAATGGCACCCTGAAATTTGGTTTTACATTTAAATTTGGTCAAATATCACTTAATCTTAAACAAAAAAAAATCATTTAAAAATTTTAAACAAAATTTTGAAAAAAAAAATATATATATTTTACGGTTAAATCAATACTTAATACATAATAATCTCTATGTTTTGCTGTACTTTTGCTTCATTTTCATTTTTTTTTCAATATTTTTGCTTCTTGGATTTTATTTAACATATTATACTGAAGTTTAACAACACAATCAAATACAGTGGAACATCGATTATCTGAGCCTTGCTTATCCAAGTTTCCTTGTTAACCGAAGTTTTATGAATTTAAAAAAAAAATAAGAGATAGTAGTAAGCCTAAAAACATACCGCTCCTTATCCATATGCAATGGTATGGGCAATGTTTATTTATAACTAAATTATTTAAAAGCCTAATTAAATAGATTTTGAAGTAAATATGGCTCTAAATCAGCCTATAAAGGCATATAAATGACCAATGACCAGGGAAATAGCATCTCAAGGGTTTTCTTACCGAAAATCCGAGATTTTGGTTATCTGGGATCAGCCCGGTCCCAATTACCTTTTATAATCGAGGTTCTACTGTAACCATATAGGAGAAAATTTGTATTTAACAAAACAAAAACTGATTTATAAAAAAAACCTTGAATTCTGGTTTTTCAATTTGTTGGTATTTTTGTCATGCATGCTTTTTATTTTATACAATCAGTATAGTTTTAACCTTTTATTTTATTAAGTAAGCTTTAAGTTTAAATTAAAAAGTATATATATTTTTAACAATAATTAAATTATTTTTTATGTAATTAAATTTGAAGGCGAAGCCGCTTCAAACAGTAAGTTCATTATGTATTATAATACTTAAATATTTCCTTATTAACTTCATAACAGTAGTGCATTGTTTGTTTTGTTATTAATCCTGCTTGGTTTGAAAAACTTTTTTTCTGTTATTATTTTGAAAATTTATGCCTGAAAATCTAATGGTATGAGTCATTAAAAGTGGCCATTTATCTTGCTAATTTAAAAATAATTTTATTTTAATACATTTTTTTTTTTTAATATTTAATGTATATATCATTTTGTTCTGTGGTTTATTTTTATCCCGAGGCTAGCTGTCGAATTCCTTCATATTATGATTCTTTGAGTTTTGGATTGAATAATTCTGCTACTCCATTTTGATCCTCGTCCAGATAATTAAAGGTTTTTCCTTGAAGATAGTGAGCCATTGACTGGAACAGATTATGCTAAGAAGCTCAATCCTATCCAATCAGAATTTTTTCTTTTTGTGTAACAAGAACTGTGTGATCAGGCATTATCTTGTTGAAGAAAAACTCGATTTAATGTTTAATAATCATAGGTAAGACTGGGTCGCAACATCATACATTCTTTGTAAACATCACTATCAAGTTCTGAATCAGTGGTTCCATCTTCTGAAATTCATAACGAATTATGCCTTTGTAGTTCCAAAATACAGAGTGCATTATCTTTTTTTCGAATTGCCCTTCCTTAGGGACTGACACAGCAGGCTGATTGCAGTCTAATCATTGTTTCTTGGTCTTAGGGTTTCTCCAATGCCATCCAATGACATCGTGCCTCCTCAACTCAGCATAGGGAACCACTCTATATGAGCGATTTACTCTTCTTAAGTTATACTCCCCATGATTTACGGTGGATTGGAAAATTGCAAGCTCTCTTGCGGATTCCCGAGTACTTTTTGTTGGGCCTGCTTCAACAGTCTTGTGGAGCTTCCTCATCAAATGATGATTTTCCATCAAGAACCCACTTTCCTCTCGAGACTGATCTCACCAGTCTCTAATTTCTGGAACCACCTACTCACAGTCCGTTCCGAAAAAGCATTTGTTCTGCACCTAATAGTTTGTTTTGGTGGTGGAAAACTTAAGTTTCCAATAATGGCGTAATGTTACCAATATTTCTAATTTTAGTAATTCGCTGTTTAACCGAATACTAAAACAAAACTGAAGCCGAGACGAGATAATTTTGTTTATAAATTCATTTAGTATAATCTAGACATTAAAGTGATATCAACCTCCTTTTTTTTTCATTGTTGTTTAACGTCCTTTTCTACTCCTAGTAAGGCAAATAGGACAGTTTATTCCTATAGGTTACCAATCTAATCTAATCTGTGTGGGAAGGTTGAGATTCATTCCATGGGTTTGCCACGAAATAAATTTCAACCCGCCGAATTCCAACCAGAGCTGCAGCAGACTTGAGATTGCTAAGGTGACGCCTTAACACACTCGGCCTCTAAAGTGATATCAACCATAATTGGATTTGAAATAAATTAAAGCCGATCAGTGGATCACAATTTCAAAGAAAATGAAATCGTTCATTTTTGATGACTCACTCCATTATTAAAGCATGGTCAATATTGATGAACATTCATTTATTATTAAATTTATCTTATATGGTGTAAACTTAATGAGTTGTGAAACTTCTTGATATGATAATCTATCCATACTTTTTTAATTCTTTTCCATTTTTGAGTATTTTCTGTTTTCCCCCCCAAAAAAAGGTGATTTAAAACTTATATGTTTAAGTAATTATATGTTAACTACTTTAATTATATGTTCTGTTGTCATCGGTGGCAAGTCGAGTGTATATCATATCAAGTTTTGCCACTCGCAGTAATTACGCCCTATATAAAGTTGAAGATTTTTATGCTTGCAATTTGTGTGCTCTAAGTTTCTTTTCTGATTCACATCTCAATTTCCTCTAATATTTTAACAAATAGAATCAATTTGGTTGCTTTCTATTTTTAGTTATTAAAATTGAGCAGTTAGATTATATTTCTTTAAATTATAGATAGTTAAGAAGCATTAAATTAAAAAAAAAAAAAACTCTCGCATTTCACTTATTATTAAATATATTCTTCAGTTTATTATGGAATGTTGTAAAAATTTGGGAGATGGCGGCCCCATTGCCTTGTCACAGTGTCACACATAGCCACTGGTCCTCCAGGTTGGGGATATAGTACCCTGATACTCACACATATTCACTGTTAACAACACACTACACTCACCCCCACATTAGAGACCAATGTCAATCTCAGTAATCACACAAGGGTTACCTTTTACCATTATGGTCATATTTTCAGCTGAGTTCGTGGGTTACTGGTACTGGTACTGGCAAGGGTGGGGGGACAAAGTCCGGCAAGTGGGCCTGATGGTCCTTTTTGCCATCCCCGGGGGATTACCAATAGAAATAGCTTATTAACCCTCCATATCGAACCTTCTGGTTTTTCTGATGAAATTCAGAAGGGATGTCCATTCGATGGAGGGAGCCTCTTGTATTCTGATTCTATCAGATCCTAACAGTCTGTATCTCAGCAACGCATATCTATTACATTCGGCTATGTAGTGTAGAGCAGTTTCAGGTGCCTGCCCACAGCAGTGGCAGGTCTCATCCCCTGCTATTCCACACATCTTTAAGTGTCTTTTAAGCCTACAGTGCCCTGTGAGTACCCCTATAAGCAGTTGGAGTTCCTTTCTGTTGAGGCCCAGCAGCCACTTGGTTCTAGAAGCAGAGGGTTTTTTAATTAGTTCCTTAGCCTGTCTAAGGCCCACACTCCCCCTCCACTCCTTACCTGCTATATTCCATGTCCAATCCTGGACATTCTTCCGCTGATATCTTTTAGAGATGCCTACTGAAGGTTCTGGCCCAAAGATAGGGTTCTCAGCACCTTCTCTTGCAAGCTTGTCGGCTATTTCATTGCCTTTGATTCCTTTATGTCCAGGAACCCAAACTAATTCCAGTCTCTTCGAACAGGCAAGTAGATCCAATGCCTGTTTGCACTCTTTTACCAATACGGAAGTTACCCTAGACGATTCCAGGGCTTGGAGATCCGATTGGCTGTCTGAGCAGATAGTAATTCCAGCCCTGTTGCAACTGATAACCTCCGCACACTTCTGCTTGGAACACAGTAGAGTGTTTACCTAGTGGTAGACTTATGTTAATGCCTAAATCCTCTATATAGAGGCCCGATCCTGCTAATCCGGTCGAATCCTTCCATGATCCGTCCTAGAACGGGATAAGTTGCCTGTTTGAGTGGCTCTTGAATCCCTTTCCCAGTCGAATATACTAGGATATGAGTATCTCACTTTAGAGTCTAGAGTAAGGTTTCTATTAAGTTGAGGACAACAATATTGAAGGATAGGAATCTCCTTTTCCACCACTTTGGCAATTACTGAGTGGCCTGTGAGTTCGCCCCGCTCTTGCCACTGTCTGTTTTCCTTAATTCTTAGATAGGCCATAACCGCTTCGCCCCTCAGCCATAGGTGAAGCAGTGTTAGATATAAGAGGACCTCTAAAGCCTTGGTAGGTATGGTACGAAACGCTCCCGTAATGCTCATACATGCCATCCTTTGAATACGGCTGAATGTACGAACATGGGAGGCCCTATTCAAGGTTGTCCACCACACTATGCTTCCATATTGAATTCTAGGTCTTATAATCGCTGTGTATATCCAGTGCATGACCCTATGCTTAAAGCCCCAGGTTGTGTGCCCACAGCGCGTCTAACATGCCAAAAGGATGCTATTGCTTTCCTTTTGGTTTCAGTCAAATGGGAACCCCAGTTTAGTTTGGAATCCAAAATAATCCCGAGGTATTTGACTTGTTGACTTAATTGGAGCTGTTTGCCAAAAAAGGTAGGAGCCCTAAAAGCGTCCAGCTTCCGTTTCTTGGTAAAGAGAATCAACTCAGTCTTGGTTGGATTTACCGAAAGTCTAACTTCATTACACCAAGTCTGAACAATATCGCAAGCAACCTGCATGCGCTCAAAGATGGTGGCAATAAACTTACCTGTTATGAGGATTACTCCATCATCTGCAAATGCCTGGGTAGAGAATCCGGCCTCCTCTAGTCTTCTTAACAACTTGTCCATTACAAGGCACCAGAGCAGTGGGGAGATGCAGTTCCCTTGAGGGCAACCTGTGAAGGCCTGCGCCTCTAGTCTGGTGTCCTCCTCTGAGACGACTATTATTCTGTTCTTCAAAACAAATCCGACCCATCTGGCTATAGCAGGTGGGGCAGATATTTCTTTTAAGGCTCTACAAACTGCCTCAGGCCTGGTCCTGTCGAATGCTCCTTCAACATCGAAAAAGAGCCCTAAGGCAGATTCCTTATATACCAAGGCCTTTTCTATTTTTCCTACTAGGAAATGTAGGGCAGTTTCTGTTGATTTTCCCTGGAGGTAAGCATGCTGTTGAGGGTGAAGGGGATGGAGTGGTAGAACCTTACTTGTAAGGTGTACTGCTACCAGCTTCTCCAGGATCTTAAAAAGAAAGGAGGATAGGCTGATAGATCGAAAAGCCTTAGCAACACTGTAATCCTCCTTACTATTCTTCGGGATAAAAGCTATTACAGATTTCCTCCAGGATTCTGGAATGTACCCGATGGCTAGAGAGGCTCCTAGTAGTGCTCTGACTCGGGGGAGCAGAGCATTGAGGCCCTCTTTGAGCATACATGGAAGGATACCGTCAGTGCCTGGGGCTTTATACGGCTTGAGCTCCCCGACAGCCCACCTAATGGCCCCGTCACTGACTATGGAATCCGCTAGAGCCCAATCCTCCTCTGTATCGTTAGTATCACTGCCAGGGTACATGCTTGAGGGAGGGTTGACTAAATTGGTAATACTGCAACCCGGAAAGTGGGTCTCCATCAGGTGAGACAAGGTGTCCACCAAGTTGGAGGTCCAGAGACCGTTGGGTTTCTTTAAGACTCACTCTTTAAGGGTCATTCCGAAGCAGCTTAACTAGACGAGAGGCTTCTGGCGTGCATTCTATATTGCTACAGAACTTACGCCAGCCCTCCCGTTTATGCTTTCTTATTTCTTTTTTGTATGAGTTAGAGGCGACACGGTACAGACCCCAGTCAGCCTTCTGCTTTGATTTATATGCCTTATTATAGGCCTTTCTTGTAGCCTTTTGTAGCTTAGACAACTCTGTGGACCACCATCTGATCTTTTTCCTGGGTTCTGCCTTTAAGGGTCAGGCCGCCTCGTATGTGTCTTGTACTATTCTCTCTAAGAGGGTAGTTTCTTCCTCTATCTGAACTTTGGTTTGAAGTCTGCCCATAGGGAGGTATTGGCATCTATCCAACCTTTCCCTGAATAGATTCCACTCGGTGTTTCTAGGTTTTTTTTTCAGAGCTGGAGAGGTTTGTTCAGAGTTAATCTTAAATGAGATCATCCTATGGTCGGACAGTGTGATATCCGAGGTGATCTTCCAGTCTTTACAGAGGTCTTTAATCTGACTAGAAGCGAGTGTGATATCTAGAACCTCGCTTCTGTCTTGAGTGACAAAAGTAGCTTCGCTACCTCTGTTTAGTATCTCTAAATTTGTAGAGGCTATATATTCGAGCAAGGATACCCTTGTTCGTTTGTGTCTGAACTGCCCACACAAGGTGATGGGCGTTAATGTCTCCGCCTATTAAGAGAGATAGATCATTCTTTCTTGCAAAGCGGAAGAGACTATCTATGTAATGATAAGTTGGATCCAGATTATGGGGTACATATATGGAGGCAATAATCATTTTAAGCTTAATATAAATGACCTTGGTAGTTATGGCCAGGGCCACCACATAATGCGTGCTAATCTGGGGCAAAGGTAGTATCTGAAGGTCTTTAGAGACCCAGATAAATGACCTTGGTGCTTCGCATGAGAATGGGCGGATGATTCTTCCGCCGATACCCCCAAGTCCTTTAATCATTCTCCTAAAAGAATAAGGTTCTTGTATTAAGACGAGGGTGGATTTCACCCCATTTCAGCCGTAGCCGACTTATTATGCTGTA
This sequence comes from Rhaphigaster nebulosa, assembly GCA_948150685.1. NCBI lineage: Eukaryota > Metazoa > Arthropoda > Insecta > Hemiptera > Pentatomidae > Rhaphigaster > Rhaphigaster nebulosa. Next base: position 169,770,942 of record OX411308.1, read on the forward strand.
AATTAATTTGTCTTACTTCGATCCCAGCGTTCTCCATGATTGTGGCAGATGGAGGAGAAGGAAGTGGAAGGAGCGGGGGCCTATTGGCGCCCGTTCCTCCCTTGATCCTCCTGTGGGGGCTGTTGTCTAGCTGGTGCCGAAGGCGTTCTCCAGACGGTCAGTGACACCAGCTCATAGCTGATCCGCCATCCGTTCGCCATCAGCCAGGCGATCGTGCTGGTTGGAACTCTGAAGATGCCCCGGATCGCCTTCCACTCCCAGGAATTGCCACTGGTTGGTTCCCGCCAGTTCTGGATTCTGAAATTCCAGGAGGCTGACCAATCTGCTGGGTTCGATCACCACAGCCCCCAGCCCAATAGCAATTCTAGTGGGCCAGGGAGCCTCGGCGGACCGCCTCACTACAAACCTACGGTCCGTAGGAGGTACCCAACTGAGAAGCCAGTCCCTGGTTTCTTCATTTTTACAGGTTAGGAGGAAACGCCTGATACCCTGAGTTAATAAATTCCAGAGGCCTACTTCTGGGTCTTGGCTCATACGCCCTCCTCTCAATTTCAGCTATGAGGAGCCTTCGGATGAGTTGGGCCTCTTCCTGAGTAATGGGGGCGTAATTCATCATATCATTATAATGACCACCTGCAAGGCCCTTGTGCTAGAAGCAGCAGCATCCTTGTACGATCGGGGTCTCCCCTGATCCTCCTGGGCGCTCTGCTGAGAAGATGGTCCTGCTGCAGGCTCATTGGTCCTCCTAGGGGAGGATCTTGCTCTTTTAGAGTCTTGCCGACACGTATCGGTCGGTGGAGACTCCTCCATAGGCCTTGTCCTTTTTTGATACTGATTAGGCGGGCCTGCTCTTGAAGCGCGCGCCGAGTCCCCTCCGCGTCGGGAAGGAGGGGTGGACGGAGGCAAAGGCCCGTCCTCCCTCTCCCGAATCGGTTCGAGGACAGTCCCTGGGCCGCACCCCTCAAGCCGAGCCAGAGGGGAATGGCCCGCAGGGCGCCCGCTAGTATTAGGCTGCCTGTGGGTAGCCGGGTCAGAGACGGGGATTTGACGCCTCATCCTGATGGCCTCCCGTTCGGCATGCCTTTGAATAGCCTCGGCCCGCCTTTTCTTTTGCCTATAAATTTTCTTTTTCTGCTTAGCTCTTGCTAAGGCAGCGGCTTTGAGCTCCACTCCCTCCCCTTTAGGTGCTCTGCTAGTAATAGGCTGATTTAGCTGTTCCCTCTCGATCGATCGAGAGCGGGAGGGCTCTTCATCAGAGTTCTCCCTTCTGCTTGGAAGGCAAGAGGGGAGCTGATAAGGTCGCAGCACCCTAGACTGTGTGGGCGCAGCAACCTGCTCTGGCTCCCCTGTTGTTGTGGCTTCAAAATTTGTAGCGGTCTGGGATGACCGCTCTTCCTCCCCCTGCGCAGCTGGCACATTAGGCTGCTCATTATCTTTTGGTTTTTCCATTGTTTTTTTTTTTTTTATTTATTTATCTGTATTGTTTACTGTGTGGTGTTAGTGTAGGTGTGCATCCGTCCTCGCCACCTTCCCCACTTGACCGGAACAGGTAATCTCCCAGGAGAGAAGTCCAGTGGCCTAGGGAGTGCAACTCCGGTCCGTGCAGCAGGGTCCCATCCAATCACCAACTGGCACTACTACTGCGTCCGAACTTTTACACTGGGCTGATAGAGCAGCCACTCCTTCCAGGTTAGGATGAGCGGGCTCCTGTACTATCCCAGCGGCCGAGGAGTGCCATACCTCGTTTATCTCCTGTACCCTCTGGAACGACCCCCCCAGGAGGGCTGTACCAGCCGCCTGGGTAATGGCAAGGGGCGGATGTAGTGACCTTTGTGTGTTAGTGTTCTGTAATTGGGCGCGGTAATGAGCTGTGCTCCTCCGGTTGCTAACCCGGACAGGCTCGTGCCTAGCCTGGCACTAAGAGTCAGGAGGGGAAACTCGCCTCGAAGCAGCCTGACCTACTTCCCCATCCGGGGGGGCTACCCAGGATAGGTAGTCCTGGGTTGTGTACTGTAAATGACCTTAATGTTGATGAGTGCTGTTATTAGTGTACTGTGTGGCATCAGAGTGGATGTACCCCCAACCTGGAGGACCAGTGGCTGTTTGCGGTAATAATAAAAATAATGATTACCGGGCGATGGGGCCGCCAACTCCCTAAGTCACGAGTTCGGGGTTAGTGAACAAAGAAAAATGTAATGTGACTCAAAAGCAATTTGTTTTATTTGTTATAAAAAAAATATTATGTACATTATATTTTTCTATACTACAAGGAAAATATATAACAACTAAGAATTAATTCTATAAATTATAAAAGAGAACAATTAATGCATTAAATTATATAAGAGAAGAATTAATACTATACAATTATTTATTATTTATAAAATTAACAAGGCAATGAACAAATATAAGAGCATAAATTAATTGTAAAAAAAGTTGACCCTCCCAACACCAGGTGATGAAAATAAAACTAAATACCAGGTGAGATACTTATGCACCCAGTCTAATTTATTGGTGATTTTTTCTATTTGTCTTGTTTTAATTTCTGTAAACATTGTAAGAAAAATAAATAAATGAAATTTTATCTAAAATTTTACAGATGTAAAATACCAAAAGGGTCCAGAGTTACTCCAACAACGCTTATGAAAAAAAAAAAAAAACTGCAAATTTTCCAAAATCCACAACGGGAATTCATCACAGTTTAAGGAAAATTGCATTGCAATTTCATAAATGTTTCTCTGTTTTTACATGCATGGCAAAAAAAAAAAAAAATATGGGATTCAGGCGAACCTAGAGGGAGTAAATATTTTTCGAATTCCGCAAGCCACCTTTTTAATTCAAAGAATAAAAGGCTACTGAACTTTTTCCTGAATTTGTAGAGAAAAAGACTATTTATGTGATGGTGACATAAGATTTTATCAAAAAAAGTGGTGATCGCAACTACTGCGATCCTGGCCACAGCGCAGAGCATTGCTAGTCGCAACAGTTGTGACCTTGGCGCTGAAAGGGTTAATAATTGGAAGAAAGATTGAAATAATTAAAAATATTGATGGAAATAAATAAGCACAAAAACGGTACATAGTAAGACTGATCCTAAATAATAGATAATCTTTAAAAATTGGAACAGTCAATATACCATAACTTTGAAAAATTTATGTAGTCCATACTAAAAACAATTATAGATAATTCTCAAATAATCATAGATATACATATGCACAATTGCACATAAAACAAAAGTTTCTCTAATTTTTTGGGCTCCTTTTTGGTTTTTAATAGTTTTCATATTTTTTTTTTTTTTAGGATTGAGGGTGTGAACTGCATAAGCTGTGTACTTCAATTTTTTATTAAAATGGAGATACCAATGTTTATTTTTATTCTTATGTGTTTACTGTCAGTATGAAGTGTAAATCTGTCTATAATGATCTCTTCCTTTAGTTTCTTACGTTTCAATAGTTGTTGCAAATCTCTCTTCATTTAGCAACCAATGGACTGCAAAACTACTTACATCACATTGTGAAAAAATCGAAGTAAGGAGTTTTGCAGCTCACACCCTCAATTATACATAGTTATTTTATTTTTTATTCAAATAAATTAGGAAGTCCGAATAATTAATAAAACGAGGAGCAATTCTGACTTTTCAAATATGTTTAATTTGTGTTCACTTCACAAGTCACATTCTTGCAATGTCAACATTTGGGATATGTCCCCCCATCAACAGGACATTTTTCATTTAGCTTGTATATAAATATCCATAGGATCCTAATAGGGTGTATCGAAAATAATGACTGTTTTTCAACAAAAAAATAATATTTTTATTTCTTTAATATAACACAGAATTGATATTCAAAATATAACCTATTATGATCCACTGCCATCCATCTTTCAGCCAGTTGCTCGATGCCATGCTGCTACCTCTCCTTCGGACGGCTGTCGAAAAACTCTTGAACCACAATGTCAACCTTTACAAAAATTTTTTTTTTTGTGTTGAAGAAAGTGGGTATAAAAGGAAATAAGTGATAATCTGATGTAAAGGTGTCTGGACTGATGTGCACCAAAGCTCTCTGCAGCTGTTGAACTAAGGCTTTATTCGATGGGTCAAATGTTTGAAAACAAGCTTATTTAATCCTTTATATGAGAGTATTAGTTATTGGTATAATGGGTTTAAAGTGTGTATTTAAATCCTTTGATAAAAATTTGATAAAACAGTCATTTTTTTTATACACCCCATTATTTTGTCAGATAGTTTCATAGGAGTCATCAGCTCATACTAGTCTATTGAATCTATGCTCTTTCCTTAAGCTCCTTAAGGATTTTGAAATTCCCTTGATAGCTATTGGTTTATAATTCCAGGTACACTGTAAGTGTGAGTGTACTTGCTAGAGCCTCTTTTTGTATCTAAGTGTGCAAGAGAATTATATGTTAAGTTTTACCTCCATGGCTGCTATGGGTCATGTTGCAATTGCTCCTGTCGTGCCTAGTCATGCCATCCTTTGAACTCTCTCAACACCTCGGCTAGAGCTTCCTAAGTTTCTCAGCTATTTCCCTGAGGCTGAGTGAAGGAATAGCTCATCTCAGTTCCTTCATCCCAGAAAAGTTGTGATTTATCCTCTATTTATTTTTATCTCCCCTATCACATTTTCTTTCAACATATTATATTTTTTTAAATACTTGAATTTTTTTAAAAATTTATTTATTTAGTTTGGCTTTTATTTAATTTGCCATATAACAATTATTTTTGCAAGAAGCAAATCTACTCATCAAACATGCGCCTAGTATAGCGGCCAACTTTTCAAGTCTCTGCCGTCTCGAAAGCCGTCGGGGTGAGTTGTAGGGATTTGTGGTGGATATAAGTGTTTGTGCTAAGGGGTTCATGTTGCAAGTAAATTTTTGTAGGCAGTATCAAAAACTGTTGCAAAAAACGGTTGCCCAAGTCCTTCTGGCCCATCCACTATTTTTCTCAATGATTTTGACTGGATCGACTGAATTCTTTGGATGTTTGAAGTTTTGGCAGAGACCTATAGCTTTACCCCGTACGTCCATAAAGATTTAATTAGTACTTTGTAGATTGTAAGTCAGTTAGTTAAGGATAATTTGGAGCCTGAATAATAGTCCAAATCGTTTGTTTAGTTGTTTTCTTTTCAGTTTGATATGGGTCCGCCATGCCTTCATTTCGTTCATCTTTATTTTCCACCTCGTAGCCCAACTACAGTATGAAATACGCTATTATGGGATTTTTGTGGGATGTGAGGAGTACTATGTCATCAGCAAATGCAGTCTAATGTTAATATGTATGATCATATTCGGGTATGTATGACGTGAAGATATTGAAAAACAATGGTCCAGTACACTGACCTATGGAGCTCCTGCTCTGACACGTTTTATGCCTGCTAAATCGTTATCTGCTTTTACTATAAAATGTCTGTCTGTCATGCACGAAAGTAATATTAAATAGTAAGTAGGAGGAAACTAAATTTTGAGCTTGGAAAGCAATCCTTCCTGCCACACCTTATCAAAAGCTTGATTGTCATCAAGGAAAACGTCAGGACAATAATTTTTTTACTCTAAAGCACTAGAAATGTAGTCTAGTGAACGTTAGGGAACAGGGTAGCTCAGTGGGTAGGAAATTGTTCTACTATTCTCTAGATCCTGGGTTCGAGACCAGCTGTCACAGATAATTATTTATTCTGTTTTCAACCGTGGGATCGGGATATATATATATATATAATCATGAAAGTTATTCTTAAATACTTAAAAAAAAATTTTTTTTTATTAATTTTGATGATAATTGTTTATTTGTGAGTAGGGAACAGCTACTGATCTGGTCGTCCAGATAGTCCTCATAGCTGAGTCGATGAGGTTGCAGGCTATGATGGCTACCTACGGAATCCAGACACAGACTCCTCACGAGGTAGAACCAGTCCAGATTTGGTCATCGAACCAGCTTGTCAAGGTCTATGGTCATCTTGGCATTGATGATAAATTGAAACTTTCTGGAAGACCTCAGAGGCCAATTGGCGCTTTAGGAACTAGTAAGGTGAGGCTGCATTCCTGAAAGATTATTAAATATTTAATATTAAGTTTATGAATACTTTTATTCTAGGTTAATGCTTGATATAGTAAAGCAAAAGACAGATAGATAATAATGTAAAATAAATATAAATATGGGATTTATTCATTTTTATCAATCATTTTCAGGTTTATAGGGTTTGTGGAATGTCAGTGCTTTGCTACCCATTAATATTTGAAGTCTCTGAATTCTACTTGTATAGGGATATGGCACTCTTAATCGATGATATAAAGACTGAGTTACAGTTTGTCAGTCGATATTGGAGACTTTCGGGCCGCCCGACTGTATGTCTTCTCATCAGGGAAGAACATATGAGGTAATCTGTATGAAATTATTTAATTGTTTTATTTGATTTATTTTTGGGATCTCCAGAGATTTCCACATTCTACATTAGGCTTTATCCTAATCACTGCTGCAAGTACTTTCCTGCATCCTTGATGTATCTTTTAATCCATTATTATCATCCGCCTTATATCCTAAAAATACTTTAGTTCTAATCCGAAATTCTCTCCTGAAATTCACTGTCCCACCATTATGACATCTATACCCCTTCTTATAAGAGTGCATTTGACCAATCCTTCATTAACTGTGCTACATCCATATGAAACTCTATTTTACCCATATTCCAAATGCTACCTCTATTTCTACATTTAAATCCCTTCTCTATGCCCATCCTCTATTTCACGTAGAATCATTATTTCATTTTGTTCTGACTCAACGTAATATATCTGTAAGTAATAATTAAGTTTTATGCTATTTTATTTAATTTATTTATTTTTTGATAAAGAAAGATATTTATACTAAGTAATTATGTCCAAATTATAATTCCTGTAATTTATAAGTGCCATTAGCCCCTGAGCCAATACATTTTTATTTAATTATTTCATAATAATCATATCTCTAATTCATTTATCACTATTAGAAATACTGATGTTGGAACAGAAGACATATCGTTGGCTTGGAAAGCTACTGATATGATCTATATTTCTTTGAGAAAAAAATGTCAGATTTTTAGTCTCAATATTTACTGCAATAACAATTTATTTTAGTTTTTTTATGAAAAGCTGCCACAATTTCACAATTTAATACACGTTTCATATTTAAATAATAAAAAAATGAAGATTAACTTTAAAAAAAAAAAAAATGTAAGTAGTATTGACTAAGAAAATGCCCGAGTTGATGTTTTTAAAGTGGTGAGTCAGGGACAGCGATAAACCTACATAAGCAAAATTCAACCCCGTCACCTGTAAAATGCCACTTTTACGTATTGTGGCACTGTTCTGCACTCCAGATTTGATTTTAATGCTTACTTGATAGAAAAATAATAGTTTGAATTTATTTATGAAGGAATTAATTAGGAACTAAGTAAAAATCAGGAGAAAATCTTTTGAGTATGGTGCAATCTTATCATGGAAGGATTAACTTATTTTATTTATTTTTTTGTTATAGAGATCCACAATTTAAAGAAATGCTGAATCTAATGGCTATGTTGAAAAAAGGTTATTGCGAAGGGATAAAAGTTAGGATTGGTCGTTTACAGAATTTGATTTCTTCTTCTTGCATAGGTAAACCTTTTGTTTCTAAATAAGTTTAATTTTATCATTCTGAATTCTTCTGATATTTATCTTGCATTGTGTTTTATAGAAGTCGAGAAAAGTTTTTTCAAGAGCAATATACATAAAATAAATAGCTTTTGCTTTTTTATATATAATTTTATTTTTGTTTAATCTTAAATTTAATTCTGTTTGCAATAAATATTATGTTATGAATATATTATGTTATCACCAATTTGGCTATTTGATTATGCTGTTCAAATAACAACTGCTTTTTTAAGAAAATTTAAATTTTTTTAAATGTTCAACAGATTCTTCCAAGAATTGTACATATTAATTCATTTGTAGGCTATGGTGTCCACTTTTTATGTAAATAAATAAAGTACAAAGGTTTGAAAATGGTAAAAAATCAAAAGGCCAAAATGTCACGTTATTCTTTTATAATCCAATTTTATTAATAAAATTGTTTTGGGGATTTATAGTGTTCTTTTTTAGTCTATGGTTGATTAATTATTAGAAATATTTTAAATTTGACTAATTATTTTATTTTGTTTTTTCCAGAGCATTTAGATTTCATGAGTAGTTTTGATACTCCAGATTTTGAATTTGAGCAATTTCAACAAATTGAACATGAATATATTGGTTACCAAAGCCTCACAGATGTCCCACTCCTTTCCGATTATTCTGAAGAACATTCTTTTATTAAGGTAATTTAAACAAGAGATAAAATAAACCTCAGAATAAATAGTATTTTTTTTTACTTAACAATATATGTTTATGTTGTTTTAAGGACGAGTTCGAAACAAAATCGATTCCCGATATTCTAGAAGCTATTCGCAACACGACAGCTCTCTATTCATTAGCTCAGCTCTATGGCGTCCTATTAGCGAAAACAGGACCAGACTATGAGTTCAAGGATAAGACTGGTATGTTTTAATGCATTTTATTTTTGGAAATAATTTTACTATTGGGTATTTGATATTCCTCTTTACTAATCAATTAAATTTATCATGTAATTTCTTATTAACTCTAAATGGTCTAGTGCAGTAGCTATGGATACTGAACTTATTAATCCTTTAGCAACTGTGAGTAGATATATCAGTCAGAGCACGATGGCCCCTGGGAACTGTTGACTGATTTATCAGTTCGGAACTTGTCAATTCCTGAGATTTGTGGACTGATTTATCAGCTCAGAATGCGACGATCTCTGTGCCTTATGGACTGATATATCAGTTCACCCTCTTCAGCATTAGAAAACTTGATTTTTTTAGTTTTGTCCCTTGAGCCAACTAGTGGTTCTCAAGGCATATTCTAGTATCTTTCCTTGCCATTAGAGTTCGTAGAAATGCTCTTTCTTTTATATGTTTGTCCCAACAAACAGACTCTTAACTAGCCTTATACTTGCTCTTGTCCTTTGCATTTATATCTTCCAGTCGTGTTTTCTGTCTTTATACAGTAAACTCGTTTTCTGCTTTTATATCTACAGCTGTTATTATTAATAAACATATTGATTGAAAAAGGATGAAAAGAAAATTATATGTAGGGAAAAAAAGGATTCAGTTCAGAGGCCATGGCAGCTGGCCTTGACTCTGTCTCGCAGACCCACAGCCACTCACACTATTCAGTCACTACAGGGTTAAGTACAGCGCAGCTTGGTCACCACTTGGATAGGTGCGGTGCCTAACAATATCTGAGTACCAGCTGGTGACCGAGCATATTTATATATGAGGTGTCAGGATGTCTTCCAGTGAGGTCTGTCAGCCTACTGGAAGCAACTCATCCCGGGCATAGATCCAACGGCTCTATGCCAGTAGATACCTGCCTGGATTCAAGTTGTCATTTAATGACTTGAAATGGCAGTGGACTCCCCATGTCTAAGAAGCTGTTATAAAAAAAATAATAATAACGAAGGGCCTTGTGTTCAGTACTAGATTAAAAAAAAACAGGTGATGTGGTCAGCATTCACATTCAATATCAGTGTATTCTCCCAATCAATTTAAAGATCAAGTATCCTCTTTATAGTGGCTGCATGTGCCCTATGTCTCCTGACCCAAAGTAGAACCGCAGCTCACAAAACAGAAAATACTATCACAGGTGGACTAGAACCACCTATGGAAGTCCAGTCTAAGAACTTTGAGGTTTTCTAAGATATTTGAAAATTTCAGAAAAACAAACATTAGATATATTTATTATGTATAAAGAAATATTCTGATTTTATAGAATGTTAATATGATTACAAAATATAATAATTTCTAAGTTTAAGGTAGTCAGGTGATAGAACCATGTATTTTAAATAGCTGTTCTTGGTGCATGTAGTAAACTAAATTATAACCAGTTTTTGCATTGGGTCTTTTGGTTTTTACTAACCTCTTATTTTATTTTATATATTTTTGTTATATATGTTTCTTTATATACACATTATAATAATAAAATTATGATGATCTCATATTTTTTTATTGGAAAAGATTCAGAAGGAAAAATTAAAGCAAGTTTTCAATGAACAAATAAAATGAAATGAATGAATGAATGAAAAATTATCTTTATTCTAGGAACAACTCCCCAGAGAGCAAAAACAATGAGCATAAATGAGTGCTGTGTACATAATGAGTAGGCTCAATCATCAAACAGTTTATACATAAATTTTACATTTGATCGGGGATTTAGATTTTAGGAGGTGAAGAAATAATTGATGCTTGAAGAAAGATCGCGAAGAGGCTTTACGGATAGAGATAGGTGGAGAATTCCAAAAGGAGGAGGAACAAAAAAGAAAGGATTTGTCAAAGAAAGCAGTTCTTTGTGATGGAGTATAAATATTGATTGGTTGAGTTATGGTGTTCAAGGAGTGGATGGAAGAATATTTAGTCTGAGAGCTGAGGCAAAATTTTATGACTTATTTGAAGAAAACTTGTAGTCAAATATCCATATGATGTCCATCTTCAGAATTCAATTACTGGTCTACCAACTCAAAGTGGCCAGGTTTCATAATAGTACTACTCCATGGCGCTACAGACCGGTGTGGTCCTTGGCCATCTCAATGAGCCTTCGCCAGGTGGCTCTATCTTGGGCAGTCGCTCGCCAGTTGTGGGTATTTAACAGTACCGGATGACGGCGTCCTCCCATCTAAGGCATGGTCTGCCTTTCCCTCTTGTCCTGTAGAGCTTTCCATCTAGCAATTTCCTTGGGACTTCCTCTTTTGGCATTCTTGCCATGTGACCTGCCCAACGTAGTCTCCCAAGCTTGATGCACCTCATCACATCCGCCTCCCCATACAGATCATATATCTCCCTGTTTGTCCTCCTTCTCCAATCTCACCAACCTTAATTGGTCCAAAGATACGACGAAGGATCTTCCTTTCAAACATTAATATATCTTTTTCTTCAGTGCTTGACAGGGTCCAGGTTTCCGATCCGTATGTGAGGACAGGCCTAATGAGGATCTTATAAAGGAGACATTTCGTACGACGGGAGATGGTAGAGCTTCTAAGATGTTTACTAAGGCCAAAATAACACCTGTTTGCCCTTAGTATTCGCTGACTAACCTCCAGGGATATTCTGTTTCCACAGCTCACAACAGCTCCCAGATACATAAACTGGTCCACATTCTGAGGTGTAAATGGGCCCATAACTACTGGCACTCGAACTGCGGTCTCTGTTCCAGGTCCTGCACGCATATACATGGTCTTCTCCTGGTTTACGCTCATTCCCATGGCTTCAGCCAACTTTAAAAACGCATTTTTAAGGGATTCAAAGAAACTTGCTACCAGGCCTATGTCATCAGTAGGTTTCAAAATGGCGACGAAAAAAAACTCAATATTTTAGGACTTTTTTTGGTTTTTCACCTATAATACCTAAATTGTGCATTCTATTGAAAAAGTTATGGCATATTAAATTTAAGATCATCAAATTCTGTGCCTAATGAGTACCATAACTTTTTAATATGGTTAAGTGGTGTAATCAAAAACTATGGTAAAAAAAAGATGATTTTGTAAAAAAAAAGAGAAGGAGGTCATGGAATTAACAGTCGAAAAGAAATTCTTAAGTTGGGTTTACTTCATAATCTTTTTTTTGTTGATAAATTTGTCTGTAACACATTATAAGTGCACTCATCTCATGTTTAACTTTATTAAAATGTTCAGTATTTGAATCCATAGCCTCCTCAAGTTCCAATAAAGCTGTATTCATTTTGGGGAACGCACCAGTTAATCCATGTACCTTGAATTTTTTTTTTTTTACTTCTTCATTTCTTTCCTCTTCTTCATCTTTCAAATGCTGTCTCACTTTTAAATCCTTATTTTAGCTCTATTGGTATACTTCGCTAATACAACAATGTCTGGTTGTCAAGCCAGATCGCCAAAAATGTCTCCATCTCAAGAATAAGACCTTTTCACTGCCTAGCTATTCTGAGTTTAAATCCTGTTGATGATTTCATAGCCTTTCTCACTCTAACTTTATTCTTTAAAATCGTTGAAATGGTCGAATTTTCCAATTTCAAGTCACATGCTACCATTTGTCCAGCTTAACCCGAATTACTGGTTGAAACTCAATTGGTCGTAAGTGCGAGTGGTTGGTAACCAGATAGGCCTTAAAATGAGGAGTACCTATAATATAAAATTACTGTGATTTTCAAAAATAGAGAAAAACATTGATGAGAAATACTGACATAGCTAGTTTTTTCCTAAACTTAGGTAAAAATATTGTTTTAAAAAATTGCTTTGGCCAAAAGTACTTTTAAACTTCTATATATCAAACTTGAAGGTTTTTGGAAAACAAAATGATATATGTAGATTTTCTTTGATAAACAGAAAAATGGCAAATTTTCATCATTTAATAGCAGTAACTATTTATTAATCAATACTATTTTTGTTATTGATATTTATAAATTTCACGCTTTCACAGCAATTGCTGGGAGTATTCACCTACAAGACCTGAGTCAATAAGGTAATATAAAAAAAAGAACTTTTCTTACAAGTACTAGTAATTGAGAGTATGGCTTTTCGATATTCCCCAATAGGTTCTTCTTATTAATAATATATGGTCAATTTTATTATTATTATTTTGATTATTACACTATTTTATAAATTGAAATTAATTCAATCTTATTTTGTTTATTATTGTTAAATTGATTACAAAAAAAAATATATTTTTTTTTTATGACAGTAAATAATTTGTATAATTGAAGACTTCATATTTGAAATATTTATACTTTTCTTGAATGAAATTCACTTAGATTACATATAATGAAAATTGTATTAAATTCTTTTATTGATTTTTGGCGGCTTCTCGAAGTTCATTAACAAAAATTAATATGAAGAGTATAAATAATGATATTTGTTAAGGATGAATTTGCTTTGAATGAATTATATTCTGCCTTTTACTCTTTTTCTTTTGTTTTCAGGCCATGAAAATGTTTTCAGTTTTATTAGTTTTGGATCCTGGATCGTAAAATATTGTGAATCCCTGAGCTAGTGATAATGATTGATTTTTATTTCCTCTTGCATGTAATTCCAGTTGTTATTTGGTAATTTGCGTTTTCTAACAGCCTGCCTGTCACAAGCATATTGAATTGCATGTAATTTATTTACTTTGTTTTTTTTCAAAATGATTATTGATATTATACCTCAAAATAAAGAAAGAAGTGGCATGTTATTTTGATGGTATTACTGAACATCCATTGGATTATGCATCATATGGGGCTAAGGGGCAAGACACAAATAAACTTCCTGATAATAAAATCAAAAATATGACGTAAAATGCCCATCGCAAGTAGAGAAGCCATCCGTTTTTGTGATTGTAATACTCCAGTTAAGTCAGTGTAAAGCAGGCAGTTTCCAAACAACTATAGGGTGTTAAAATTGCTAATTGTATTCAGCATTATTTTTGTTTGGGAAATAAGAAGTAATTTATTTCTTTTAACTTGTTTATAGATATAGTGAAAATAAATAACTAATACATGAATTGGAAATGAAATTAACTTTTGCCCACTTAATTAGCTGTAAAAATCCTTGTATCTGAGCGTAAAGCTTGTTGTATCACTCAGTTAGTGCGCACACATTGCACTTATAGGAGGCCATATCCCCTCCACTGCAAAACCTACCCGCCTCTCAGCGTGATTTAGGGGAATTACTGCTCAAGCTGTGCGGGTTGCGTCTGCTAGAGTGAGTGTCATTTCTGTTGATTTACTCGATCTTAAATAAATATTTTCTATTTCTTTTTACTACTACAAAGTAATTATATTTTTTTTTTATAAAGTTAGAGGGATCGTGTGCTCATGTTCACAAATGGAATAACTGTCACTGATTATGATTTTTCTTTATGCATGTTTTAAGTATAACTTTTTTTTTTTTTTTTTTTGTTTCTTTACTTTATTTCATGCATGTGCTGTAAATTCACAAGATGATTCTTGATATTTTTCACCTCCCAGGGCCAGGTATTTTTCAAAACAAAGCTTGGGCATTATGTCTCTTCTTGGGCACAATAATCAATTTTGCTACACAATAAAATTGATCAAATACAATAAAATAAATTAATTATTTTTGATTAATGAGAGGAAAAGTTTAAAAATAAATAAAAAATATGACAAAAATTATTATTATCGTTAGTTTATTAAAAGATACCAACAGAAAGTCTCAAATCTCTCAAAATTTTCTTTTTGTCATAACTTTTTCCCTGCATTTTCTCGGTGATGTATGACATAAAAAGTTAAAGTGCTTTGAGGAGAAGACTTTCGGCAAGTTTCATCAAAATCGTCAAGGTGGCCCTACACGATCGGTTTTGAACAACGGTTCGACCCGTTGTTCAAAACCAATCTTGCAGGTGTGAAAACTGTCGGTTTTGCTGGCATTCCAAGAGACCTGTCGAGGACATAAAAAAGAACTCGTGTTGGAACAATTGCATTTAAAACTGCCTGTTTAGAGCTCCATCTTTCTGGCATGTCAATTTTTTTTCTCTGCTATTTCGTACATTATAGATTCGATAATGTTCCCACTAAACCAAATCCATAAAGTATCAATTGAGGTGTTTATTTCCAAAATGAACACTAATCATCATTGACAAATTTTCAGGTATTATGAAAAATTGTACTTTCTATTCCAATTGTGATATCAAAACCAATTTTTTTTTTTATAATAGAAAAAACTAAGATTTTATCAACTCCTAAATATCAACACAAAAGCTAAATACACCGGACAAAAGGAAAAAGTTCAAAGAGGACATAGCAGAAAGGATATCAGAGATATTGGCTATTGAGGACTCTCAATCGAAGGCCATTGGAAAATACTGCAGCAAATAAAAAAAACAGCTGATGAACACTGTAGCAGTAATTGGACTGGTACTGCAATGAATGTGAGGAGACCCTGAAAATGCATAAGAGCAAAGAGATGGGAAAGATACTTCAGTAAGCAGTTGAACCCTAAACATAACGAATGCGACGAATATGGTCGGGATGAATGTGATCAGGATGAGACAGATGAACAAATACCCCCAGGAGCAGAGAATATTGCGGAAATCATCGCTAAACTGAAAAATTATAAAGCACCAAGAACAGATGACATCACGGCAGAGTTATTAAAAACGGCGGGACCCGAAATGAATACTGAATTATGCAAGCTGGTAGCACATATATGGCAAGAAGAAAGAATACCCGAAAAATGGAAGGAATCCATAATTTTCCCAGTAATTAAGAAGAAAGGTGATCCCACAGAGTGCAATAATTACAGAGGGATTAGTCTCCTGAATGTCGCATATAAGATCCTCGCCATTGCAATATATAACAGGCTGATGCCCTACATGGAAAGCACAGTTGGTGACTATCAAGCCGGTTTCCATAAGAATATGTCCATAATAGATCAAATTTTTACCACTAAACAACTGGGTGAAAAGATGTATGAATTCAGTCACCCACTGTGGATACTTTTTGTGGACTTTGAGGCAGCTTACAATTCGGTAATTAAAGAGAAACTATACACTGCAATGAAAGAAATGGTTATCCCTAGAAAACTTATTGGACTAACTAGGTGTACCATGGAAAAGAATATATGCCAAGTCCGGATGAGCGGAAAGAGTAGTGGCCTGTTTGGTGTATAGTACACAGGGCTAAGACAAGGTGACGCGCTAGCACCACTACTGTTTAATCTGGTACTTCACAAAATTGTTAGCAGGACAGGACTGAACCATGGCAAAACAATATTTACCAGAATGGTACAAATCTTAGCGCATGCGGATGACATCGCAATCATTGGGAGATCACAAGAAGCCTTCTGCAAGATAGAGCAGGAAGCAAAAAATATGGGACTTATGGTGAATAACAATAAAACAAAAATGATCTGCATCAGGAAAAACGATGTGGCCCCACAACAACAAGTTGGAATGGGAGAATATGTCTTTGAGCTTGTTCCATGTTTCTAATAGCTGGGATATACAATAACAGAAAAGATGGAAGAGGAAGCTGAAATAGGATGCAGATTAGCAGCAGCCAACAGAGCATATTTTTCCCTGTCCAAAATTATTAGATCCAGATAATACATCCGCACTACAAAAATAAGGTTGTACAAATGTCTTATAAGGCCAATAGCAACCTACGCTTGCGAAACGTGGACGCTCAACAAGTCAGCTGCACAAATGGTCGATTGCTTTGAGAGGAAGATCCTGAGACGCATTCTTCGACCGGTCAAAGACAATGAAACTTGGCAACTGCGACGAAATACAGAGTTGTATGATAAATACCAGGATTTGAGTATCTCCAACTTTGCCAGATTGCAGAGAATGAAATGGATTGGTCACGCTATCAGGATGGATGACTGCAGGCACCCTCTAAAAGCATACAGGAACACACCAGGTGGGCCAAGACCCAGATCATGCTGGAAGGATGGTGTCCTTATAGACCTGAGACAGGCAGGGATGAGCACAGTACATGTTGCGGATTGGATCAAATGGTACAAAATGATTGATGACTGCTTCATGCGTCTGTCGTCGAAAGAAGATAATAGAAAAATCTTCATTCTTGCATACATTTCCAAAAATTGTTGATTATATTAATATTACTTAAACAGCAATTAAATTTTTTAAAAAATTGTTTAGGGTTCATTTTGGAAAAAAAAAATCTCAATTAATACACTTCAGATGTAAAACTTACACTGTATGTAATAATAGAGATGTTAGTAGAATAATTTGTTTGGAAGAGGGGGACAAAATTTAAAATTTCCCAACAATTTTGACTGGGTTTCCCAACTATATCTATTCATAAATAGAGCCATATGGCGATATCATACATCCTGGAGATACCAGGGTTGTCTTTTGAGAGTATTCATGACCTGAGTGGGCAATGTTTATCTCCTGAAATTACTTTTAGCACACTTTTACATTATTGATCGGAAATTTATATTAATATTTATAGAAAAATGATTAATACTACTTCTATGGTGAATTCAACCACTTAGACCTAATATTTAAGCATGTGCATGCCATTTCACTATTGCAGTTAAATACATTATTAAATTTCTTCACTTCCACTTCAATATATCTTTAAATCTCTTATAAACATTAAAAAATGTCCGCATTTGGTATTTGTTCAGTTCTAGAGCAAATAGAATCGCTTTACCGCACTGCCGGTAGTCTCCATTATTGGCTCGCTGTTCGCTACTGTAGTAGTCTCCTTCGACACACCGTAGACAGCATCAGCCCGTTTATTACTGCTCTACTAGTCAATGGAAAACAGGTGTTTTATCATTTATTTTATAGTAAATGTTCCTTGATTGTATATATCACATTCCTTTGTCATAAAAGCATCCTGTCCCGTTGTATCTTTTGATAGTGTTCCACTTATCCCTGTCATTTCCTACCTAGAATTTCATCTTGAGAATTGACTTGCTACAGTTCTGAAAGATTGAAATGGCAATATTCTGCTCATTGATTTAGACTATTTCATTTATTTTACAAACTCTAATCTTACAATCTGTTACGTAAACTCATTTGCACGACTACAATCTATTTTTAGTCCATTATACAGAATGAGGCAAAAATAACTGACACATTTTGATGCGTTGTAAAAAAAAAAAGTAATGTCTCAAGAAAAAAAATGATTTTTTTTTTTCAAAAAGTACTCTGAAAAAGTATGATTTTAGTGGGTTTGAAAATTATATCTCCCATCTGTTATTGACTACACATTGCCTAAGTCCTTCCCAGAAATTTTCTATCACTTTGAGTCATTTCTGGTGGAATAGCATTGATTTCAAATCCTTGATCCTCTCCTTTAAATCATCCAGAGAATGAGGTCGGTGTTTTAACACTGTCCTTGAGATATCTCCAGAGATAAAAATTGCATGCATATAAATCTGGTGATGGTGCAAGCCACCCCAAGTCGCCCCTCTAAGAGATCAATCTGTCAGAGCACATTTCCCTCAAAAGTCCATTAGAACATCGAGATTAAACCATCTTGTTGGAACTACGCATCCTCTGTATCAATTTCATCCAACATAGGGCATAGGAAAATCTCCAGCATGTGCACGTAATGGTCAGAATTCACTGTTACATTCCCTCCTCAAAAATTATGAATCAATAGCACCAAAGTCACCTACAGTGCCCTCCAGGAATGTGTCAGCTATTCCACCAGATATAAGGGTGGATCGAAGGCTGATCGAAAATTTCCAGGAACATGTTCAGCAATATGTAATCACTAACAGCTAATATTTGAGAAATGTAATTTTTAAAACCCTAGCTCTTCAGAATGCGTCTACTATGCGTCCCACCATATGTATTTATAGTCTATTTGGACTGAGTTGAGCTTTGGGGCTCCATGAAACCATCTAATTCCTCCTATATCAAAGTCTTTTAAAAATCCTATATACTCCTTATGATGTAACTAATATAATTGTTAACAATAATGATGAAGGGTTGAGCTGAGAGATTCAAGCCCTTCTATCACGAACTTCTCATCCATCAAACCATACCATCTTGCCACCCAATCAATTCCTGATGATTTCCCTGTAAGTCGGAGGATGGTCCTATAAACTATTTGCATATAATAATCTTTTCATGTTATTTTCAGCATATTTATTAGTATTGTATATACAGTTGTAAATTCTTAATAATAATAACTCTGAGATACTGTAAATATGAAAATATTTGTTGTAAATATTCTAATGTTTCATTAAATGCCTGTAAATATATAATCAATATCTATAAGTCTATTATTTTATCACTAGGTTGCCACTCTTGAATAGTTTACATGTACTTATTTTGTGATCGCATATATTCTGATCTTTGTGCGAGTGAAGTATTTTTATTTATTGTTTCTGACATTTTGAGACATTTCTGAGTCTATAAATAACCCTGGAGAGAGTTATTCAATCCCATCTCTTTTTGATCAATTGGTTAATGCCATTGTTGTAAGATTAATTCCTTTTCAGATTCAGACTAACAGACCATCTTGATTGATCTTTTAACCCTTATATATATATACATGTATAATATATACAAATTTTTGTCTCTCTTAAAAACATGGCTGTTGTCCATTAGGAACCCCATGGTATTAAACGTAACTTGTTTTTGTTTATTTATTTTAAAAAAATACTTTATAGTAAATTTACAAATAATTTCTTGTTTACAAAAAATGTTTCTCATAATAATTTTTTACAAATAACTAGATAAAAAAAGGAAGCACACAAAATAATTTTTCAAAATGGCAACATTATTATTGATTTTATAGGAGAAGCTTGGTATGGTATGGGGGGAGGACGAGATATGGTCAATGACAAGAAAAAAAAGAGAACGACAGTGACAGTACCAATAACAAAAAGTAATATAAGACTTGTATAATAAATAATTAAGTATAAAGAATAAAATATACTAATTTATAATGTAAATGAGAATTAAAATAATGTGAAAATAGAGAAAGAAAGATTGTGAATTATATGAAATGACACACAATAAAATAAGTTTTGCTTATTTGTGTGTTAACTATTTCTTCATTTACCTTACCCCCAGCCAAGCTTCTCCTTCATAAATTTCTTCCTATACTTCTTATTACTTATACTATACTTCCATCATTATTATTAATTATTTAATTGTATTTTATCATATAACAATAATTTAACAACTAACCACGACTAAAAATAAGCTATAAATAAAAATATCCAATTAATTTACTGAAATGTCTTTCATTTGAAGCATTAAATTTAGCTAGAAACAAGAGCCGTAATTCGGTAAACACTTCCTAGAACTTCTTGTGAAAAATCCTGTCCCCTTATCTTTTCACAAACTATAAACATTGTTAATTACATATGTATCTTGTTTCCAACAGATCAGTGTTGGAGTGGTAGGCCATGAAGAGACGGTGTTCGACAAACCACTTGTTCCGACAGAGATCCGAGATGTGATTTATTCCACGATCCAACCTCATGATACGATACAGGCAGTTCTGCAGCAGGAAGTTGTACTCTATTGTGGCAGGCTTATCACCACTAGTCCTCACCTTTTCAAAGGCATTCTCAAGATCAGAGTCGGGTAAGAGTTTTCTTGATCAATTTATAATTGTTTTTTGTTTATTAAAAATTAAATTTACAGTTTTATTTGGTAACTCAAATTTAAGGAAGTGACTAGTGAGTAGTTCTAGCTATGTTATGATATTAGTATTAAAAATTCTGCCATTTGGAGGATGAAACTGCTTCTGTTGGTGTGAAAAGTTTGCTTGCTTAAAGTATATGCATTTTGGTATATACTGCATTGATGACCCTCAGCTTTGTGAATTAGCCAATCTATTAAGTTTATGGAACTTCTCTAATACCATAGAACACCAAACCCAAGAGAAAAAAACATAAATTTTCATACATAAGTTACATTTATAGATATGATAATGGTTTTAAACACAAAGATTTTTAAAGTGTTCTTTATTGTACATTCTAAAAATATAAGATTTTATATTATATCAAAATATATTACTTGAACTCTGAATTATTGATTTTAACATAACTCTTATTTATAATGTAATTTCTTATAATAATAACTGAGTAAAAAGGAAATTTTTATCTGCTCAGCATTGTTTCCTATAAACAAGTGTTTTTGTAAAACATACCAAACGCATTGAGTAAACATTGAGTTTTGTTTTTATTTTTGTAGATGGGTACTTGAAGCAATAAAACATTATTTGAAAATTACTAATTCTACAACAAGTATTGGAAATTTAAGTCCATTCAGGGTGAGAAAGCTGCTTTATAAGGTTCTTTCAGTTAGCGAATGGGCAACCAAGGAATCGTAAGTCTCCATATGCTTAAATTTATAATTAATATGTGAGAAAATCTTTCTTATTTATTTATTGTTTTTTTTCCATACAATTATTTTCTACGTTTCTAGGCTATTTTTCTTCATCTTCAGGATCTTCTAATGAGCGCATTATATATTAAAAACTATTACACATGAATTAATATTAACAAGTAATTACATTTGTTGTTATTAATATCTTAAGGGAGAAGTTGGTCGGAGGGTGCGGTCAAAAAGTAACACTTTAATAAGTAAACTTATATATTTTGTGCCAACATTTGGGCCTAAGTTATAGGCCATCTTCAGAGCTAAAAGAAAAAACAAAATAACAACAATGAAAAACGACAGAGGCGGTACCAGTAACGGTAAAAAATGATAAAAGCAGAAATTACAAGATAAGAAGTATGAAATATAAAAAGAAAAAGCTAACACTAAATTACATAATACAAGTGACTAATGAAAAAAATTAAATAACAATGTAAAAATTAATTGAAATTAAAATAATCCGTTATTTACACTGGGAATAGTAAAATATATGAAACCTATTAATTAAAAAGACGAATAGTACGAAGGTTTGGTAATATGTAAAGCATATAAAGATAGTTATGATGTGACAAGTTATGCAAAGGATGACAATGATGTTAAAGAAGTTGACATTGCTGTAATTACAATAATTATGAGATGAAGGAATAAAATATAAAGCAATGTAAGCCCCAAAAACAAAAATAGGTCAAAATCCTATGTGGTCAAGAAAGAAGAAGGATAGAAACAAGGAGGAAGAGGAAATGTAAAGAAAACATAATAATTACATACCAGAGAGGTGTGTGGCCGACTGCCAACTGAATCGTAATAATAGATTACCGGGAACCGTTAAACAATGTCACCAACTCACTGATTTGACAGAAACTAACACTAAGTTTAAATACTATGTGATCAAAAGGCATAATAATTGATTTAAAAATTGGTAAAACGATTGATTTAAGGCCAAAAAAAAAATGAATTAAATTAATTAAAATATAAAAATTAATGTTAAAAAATTAAATTAGAAATTAATATCTCACCCAAAAAACATTCACTCCAACTGATGGGATAAATGACAATGGAAATAAATATAGGTGACGGGTTAAATTTACTAAGGAAAATAATTTATATAAGGAGTTGTCACAGAAAAAAAAAATAATAAAATAAAATTGAGGTGAATGAAAAGTCAGGTTTTTTTTAATAAATTGAATATTTGGAAGTAGGTTAGAGAAAGGTTTTGTATATCAGTTTTTGATTGATGGAAAGGGATTCTAATTGGATGAAGATGCTTTCTGAGAGGAGTCGTTTGTCATGGTTAGGGACTGTGGCGAGGATTGAAGTATTGTCAAAATCAAAAGTGTGGTTTGAGGATAAAGCGTGTTCTGAAAGTTTAGAGGCAGTCTGGTTATGGGAAGAGATGAAATATTTATGTTGGGTGATGTAATCTTTAAGGTTTTTAGTTTCACTGATATAGGTAGAGTTACAGTTGCGGGAACAGATAAGAACGGTATTTAAGAGGAATGGGATCTTTTGCCCGTGTGTAGAGGTTGGAAAGTTTGTTATGGGATTTGAAAGAAATTCGCAGGTTGGGAATTGAGGAGCGTAAGGATTTTTGTATGTTTTCAGAAAGGGTGTGGATGTATGGAAGAGACCTATAAAAGGAATGGCAGGGTGTGGTGAAGAAGTAGTGGTAAAGGTAGGAAAGGGGAGGGTTTTTGTAGTTATGGATAAGTTTGTTGATGGTACTGAGGGGAAAGTTATTGGTTAAGAGGATTTATTTGATACGATTAATGTTGGTTTCATGAAGGTGGGAGTCGGAAAGGGAAAGACATCAATATATGAGATTTTTGACTACGTTAATTTTTTTGTGGTAAGGATGTTGGGAATAGTACTTTAAAAGTCTGCCAGAGTAAGTCTGTTTGGTATACCAGTCTGTGTATATAGTTTGTTAGGGTTTCTTATATTGAGGAGGTCAAGAAAAGGAAATAAATTTTTCAATTCACGTTCAATGGTAAAATGTAGGCGGGAATGGTAAGAGTTGAAGGCTGATAGAATATCAGGAATTTTATCAGAATTGAGAGGATTATCAGGGATGAGGAGGAGGTCGTCTACATATTTTTTAATAAAGATAATGTCATTTGGGAATATGAGAGTTACAGAATTAAGTAGGTCATTAAGGACAATGTTAGCAATGTCAGGAGCAAGAGGATTTCCCATGGCAAGTCCTGAAATTTGATTAAAGAACTGTCCATAAAAAGTAAGGTAACCACATTTACAATAAAGCTGTAGGAATTCTCGGGATGAGGAACGGTTAAGGGGAATATAGGGTTCAATGGATGTCCAGTTGTCTTCAATTATACGGAGGGCTTTATCTATGGGAATGTTGGTGAATTAACTTTCGACATCGAAGGAGGTAAATATGTAGTGGTCAGGAATAGTAAAGGATAATAATTGTTCGTGCAGATGAAAGGAATTTTGGACGTCATAAGGATTGTTGTGGCTAAGGATTTGCAAGGAGGGGAATAAGAATTTGCTGAGTTTGAACGAGGGAGAATTAATATTGGAAGTGATGGGAGGGAGGGGGGTGCCGGGTTTGTGAATTTTGGGGAGTCCATAAAAACGGGGAGCTATGGAATTATAGGATACTAGTATACCCGGGCGAGAACTCTCGCATTAGATATCAATGCTTATTCTAATCCCTAATACATTCGAGGTGTAAACGATATTAGGGAAACAATATAATATTACCAAAAAAGATTAACATACAAATTTGGTGAAGCTCCATAGTTTGTAATGACTATGTTGAAGTTACAGTTCATATTTTATAAGTAATTAGGTTACCCCACTGGAAAACATCTCTTCAATTTAGCAGTTAGGCAATTAGATCTAGCTATGACATTTTCTATATGTAGTATTCATATTTATCAGTGCCCTTTAGGGTTGGACATGGGAAACAATATATTAAACTCATTAAATTTTTTTGTAAACAGATATTAAGTTGTCATGACAATGGCATGCACGCAAGATGGCATAGCGCCCATGCGGTCCTATATAGTGCATTATCTCGAAAACGGTAGATTTTAGGGCTTCAAAACGCTGGAACAATACCTTCCGAAGGAGTATGTGATCTTGATGCCCGCATCGAAATCTTTAAAATCCAACTTATCCCGTCTCGATCCGCCAACTCTCAGTCGTCAAAGCTTTGGAACCTTCCAGTTTTTTCATCACTTTTATTTAAGCCCTAGTAAGAATTTAAGAAACAAATTTGAAATTCGTCATATCTCCATGAAATTCCCTTTCTTTTGATACCTCACTCATCAAAATCCATCGCTCCTTAGAGCCGTAAAAGGGATCTATACTACCGTAATAATATATAGCAGTGATAAGATTTCTGAAGGTAGGGTAAGTGATAAGTTTTAAATTTAAAAGGTTTTTGAGATGTTGATTGAATTGGGTTTTCAGTGAAGGAGTAGGGTGGTTCCCTATGTCATTCGGTCTGATAGGAGTACAGTCATTTTATCATTGTATTCAGAAAGGTCCATTATGACTGTTTTGTTGCCTTTGTCTGTTCTAGTAATGATAATGTCGTCATGAGATATTAGGAAGGATCGGGTGAAAGAGAGGTCTTTGAAAAATTGGAAGAATTTGAGGGTGGGTGTAGGAGGTAATTAGAAAGAATATTGGTACTGGAAACTCGTGATAACTCCTTAAATATCATTGGAGCGGTGGAAAAGGGGGTCATTGTGGATATACTCTAGATCAGTTAACAATTGACAATTAATAAAATACCTTACTTTATTATTCAATCAATCATAAATTTTACTGGTTAATCCATCTTACTCACTGCGCTACCATGCTCCCATTTCCGGGTTTGAGACAGGCTGTGGCAGATAATTATTTATTCTGTTATCAGCCGTAGATTGGCTCTGTGGGATTGGAAGACTCTCCTGGGGATCACCCAGTCTCTATAAAGTGGGTACCGTGATCAATGGCGGTTGAGCGTGATCTCGGCCAAATCACATCCTTGCACAACCAGAAACAGTACGGTCCTTACCCAGTACTGAACCCAAGACCCTTCCTAGGTTGTATTGGTACAGGCTTACTCATTCATATTTTATATATAAAAATATATTTTTCATTTTTAACAGTCAATTCTAAAATTTCTATTTCTGAACTACACTAGGACTATCTAAACTACATGTTTTCTGATTCAAAATCACACAACGTTTTACTATTTTATAATTCTTACTATTATAGTTATCTTGCTCCCCCTCTTCTCTGTTTGCTTTGCTGATTTTTAAGTATTTTACTTATTTAGAATTATTAATCTTTTTTCTATTTTTGATCTAATGCTTTATGTTATTTATTACTATTTCCTGAAACTACTTTTAAATTGTTAGTGATGTCTGCATAATTATTATTTAAATTTTTAGTGTCTATTTTGAAGTCCACTGTATTATTAATATTTTTACCTATATATGTGGATTCCAATATTCTTGATATTAATCGATATTGATATAAGAATTGATATTAATAAATTCATTTTGTTAGGGCCAGTTTTTCAATTCAAGTTTAAACTGTCGGCTTATCTGAGGTTTAAACTGAAGTTTAAAAAAGAGCTTGGTTGTTCAACTTTCGTTTATTTTTTAAATACAATTTAAACTCTAGTTTATTTTAAACCAGAGAACTCTACAGTTTATACTTAAACTCTGGCAGTATTTGTTGTGTCTGTCTAAATATGTTCTTATCTAAATATTTTGGAGATTATTTACATTATGATGGAAAAATATTCATATACCATGATATTATGATGATATTACCACTTCTGATGACATTGTGGAATATGTGAGTAGAAATAAAAAAAAAAAAAACCTTCGTGAGGAACATCTTATAACATTACACATAGGTTAAATCTTAGATTGACTTATCAGTTAAGTTTAATCTTCAGTTTAACTAAACTCTACTACATACCTAGTTGAGTAACTGGAACAGTCTCATGTTTGGTTTAAATTCCACATTAAAATAATCTGAAGTTTAGTTAACCTTAGAAATTACTGGAAGTTGAAAAACTGGGCCTTAAAGTTTTACTTTATTTGTTATTTGAGATTTTAAATATTTATGTATTAAGTTATTACTAACTATTAGTTGAAAAAAAAGATCAATTTATATTTTATATATGTTTTGAATAAATAAGATATTTTTATCAATATAGGAAAATTAACATGGTTATGATATAGGACATATTTATTTTTAGTCTCAGCTATGGTGATAGAAGAAGGCTTGAAGGATGCGTTTGCAGATCGCCTCCAAACTTTCACCTTAAGGTTTGGGACGTCCTTTCGGCTACAGAAGGTTTGAAAGTCGGTAAGACGGTAATATTGAGGCAACCGATACTGACAGATATGAGTCGCTCTGAGCTCGCATTCTCTCTTCTAGTTGAGGAAGCATTGAATAAGATTTATGAACCAGAGTACAGGCAAATAATTGTGGAGGTACTTAAAAAAAAAATAATAATAAATTCTATTTTAAGTAGTGTTATTTTTGTTTTATTTGATCGTTAAATTTTCCATTTTTAGTCATTAGTTTTATTAGGATATAATTAGAAGATTCCACAATCAAAGCCTTGAGTATCTAAAATGGCGGTAAATAGCTGGCCAGCCGATGTTTTGCCAATTCAGGCATCATCAGCACAGAAAAAAATAAGATTACTTATCACCATTTCAGAGTAGGAATAGCTTAACTCCAAAAATTAAATTTAACTGGAAAAGTTTTTTATTTTTTATCTTTTCATAATATAAACAAAATTATTTACTATGTAGGTTAGGTATTACAGATAGCGATAGGCTACTTCTTCATAAAATACGCAGTAGTCTCAATTATCTTAAGTGATAAAAAACATAAAAAGCCAAATATGGAGATAGGATAGTTCTGCTCTGAAACGGCGATATATGCAGAAAAAATGCGGCACAACTCACATCAACAGTCTAACAGACATATCAACCAGAGACAGTACCTCACTCCAAGACATCTACATACATGTCTCTTGTCTTGTTTTGCTCTTCTATATTATCATCAGTTTTATTTCAAGTTTTCTAATGTTATCTCTCTCCATGTTCACGGGACCAATAAAATATTTTTTTTTGTTGGATTTAATTAACTTAACTACTTCTACTAGTGGAGGAAAAGAAAGTTATCCTACTGGTTACTAACCTATTCTAACCTGAGTGTTCTGAAATTTTGCATACATTACCTTGCAGCTATTCTTCCAAAAAGCATTCAGAGTGATCCTTTACATATTAAATATATTTCCCCATAATTTCTGGAATGGGAAAATTTTCGAGCTAATGTCTTCCATGAGGGAATGGAAAAGGGTGAGGGAATGATACTTCTATGGAGCTAACTCAATACTAAGTAATCAAACATTATAATATTTAGTAAAACAAAAACTATGAACGAGAAATTCAAATTGATGAATAAAAACAGTTGTCATTAAGGAAATGCAGTTTTTTCCCCCTGGGCAGCAGTTTGAGTTGTCCTCTAAAAAAAAAAAAAATATGGAATACGAACTCCTTCTGAGGTGACTCCCGTTTAAGAGGGGAGGGAATGAAAAAAATGCATTTTTTTAAAAATAACTTTATAAATTATATATAAATCAAAAATTGTAAAGTACAGATCTATAGCTGTCTCTAGAATGAATGTGGTATGCTACTGGTGAGAGAATAAAACAAAACTCTGGGATACTCTTTTAATACACTATCCACTGTTTTAAGATTTTTTTAAAACTCTAGATTGACAAATTTTGGAATATTTTAACCTTTCATATAGATCTTTCATATTATAGATTTTTTAATTTTTATTTTTTGATGTTTTAGTTACTACGTATTGTCTCCACGATCTTAACGAGAAATCCAGAAATAACTTTTCAAAAGCAATTCGATCTTGATGACTTAGTTGATCAAGCTATTCAAATGTTCTCAAAGGTAAATCAACCTTAAGTATTTATAACGTGACCTATATAACAAGAAAAAATGTTTTCACAAACAGGTGTCTAGAATCAGTTGACTTCCGCATGATGGTATAGAAGGATCAATCTAATTAGGGATTGATAAATTATTTGCCACTACTATAATTTTGTTTAATTGTTATTCTATACTATATACTATATTTTGAATTGTTTATTTTTGAATTTTGTGTGTGTTTTTATAACTGAAGATGAATGTATAACATTCGAAACTAGTTTTCAATAAAACAATATTATAGAAGTGGCAAATAATTTAGCAATCCCTAATTAGGTGTCTAGAAATAAGGAACAACTACAAAATAATGACCTTTTTTAACCTTCTTTTTATTTTGGACTCAGGTTACTTACCCAAAACTTGTAAATTAACTGTGATCATGAATAAAATATTTTGACCGATTAGAGGAGACTACTTTTTGCAGTATTTAGAGGAGCCAACGTAGACTCAGGCCATTATCTCAGCATAGCTCACATCAATGCAAATATATCTTCTGCCAATCCCACATCAGTACAGCACAAGAATCTAAGATTTAATCTTAAAATGCTTCAAAACCAGAAGCGCAGCAGATGTACACAGAAAGATTGAGCCAAAACCTCTGCTCCTATACCTTCGATGATAATAGTGCTGAAAAATGTTGCCTAA
The DNA here is from genome assembly GCA_948150685.1 of Rhaphigaster nebulosa. Taxonomy (NCBI): domain Eukaryota; kingdom Metazoa; phylum Arthropoda; class Insecta; order Hemiptera; family Pentatomidae; genus Rhaphigaster; species Rhaphigaster nebulosa. Next base: position 169,799,491 of record OX411308.1, read on the forward strand.
GCACAGTTCTTGCAAGGATAAGAAAGGTAATCTTCTAACCAATAAAGAGGGTGTTCTCACGCAATGGAGGGACTATTTTAAATGTGTTCTTAACAACGAAGAGACCCCATTAGATTTGAAAATTGGAAATCTAGTCGGGGATAAAGACTTCATAGTGACTTCGCTCGATCTCGAGTCCCTTTCTGAGGATGAGATAGAGGATGCAGTAACTAAGCTAAAGAATAACAAAACCGCTGGATATGATGGTATGCCATAAGAGCTATTCAAACACGGCAGTGAACTGCAGAAAACATTACAAGATCTTATTCTGACAATATGGATGACCAAGATGATGCCATCTGATTGGAGAAAGTCATTTATGTCCCATACATAAAAAGGGTGACTAACTTGAATGTAGCAATTACAGAGGAATCTCCCTACTCTCCTGTGGCTACAAAATACTCTCAAATATCTTGTTCCAACGCCTCTTGCCGTATGCAGAATAAAAACTTGGGTCTTACCAATGCGGTTTTAGGAAGGGCAGGTCTACTACTGATATTTAGCCTATGGAGAATCCTTGAGAGGGAGTGTGAATATAATATGAAAATCTACCACCTGTTCATCGATTTTAAAGCTGCTTATGACAGTTAATCACAAAGCACTCAAAAAATTCAAAATTCCTAATAAGCTCATATGCATGATTTAATTAACTATGAAAGGCATGAGATGTATGGTTGTGATTAATGGAGACCATTCTCAAGAATTTGCTACAGGGAAAGGGCTTCACCAGGGTGATGCTTTAGCTTGTCTTCTCTTCAATTTAGCAAAAATACAGGTCGGTGGAACAATATTTTATAAACATCCAGCTAGCTTACGCAGATGTCGTCAACATAATAGGACATTCAACGAGGGACATCACAAAGGCATTTCTCGCATTGATTGGACCAGCAAATAGACTTGACCTAGAGGTCAACAAAGCGAAGACCAAGTACATGGTGATAGAAAACCCCTACAAGACCTGGAGATATTGTGACCATAGGCCCGTACAATTTTGAGAAAGTGATGGAGTTCACTTATTTAGGGTCATTAGTGACAAATTACAATAATGTAGTGGCTGAAATTAAAAAGAGAATTGTGACTGCGAATCGATGCTATTTCAGCTTACGCAAGCAGTTTTGCAGTCGCCTTTTATCTAGACAAACCATGGTTCAGCATTACAAAATGTTGATACAGCCAGTTCTCCTCTATGGTTGTGAGACATGGACACTCAGTAAAAATGACGAACATGATCTCTTGCTGTTTGAAAGGAAAATTCTTCGAAGAATATACGGAGGAACCCAAACTGTTGGGCAACGGAAGAGGCGATCCAACCAGGAATTATACGCCATATTCTCCAAACCTAACATCGTCCAGACTATCAAATTGAGCCAGCTAAGGTGGATATGACATGTTTCAAGAATGGTAGAGAAGGAAATTCCAAAGAAGCTTCTGATGCAACCACTGTGCGGCACAAGAAAGAGAAGAAGGCCTAGATTGAGATGGCTTATTGATGTGGCTGAGGATGCTAGGAATATTTTGGGAATAAGGAACTGGATGGGATCCGCACAAGACGGACAAATGTCAGAAGCCAGGACTCGAAACTGGGTTGTAGAGCCATTATGATGATGAACCTCTAGAAAAGAGTTGAGAAATCACTTCTCTTGAGTCTTCTACGAATGGGCTTTCCCAGAGCAAATGAGCATTGCCAGTTTACATCCTCTAGAAACCGCCATCCCATATTCCCTCCTGGTCTTCAAATTTTAAGATTAAATGCTCATAGGTACAGCTGTCCTCAAAAACAGAATTCTGCTATACTAAACTTATTTTTCAATTTAATAAATTTTATTTGTATAATGTGTCACATAATTGTTTTTATTTTTTAAAATTAATAATGTTAAATCTATTCCAGGACACAGATATATCCGATGAGACAGCGGGAAGAAAAGAATTCCTGACTAGCGATGAATCTTTAGCCGGAGGATACCTAGCCCGGGCTGTTGTAAATACAGTCTTAAAAAGGTCACAGTTTATGGACGATTGTCGACTTTCGTAATCAGAATTTGCCTTAGTTCTGAAAAAATTAGATTGAATTATTATCTGTATTTTTTTAACAAATTGTTATTTTTGTACATATTGTTGTACATACGTATTTTTATTGTTTTTTTTAGTTCCTTAAAAATTAATTACATTACTGGCTACTTCACTGAAAGTCTCATGTTTGGCCATAGCTATGCCTACAATTACACAACAGAAATTGTTTTTTGTCTTTATTGGTAATAGTTGAGCTACTGGGGGGCTTGGCCTGTTGACAGGTCGGCTAATGTTTTTGCGATGGTCTATACATTGCATGCCAAGTCTGTCCCGAATATGGTTAGTCTTTGTCATCAAAATAAAAAATCCAATCACTCCAACCTTGTATCATTGGTTTAGTATAGTTTATCTATATTAACAATTTAGGTGTTTCTTATAATTATTTTACTGAATTTATTTATTCTAAAATCAGATATTCATTTATGGATTCTAGTTGAGGGGAATATATAATTTCAGGCCCTTACTTATTTTAGTTGACATCCGCATGATGGTATAGAAGGGTCAATCTAGTTAGGGATTGATAAATTATTTGCCATTTCTATAATTTTGTTTTTATTGAAAACTAGTTTTGAATGTTATACATTCATCCTTAGTTCTAAAAACACACAAAAATTCAAAAACAAGCAATTCAAAATACAGTTTGGTATTATTATACAAATTAAATTAAATGTAATACTAATTAGTATTATAAAACATTTATGAATTATGAATTCATAAATGTTTTATAATACTAATTTATATATATTTTATATACTAATTTATGTGTTTTTAGAACTGAAGATGAATGTATAACATTCGAAACTACTTTACTTATTTTAATAAATTTTTAAATAAAGTTTAATGCTAAAAAATTTTGAGAAATAAAATGAAAGATAATTAAAATATTTTTAAAAATATTAAAAGAAAGAAAAAAAAAGATAACCCAGTATAAATATAACTATGCTGAGTTATATAAAACAAATAAATTCTATAAAAATACAAATCATAAACCCCTAATTTCAATAAAATAGCTTATAAAATTATAATTCTAAAATGAAAGAGGAAGATAAAGTATAAATAAGTAAATAATAACCAGCCTAAATTTGTTCCGGCTGATATCCCTGCCCAAATATTAAAAAAAGGGTGTAATCAATGATCTTTCAAAAAAAAAAAGAAAAGATAAATGTATAACAAAGAAAGTTATTGTCAATGGCCGCCTTAACAGACTCGACATTTGAAGTACTGACTGTGCTAACCTGTAAAAAAGCCACGCCCACCAGTAGCTCTGCGGAATTATTACACTAACATTTGGAAAAAGTAATTAAACAAATTAAGACTGAATTTGAAGTTATTATTCCCAAAATTAGTGCAAGATATTTTTGGATTTCAGCCGTTCAAATTCAAAAGGAAAGATAATTAATTTTTTTTTGCTGATGTTTCTGTAAATAAATATATATTTTATATATATATATATATATATATATATATATATATATATATATATATATATATATATATATATATATACATATATAAAATTATATATATATATATATTTTTTTTTTTTTTAAAAGCTTAAACGCTTTAAATTTTTTTGGATAGACTTTCGAAAGTCCATTATTTCATTTGTTAAAAAGTTAAAATATGTAAATTATAGTAATTTATGAACTACATATTTAATAACTATCTATGCCTCTGGGTTTATTTCCATTTCAAACATCTTAACATAATAGTGTTCATTTTTTTTGCTATTAATTCTTATACCAGTTCAACAATCCTTGACCCACATTTTAATCTAGAATAAGGTTCTAGATTTTAGATTCTATGAATCATTTCTCATTTTCATAGTAATAATCATTGTGTTACTAACAGTAATAAATGTATTTATAATTTTATGTGTATCTCATCCATTCATATATATTTTTAAATATTTATAAACAAAAAAGAATTATTATTTTTAATGAAAAAAATCTGTGAGCAGCAGAACTCCATCATTAAAGTCGTATTTTCACTAAAATAAAAATATTATAAAAACGGGAGTGTGAGAAAAAAGACAGTTCCCTAACATACCGAAATTTTCCCATACTTTTATTATATTGTTCAGCCTCTATGCTGGCCCTCGGTACAGAAAACCCTTCATACCAAATTTCAGCTCATTTGACCCTAAGTTCGAATGCAACAGGTTTTGAGCTTCCTAACTCAATTTAGAGGGGTTTATAAATATTTAAAAAAATCGAAAAACCCGGGGAGGTGGGGGAACCAAGTTGAGACCCCCCAAAAGATACTTTCCTAACACCAACTCAATTAATTCACATACAAATTTTTAGCTCTATAAACTAATATGGTGGAGCTCTAGAAATCCGCAAAACTTTAAAAACGCCGAAATTTCAGGTAAACATTTTGACTGGAATTTACCCATTCTTTAATGGTATCGTTCTGCCTGGAAGAAAGTCCTACATGCCGAATTTCCAATTTCCTTTCAAATGCAACAGGTTTTGAGCTCCCTAATTCAATTCGGAGCTAGTCTAACTCACTGGGCTCACTGCCGACATTCGACCCATTGCAATAGTCTATTTTTTGGGGGGAAAACACAACCAAAAATATTGTTACCTTATATTCCTATGTCTTTGCACTGGTCTCACAAAACATTTTGGGTAGCTGAGTGGAAATTTGGTGGATTCGAAATGCAATAAAAGTAAAATTCAATAAGAGTAATTATGTATAGCAAAGGTAAAATGCAATTTTACATAAGCAATGGAGAAAAAAATGTTTAAATCTGGAATTCATTCACTGTTATCACCAGTAGTCACACTTAAAAGAAGATCAATATGAGAGATCAGCATAAAAGAGACAGGTGTATTGTGGTCGCAGATGGAGTCATTCGAACAGACTCTCTGTAGAATCTATACTATTTTTGAAATAAGGACCTTTACAGGACCTCTATCCTGTCCACAGCTATTATTTTTAAGTCTGATGTATGAGGAGTTTTCTATCAAAAGCTAATATATCAACTTCTTAAAAACTAAGATTTTTTCTGACAAATTAATATGCTACACCCAAAAATTATTCAGTTTATTTCAAATCTTATATTTTTCTCTGTCAAATAGGTGTTACAAATCAATATGTTCAATAAAAATTTGCCTTATCTCCTTTCCCTCCCTAATAATTTTCCTAAAGTGGATATATCAATGTTTGATAGAAAACTCCTCATATATATAATATTTTTAAGTATTATTATTTTTAAGTTGGAGATTGTTAATAGGCTTTTACCAGCATAGCTCTCTACCCCTCCCTAATACAGCACACTTATCTAAATGTTTTTCTGGTCCATTTTTTTAAATGGGAAGAAGTTGTCTGCTATTAAAATAGAACTGAAAATTATTAAAATAGTGTCTAATAAAATGTCTCTCTACTCATTAATATAGTCCGCTCTGATTTAAAAATTTGTCAGGATCTATCCAAGCCTGCATTAACATTAAAACTGACTATTTTTTAAAATAAGGACCTCTATCCTCTCCATATCTGGTATTATTTGTATTAGAATGTTACAATATATGTATAAATTAGTAGATAGGCATGAGAGACAGAAAAGGTGCTACCTAGGAAGTTTTGTCTTTTGAAGATTTTTTAGTATTAAGGAGATGGAAGGAATATTGAAACAGTATCACATCTTTTAAATTTAAAACATGCTCTGATTAAGCTCCAGTTTGTGGCATAAAATGATAAATGAATCTTTGAGCACGTAGATTTCTCATTAATGGGGTGTACTCAAAGCTTTCTTGTCACTCTTTTTTATTCTTGGTCAAAAACCAGACAGTAGTGATGTAAAACTACTATCGTAGATATGGATAATTTTAAAAATTTTAAAGATCGTTGCCAGGCTAGGTTTTTCTCAACAGATTTAGATCTTTCTTTTACCCTCTTGGGTTTTTTTTAGGGTGAGAAAGTTTTTGGTTTGGACAAAGCCAAATTAGAAATTAAAAAATCAGTTTCAAAACAAAAAAGGGATTTTCCAAGCGATTGAAGAATTAAAAAAATTATACAAGATGGTGGTAAGTAAAGACCAGCCATGAGAGACAGAAACAAGCAGCACCTTTTTCTTATTATTCAGAAAATCAATTTGATATTTATGGCAGGTGCATGGCTGCCCAACTCAAATCAATACCTCTAGACAGAGCTCTAAGAGCACAATCTCAAATACAAGACATTTTGAGCCAACACGCCATTGAGTATTACAGAGAGAAAAAGTCCATAAATCCTTCCAAAGCTGATCCAATCCTTTATAATAGTAAATAACTAAATTTACTTAATTAATCTTAATTTTATTGTAAATAAACGCCTTATAAAAGTTGTCTTACTTATTATCCTCAGGGCATTGAAGATGTGTAAAATTCAGGTACAGTCGACTCAATAATTTGAAACTCAAGGGACTAGAAAGTTCAAAATAATAGGAGTTTAAATAATCAACAAGAAGAGAGGAAAAAATTCAAATGAACGAGTTTGATATATACGTGAGTAGTATGTATATAACATGATCTTTATTTTAAAATGTACAAAATGATAAACAGATATGATACATATATGAAAAACGAAATGAAAATATTACAGTTAAATTTTGTGTATTGGCATGGTTTTAATGAAGATGATGGCTGTCAAGAATAAAATAAAATAGTAATAACTATTTTTTTAATGCCGATGTTAAATGTTAGGGCTGAAAATTAAGATATAAAGGAGTAATTTTGAGGTATAAAAACATATATAAAAAACAAACCTAAAATAGAAGTAATAAATAAGTTGAGGATGAAAACAATATTGACTGATATACTAGTTGTTAAAGCAGATATAATAATTGAAGGAGCTAGTGGATTTTTTAATCAAATTGAGTTATTATCAGGGATGAAAGAGGTATTTGTTGGTCTGTTTTTCAGTACTTACAGTAAGTACATCTTTAGGAGCCTTATTAAGCCGGATAGTTATAATGAAGGAGGTATGAGACTACAACAAAGTATATTTTTAATGGTAGGTGGTATGTACAATATATATTTTATTTTTATTTTTTAAACTCATATTAAAAAATTCATGCTGAATAACATTTTTACCAATTAACTTTAACTGAATTTGTTGTGCCTGGATCCGAACATCGGAAAAATGCGCTGCCTTGACATTTGTAAGGTGAGAGAAAAAAGGTGCACGAGAGAGGGGATATTTTTTGTGACAAAAAAAATTGTAAAAATAATTACCAATACTTAAAAAATGAAATTGATTACAGTACTTAGAAATGATAAAACAATCCAAATTGTATGCTCAACTTTAACACCCGCTCCATAAGAAGGTGGCAACAGTGACTCCTATTGTTATTAGGGACAACATGTTTTCTATTTTTAATAATGATTTTCAATCCAGTTTTCATTCTTATCCTTAAAACTTATGCCCAATTTGGCAATTATAGACAATTAAATGATTATTTGTCTTCTTTTTATTAAATCCCTCTCCTTCCCCTCCCCAAAAAATCTGCGTATGCACCTGTGCGACACCAAAAATAAAAACCCTCATAGAGTAATTTTGAAACATTCCTCTTTCATCCATTATTAAACTGTAGATTTTCTTACGATAAAGTTGATAAAAACGAATTTTTTAAACTTCTCTTTTATATTTCCAGTGGTTTTTTTGTGCGCCTAGGTGCCGGGCACCACTGGGTCCATTCAAGTTATGCCAGTGCACATTATAATAGAACATTTATTGGTTGCAAATACGATTGCTGATATGGTCCTAGATCCCTCGCAATTGATGGATTTTACTACAAGCAACATTTAAAAGTTGAAATATGCCGATCACAAAATTAAAATTCATTTCAGGAAACTACACATTAATAAAATTAGTATGTATTTTTCCATAATAAAACAAAAGAAATGTGTAATAAGAACTAGGGTAAAAAATAATGCGTAAACAATCATTTAAAATGAACAAAAACAATTTTTTTTAAAATGTAACCTGTACCACTACAATCCGATAAGGGTCTTGGGTTCAGTACTTGTTAAGGACCGTACTGTTTCTAGGCCAACGGTTGAGCAAGGAGGTGATTCGGCGAAGATCACGCTCAACTGTCAGGTTTTTCCCCCAATTAAGAGTACCCACTTTATAGAGGCTGGGTGAGCCCCAGGAGAGTCTCCTGATCCCACAGGGTTGATCCATGGCTGAATACAGAATAAATAATTATCTGCCTCAGCCGGTCTCGAACCCAGGACCTTGAGATTAATAGCGCAGTACAGTAACAGAATTACTAATTAGAAAACATTACAAAAGAATAATAAAACATGAGCTTAACTTTATACATATTTGAAATGGGAGCATTGCACTTCAGTTTTGGTGGGAGCACGCCACCATTGAACTATGTAAGCAACATAAATGGTCCATAAGTCATAAGTTAACCCACTGAGAATAGAATTTAAATCATAAACAGCATAGAACGACGATTACCAATTCTGCGGTCACCTGCAGACCTGATAATCATCCTGAAGGTAGATGATAATGACAATAGAGCAAATGCTATTAGTAATAATCACAAGTTTTGTTAATGTAGTGGTGCTCTGCCATAATGCCACATGACTACGCTAGATAAACTGGTGATGAAAATTTGTGATTTTGGTGTATTATCAAAGTTCAACCAGAAATATTTTATCATACATTAAACTTAATAATACCAATTTAATACAAAATTACATCTGCAATGGAAGAAAAATAACTAATTATATTTAATGTACGACAAAGTTAAAGGTGAAACCATGTGCATAGCCTTTACTTGGAATTCCATATTATACGCCGAATCGATTAATTTTCAACAAATGAAGTAAAAATGGTTTTCTCCATATACCATATTTTTCTTTATAATATTGCAGGAATCAATTTTTCAAATAACAAGCATAGTAATATAATCAACATCTTACTGTAAAAATTACTTCTAACTTAAACTTGTAACTTGAAATAAAACTTGTGTTTATGGTCAAATTTTAATACCTACCACAAATACAGGGCAATGAATATTGAAATGTATAAAGTGTACACACTCATATCATATAAATAATTTGGTTCATTCTCTTGACAATTTTTACCTCAATGCCAAATCAAAATTGTCTAACGAGTACATTTTTTCTTTTTGCAAGAGATCCACAGGAAAAATGGCACATAAAATAATGTGCTTCAATACATTATGGAATTTTTTATTTATTTTATAAAGTTGAAATTCCATTGCTCACATGGAAATGGTTATATTATAATGTATTTCCTTAATTAATTTTGAAACTATCGCACTTGTAAAATTCTATTACACTGAAATATAATAAGGTACTCATTGAAAGATGTGCCAAAAGAAAAACAATTTCCTCCACCACCAATAACACAGATGGAGTTAAGATCAGATGACACAATGGAACTATGATTATGTAGCAAAATAGGAGAAGTTTCTTTAGATTCCTGAAAATAATATTAAATCTGAATATTAAATATACTTCAATAATTACATTTTTTTTTAAGCGCTTAACTTACTGGTAACTTAAATTCTTTAAAAGTTTTATCTTTTAAATTTACAATGCATATTCCTGGTTGCTTTTCAGATAAATAATTCACTCCTCCAATTATAACAATCACGTCGTCAAGGTAATGTGAAGTATGGCCATATCGTGGTAGAAAATTCAATTCATAATATGTCCAGACTTTAGCTGAAATAATAATTCAAAAATATACTAGAGAACAAACTATTAATAAAAAATTAATTAATGGCTAGTAAAAATGACTTTTTTAAACCTGATATATCGAAAGACCACAAGTCATTCAGCAACTCAAATTCCTGATTGAGGCCTCCCATGATGAATATTTGGTCAAGGTGACCAGTAACCGAGTGAGAAAAACGAGGAGCCATTGTACTGTCTAGTTCTATCCACTGTTCATCGTGAGTAAAGAGCCATGAATCGCCAAGAACCTTAAGAAAAATAGTAACAATAAGCCATAAAAGAAAATAATGGACTATGACAAACCGATATTAATAAGAATTTAGAAGAGTATATTAACCAACGTTAATTGAAAAAAAAAAAAACAGTCCTGTGCTATTGAGAAAGATTAAGACAAAGAAAATACCAAACAAAGCTCATATTAATCTAAACAGGAAACAATTCTTTTAATGAACAGACAACTTCAGAAAATATTTTGGTGCTTCTCCTTATTCTAACCACTTTCCTAAATGTAGTCGTTAAGAAACAATTTTTCATCAAAAGTTACAATTAGCCTTCAGTGCCCTACTCACTGGAGACTTTCTCAATGAGCCGCGGCAGAGGATCGATAAGGAACCAAAAAGATTTTGTGGAAGGACTTAACTTGAGGAGTGGAATGGACTATAGATCGCAAGCGAGAAGGGCTCTCTCTACCCTTCAGAAGCTTTTTCCCACCATCCACTCCAGACTGGTGCTAAACTGACATTAAAATAAAAATCCTCACATTTTCTGACAGGACATGAGAGGCTCTGGGAAAAGTTGAATAAGCATGAGAAGAACGTTGATCTCTGGAGCCCTACCCCTACAGTCCCTGACATGACCATGTGATCATATCCTGCTGATCCTAGCCATCCGTCCATCCAAATTTTATATGGTCGATCGGAAGATAATAAATTCTCTACAAAAGAAAATCTTTGAAAATTGGACCAGTACTAGCAGAGATATAGCGTATTGAACTTTAAAAAAGAAATCTATATAAAAGCTTTTGATTTATTATGTTCAATAATGAACCTTCGTAATTGACCAACAATTTCTTTAAGTTTAACTTTGTAGACAATTTAATTATCTTTCAAATGAGCATCTGGAATGTGCCAGAAGATTTATAGTTTTTCAAAAAAACAAAAAAAAGATTATAAGGGTTTTCATGGGAACATGTACAGAATATTTTTAAAAAATGGGTAAAAAGTCAAATACGCAATATCTCTTTGGTAATACTGGTCTGATTTATATGATTTTATTTTGGTTTTGTAGAGAATTTAATTTGTGTTTTCAACATTAAAAGGAACATAAAAACAATATTAAAAAAAAAAATATGAAGATCATGATAAAGATTTGTATATACTTTTAGGAAGGTGCCCTCCTCAGCTGAGATACCTCCACACATGAACACACCAACGTCAACATTCAGAGCACAATGCCTTCTTCTCTCTTTGGGATAGCTTTTACTGTTTGCGACTTTTCTCCCGCTAATTTGAACATTGTCTTCTTCCCTTTTAATCGTTATAACAAAACCTGAGCTATTGACCTGATTCACTGGCGAAGTCCTTCCCCCATAAAGGAGAAAAGTGGTTTCGTTTTGGGAATCCGACAACAATGAACTTGTATGATATAAACAATCCCATGTAATTTCGTCAATAATAGGAGGAGTAATTTTCTTAATCTGGAAACAAATATATACAAATGAAAACTAAAATAGAAAGATTACACATGACAAGAAAATACCTGTAAATAGTACACTAATTCGTTAATAAAACACTATTGATAAATTATTTAAAAATATTACATATTAAATGAGCTTGTTAATCAAATTATATAAATCGAGGTTGTCTAAATATATATAGATTGTTTATCGAGGCAGGCTTTAGATTTTATAAAAACCTCACTATGACCCATAGGAATGACGCAGTAGCCTTAAATAAATTGCTAAGAGAAAAAGTGTCCAACTTGCATACGTTTCGTTGCCATGATAACTTCATCTATCTATATTTTTACTATTATACAAAGCTGAAGAGTTTCTATATATGAACACACTAATTTCAGGAACTACCAGTCCGATTTGAAAAATTGTTTTAGCCTCAAAAAGAGTACGAAGTATTGCAACTTCGTACCTCTTTGGATCAATTCGATTACAAAAACCTTTTAATTTTGGTTTTGGTGTAGTTGATCGTATACAATTTTAGGAGAATTTGGTATCGTATATCTGTCTGCCTATTTTTACTGAGATTTTTTTGTTTTATACTACTAAATTTTAATACTTTAATGGCTGTTATCCTATTTTTTTTTTTACTTAGCTATTATGAAGGCCTACAAATTATGCCGAAACGTTGGCATACAATAAAAAAATTAGTTCCATAATGAGTTTTTCTTCTTTTACTGCATCCCCAACCAACTTCTCCTTAAATTAATTTTTTTAATAAGCATGGAATTATTGTATGTAAATGTGAAATTTATTTAAGGGTAACTTTATTGCTGATTAAAAAATGTATGGCCATTTTGAACCATTTATTTTAACCTAATCGCTTGAACCTTAGATCTGAGAGAGAGAGAGTAGGCTGAAACCAGGTACACTTGTTATATTTATTGTTCAATTCAAACATCTTAAGCCAGTAGACTCCAAGTAATTCATCAGTCCTCCGAGGAAGAAAAGATTGGTTGATTGATTCTTTATTGTCTTAGGGCCTGTGGCCCTTTCTTACAGACAAATGCATAAACTTAGAAATCTACTTCTAACAATCTATTTGAATATCACAATGCAAATATATATTTTAATAAAGAAATAAAAAATAAAATAATGATATAAAGGATAAAAAAAATAATTAAAAAAAAAATAAAATGCTACTAATAATAAAATGAATAAATAAATCGAAGGGGGGTGTGAAGGGGAGTAACTAAATGTATATTGAAAGATTCAAGCACTCATTAGGTCTGTACTCAGGAATCATCGAAGGCATGCCTTGCAGAAGGAGGATGCAAGGAGAGATAAATGAAGATGAAGAGAACTCTGAAGGATACCGGTCCATTGAGCTAGCAGTAATCCCAGGGAATATACAAGGAACCACATGCTTAGAAATATCCATTTAAACTGATCAGGTCTAAATTCCATCAGAGATTCAAAATTCAATAACCCAAACTTTATTGGACAATACTATTGGCCTATTTATAAATAACTGTTACTTTTTCCAATATACCTATTTATACCAATAAAGTCCACTCAACTCATTTATCACTAAATATCTATCAATTATGAACCAGTTAAAGGATTTAATTTATATTCAAAATTGCACGTGACCAGTACACTTTGACTTAAGCCTCAATCACTGGTCACAAAACAATATACATACATATTTACCTTCATAGTTTTCAAATTCAACAATCCAAGCTGTTCTATCCTCTTATGTTTGCTATTGTTAGACAATCCGAACCCGCCGATAATGAGTACTGAGTCTGAATTCCAAATTAACAATGCAGAATGTGCATATAATTTTAGCTCTGAGTCTATCAAGGAATCCCATCCAAGTGTGGAATAGTACTGTGTAAAATCTAAAAAAAGTAAGATTTTTTACTGGTTACAGTCAGACAGAATGCTGAATAACATTATATCTGTTTTTTCAAACTAGACAGTTAATGGTTTATTTATCCATACTATTCACAAGCATTGCATAAATAAACATACACACTCATATGTTTTCATATTACATGAATATAAGAACATTATTCTTACCAGATGGAGGTGAGAAGAATGAGAAAAACTTGGACGTAGTTTTTTCAAATAATCCTTTAGCACCGACAGACAGAGTATAATGACTGGATGTCAAGTGCCACTCCTCCCACTCATCGAAAGGCTCTAAATTCAGTACTCTTTTGTGTTCTTCCAGCGATAAGATCCTATTATATATTTCAAAAGCTCCGACACTATAGCCATCTGTGAATCCCTAAAATTTATGAAATTATTTTAGCAATATGACTTTGCAGATAACATATGTTATTTTGCCAAAAGTTTCAGAGATATGCGGGAGAAGTTATGACCTATAAAGGAATGCACAAAGTGCTGATCTCAGATTAAATGCTGCCAAAACAAAAGAAATATGGGTGAATAGGAGGAGCTAGGAAAATCTGTGTATAGAGGAACAGGTTTGAGAAAGTGTCAGGAAGTTCTGCTACCTAGGAAGTATGGGGAATCAGAATGGGGGACCGGATGATGGCATGGAAAGCTGAATAAGAAAAGTCCATCAAGCATTCTCACAACTCTAGCCAGTATGGTGATCGCAAGAGGTCAAAGGTTCGACTCTTCAACAGTAATGCAAAGTCTGTACTCCTGTATGCAGGCGAGACATGGAAAGTCACCAAACACAAAAAAGATATGGAATTTTATTAATAGGTGTCTCCAAAATATATTGAGAGTATGGTGGCTGAAAACAATTCTTAATATCCAGCTCTGGAAATGAACCAAACAAAAACAAAACATGAAATCTTTACAGTTCCTAAAATTGTTACAAAATTAAATAAATAATAATACTTCAAAGCCCATAGGAAGAACGGCATATGATATTGAAACACACGATCTGTCAGGTCGCAACAAGGCGTTCAGATGCCCTAAGACCAGGCGGAAGGGGTCCCCCTTTTAAACAAGTACAAATAGTAGGAAAACAAATATGCTTCACCTCTACTTTCAATGATTCTGGGTGGTATCAGCTTCGAATCTTTGTGTTCCATACAAGCCTCTTATTATTATTATTATTTACAACTTTAAAATATAAAAGAGACACAATTGAGCCACTGCCTTTCGTTATTTTAACAGAACATACACATGACTTATACCGGTATACTTGATCTTCTTTAGTCCTGTATTTTTCAACAGATTTCAAAGGGCTATCAATAGTATAAAAATGGTTCATCATTACTCTTCCAAAACCGTCATCAGGATTTATTTGTTCGTATACCATAAATATAACATCCTCTAGTCCAGACGCCCATTTAATGATTTTCATTGACCTAAAAAAAAATTTAATACTTACTATGTACATAAGTAGTCAAAAAATACTTTAAAATATTATTAGAAGTACTGAAGATTACATTATTTTTCCTCATGTAAGAAAATAGAAGTACAGTAGAACCCCTGTTAATCAGTCACCTTGGGACTGGGACCCTGGCCGGTAACCGTTTTGGCAGATTAATCCGAGGTTTAGGTATTTCATAGGGATATATGTAGAATAAACATAATGTAGAATAACACTGTTTTATAATGTATTTGATTTGTATGAGAAGATTTTATTATGCATATTAAAAAATAGAAGTAGGCATAAAATTTACTAATTAACAACAGCAAAATTATTTTTGGAAAAAAATCTGTTATTTGCTTTTGTTTTTCAACATTTACAAAATTTCTAAGTGCCAAACCTCTCCATCTTTTCATGATTAGAATGTCAGTAGCAGTTGAACAGCGTTTCTTGTCACTTTTTATAATGGCCAATCCAGCCTTCACTCACTACAAATTCGCATCAGTTTTCAATTTTTTGATGAATGGCCAGAGTTTTCTTGCAAAATTGGGACACTGATGGGCGAACCTCTCTGACATTCCTGAAAAAGCCACAAGCACAGAGATTCATCAACAATGACAGAGGATGGTTTTTTCAGCATGCAAGTTGAGTTTTGTCTTATTCAATTTTTAGACCAAATTTTCACTCGAACATCTGACGCTTCACCAGTTGTTGACTGCACTCTTCCCTACGTTCAGTTTTTGACCGATTTTTGGCACAGACTAACCACAATCAATTCTCTTCAGAGTCCAGAGGGTATGTCTCCTTTTTTTTTTTTTTTTTTTTTTTTTTTTTACACCTGACCAGTTAATCTGAAGGACAGTTAATGTGTGGCCGGTTAACAGGGGTTCTCCTGTATTTTGTTTTGAGATTTCGCTTATTTTTTGGAGTTCTCTTGGTTATAAAACGTAATTTTTCGCTCCCTTGAGAAACTTTTCATGATTTTTATATTTTCATGTGTGCTGAGTTCGAATCTGAAGTCCAAAAAATTCTATCAGGCACCATTTTGGAAAAAATGGAGGTTGTTTTTGAAAAAAAAACTGAAATAGCATGTTGTTTTTTTTCTTATTTCATTTATTTATTTAATTTTCTTGTAATAATAATAATATATTTAATTCTGAACATAATATAACTTTATGCCTAATCAATGTGCATATTTTTTCCTTTTATAATCTTCATCAGCTGTCTCCCATTGTAGTGCCCAACAGTAGTCAGCAAGCATCTTCTCATTACATTTACTGCTATACCTTTTCTCCATTTGGGCAATCTCTTAATGAAACCATTCTCCATGCTCATCTGAAACTGCTGCCAAGTTAGGAGGGAAGAAATTAAAATGGGAGTGCAAAAAATGAAATTTTAATGACATATTGCAACCCATGGCCTTACATGATAAAAGAAATTCTTCGACAATGTCTGTTATTTGTAGCTCTTTTGTTGTCCAACAATTTTTCACACATTTTTCAATGCAGACTCTTTTTTGACTCTGAAAGCTCTTTTTTCAGTTTCATTTAATTTTCCTTTGAATTCCAGGTCCTTAAAAACAGCACGGGTTTGTGACCCCACGAAAATCCCCTCTTTAATCTTTGCTTCTGGTACCTGGGGAAGCCCTCCAGGAGAGAAACAATATTCTTTTCTTTTCTCCTCTCTTCAACAAATCTGCCTGCTGACTCTATTGCTGGCTAATGGGATGACACCGTAATTGCATGTAAGAGGCAGGCATAAACTTGGCCCCTGCATGATACTTCTAAATGAAGGCCAAAGAAATTCTTGAAGCCTAACACTTGAGCTCTCATAATTTTTTCATGTTGTAATACATGGTAATAGCTTCAAAATCAAATAGATTTTTTCATTTTTCATTATAGTTTTAAACGATAAAAAAAATGCTCAAAATGTTGAAAGACATCTAATTTTTTTACCCAAAACCCAAATTTGACATAAAATGGTGCCTGATAGATTTTCTGCCTTTGGATTTGTGTTTAGCATACCTCAACACATAAAAAAAAAACATTTCAGTTGAAGAGAGGATTTTGATGCAGAACAGCGTAATCAAAGAAAATAACAGAAAAATTTACCAAACACATAGTGATAATTAAATACTTACGATTTTTCTGGCATATAAGTTATTGCACATTCAGAAAAAAATAAAGTTGGTTTCCGTACATCAAATCCAATGCTAGTTAAAACAGACTGTAATTCTTCTGTATTAGTCATATCTTGAGATATTATAGAATAATATTT
Source organism: Rhaphigaster nebulosa (assembly GCA_948150685.1). Classification (NCBI taxonomy): domain Eukaryota; kingdom Metazoa; phylum Arthropoda; class Insecta; order Hemiptera; family Pentatomidae; genus Rhaphigaster; species Rhaphigaster nebulosa. The sequence goes on from OX411308.1 coordinate 169,816,616, forward strand.
ACTTGTAAGTCCATATGGAATTTCTATGCAAAATACCATTCTAATTATAGAAAATGACAGCAAAGTTGCATTAAAAAAGGAAATAATTAAATAATACCTTGAGGAGAAATTAGTATACCTAAAACATTTTTATTATTTTGAATATAACTTATCTTCCTTTTAACTACATCATTAAAATCTATTTCAAAATATTTTATGTTTTCATGCCCTTGAACAATTCGAAAAAAAGTAGTATCAAAACCAGCTCCTAAGGAGACAATCTAAAAAAAAAATTCAAAATAAAATACTTCAAATCAGTTACAAATATTTTCATACCCAAAGTACTGTTTTTTAAAATTCTTATACTTAAATTTTAAAATTTCATTTATTCAGGGGTAGGATGTAAATTATTGTTCACTCTATAATATGCAGTGTTATCAATGTTTATATTTTAGTCCTAAATTAAATAGTATGCTTTGATAAATACCTGACATTTTTTATGACACATTTAGAAAAAAAATTGTTTTTATATCAAAGTGGGGTAAGTGCACACTAGATTTTACGAAGTTCAACTTTTAATGACTGTAAAATCTTTAGTTTTGAAGATAGATATTTCCTTAATTTAATAGTCCCTAGTATCCGTTTCTCCTTGCCTTAGGGGTAAGTATGTATGAGGTACCTAGAATACTCAATATTGAAGCAATAAATATGGGGCAAGTTCGAGAGAGATTATTATACTGATGAAATCATTTAAAACAATTTAAACTAACTTTTATATTGATGCTCTAGTCCCCAGTTGCCCAGGCAAAACTTGAGAGCAGGGGTGTGTATACCACACGAACTTGTCTTCAACAGATATCTTCACTTACCCCTACTATCATGTTTTGCTGGGGCAACTATAGACTAGCACTTAAAAAATAGAAAACTGTAAAGGACAAAGGTAAATCATCAAATATTTTGAAGCATAGCTTCTGAAGGTTCCATTTACTGCAAAAAAAAAAAATCTGATGTGGACAACACATAACCTCCGTGTACGCCAATTAAACTATAAATCGGTGGCTCAAAAAATGATCCTGAATTTGGTTACTTGTTTCCGAAGATTGCAGAACCTCAAAAACAACACTCGGCGTCGCGACATCCATCAATTGATACACTGACACACACAAACTCTTGTTTCTGGAGGTCTCATTCTGTTATTATATATGACGTTTTCTTTCAGTAGGTAAAAAGTTCCCAAAAGATTTCTTCGTGTTCCATAATAACATTATAACTGTCAATATTACTGGATAAAGCATTGGAAATCGACAGTTTCGATATGCTAAGAGGAAGAACACATTTAGCTTATATCTTATTCTCCTACTGCAGACTTTTTCAGCTCACAAATGGGGAGAAAAACAAGTATTTTACACTCAATTTTGACATTTCAAACAAGTAATAAAAATTTTAATTAGAGTACTAAGAAAAAAATCGTGTTAGTAACCTTTATTACCGAACCATATGATCTCTGTATTTAATTTTAATATAAGTTTATTATGATCTTCAAGTAAAGTACCACATCCGGTTTCCCAATTCACGCCAAAATCTAGTATGTTATTTAAATCAATATATAAATCATAAATACTAAATTTGAGAAGTTATTGCATTATATTTTAATATAAATTTTGATGAAAATCAATAATGACCTTCAAGTAAAGTACCACTTCCAGTAATCATGTAGTGACCAAAAAGGGAGGTTCACAACTAGATTTTACAACAATCCTAAATACAAAATTTCAACTTTCTATGGCTAACCGTTTTTGAGTTATGCAAGATACGCACGTACTTACAGACGTCACGATGAAACTTGTCAAAATGGATACTTCCGTAGCAACCTGATAACCGAAAATTTTTGCAATTACAACACATTCTTTACTGCGTACAAGGAAGTAAAACAAGTCTCGTTGTGGATAACAACTGATACAGCTATACAGCAGAACTTGAAAGATCCAACTTAATCAAAATGTTGGAAATGATATCTGTACAGCTTGTTATATTCAACTCGGTGGATGATTTGTGACACATCAGTGTTTAAAATCCATGCTCCTAAGAGAGCACCTCTTACCAATTCAGGATTTAATGATTAAGCACTTACCCCACATTAGTTTACTTTAATAAAAACCTTGGTACAACTTAGACTAGGGGCGCGTTACCACTTGTTCATTCCGAGGTCACCCGAACGTTGCTGGACTAGCACACTCTAGCGTCATTTGTGCTAACTAACTGCTTTGCATTCAATTGTGACATTCGTATTCATTGGAATTATTAAAAATGTTCCTTCTTTAATTACATATTATTTAAAATTACTAGTGCAGTCGACTTCCGCTCATTACATTTCCCCAAGAAATAAAAAAAAAACAGCGACGGATCCTTTTCAGTTGAGATCGGGATCTTAATATCTAATTAAAGCAGGAACAATTGTAATAATTCCAATGAATACGAATGTTACAATTGAATGCAAAGCAGTTAGTTAACACAAATGACGCTAGAGTGTGCTAGTCTGGCAATGTTCGGGTGACCTCGGAATGAACAAGTGATAATGCGCCCCTACTCTATAGTTGCACCAAAACCTTTCTATAATCCATCATCCTATAATGTTCCTAAAATCTCATAGCATGTTATATATCCAGAATGAAAAAAGCACAACTCAAAAGTTCTAACATCAGAAATTTCAATAATTGGTCACCTATCATCCCAAAGAGGGCCTGGCCAAAACAATAGACATAATAGGTGATCTGCAAGAAACGTACTAGAGGAAACACCTTGGAGGCTTCAGTTTCGTTCTGGATGTGCGATGTATATTACTTACAACACATAATAACTCTAGTAAAATTATAATATGGTAAATGACTTATAGAAGAAAGTATAACGTATATAAAATTACACCTGTAATGAGAAACTTCACAACATAAATCAAAATCATTGAATCCCACAGCTATGTTTAATTATCAATTACCTGACATTCAATATGACGTTCTATACTCAGGAATAGTTTGATCCCCTCATTTACAACAACAGCTCGAACATAATAGCCAATATTAATTAATGGTGACCGTCTCTTCAGCTTAGGAGAGAGATACTGCATAAAATCATCTATAAAATATCCTCTATGCACCATAGAATGTTTTGATGCAATGCTGTAATCATTTGTTTCTTGAACCTACATAGAAATGTAATTATAAAAATACTGAGTATTATGAGTATCTCTACAATACTCACTATAGTTATACTGATAACTTAATTTTGCAATGTAGAGGTAGTTTATTAAGACTTAAAACAGATCATTATTATAACTGATCAGAATCCTTTACATTATATGAAATAAATATTGTCTTGTAAAACAGCATAGTTTCTAATTGCACTTCAAAAATCTAACCTGAGAAGTCATTCTTGAATATTTTATAACACTTCAGTATGACTGATCTTTCCATCGAAGGAGTAAAATCAACAGACAAAACATTTTGTCACGTTTAAAATCATCTTTGAGAACTCTTCTGAGTTAAAAAAATCAAAAAAAAAATCCAAGCTTTATACTTGTTATGTAATTTGCTATAAATTCAAATAAAAAGGCTAACAACTAGAATACAATCCAAATACTGCATTAAATAACTTAAAAGTTATCAGTTAACAGCGCAAAAAGGTTACATTGCACGTTATAAAATCACTTTCGTACCAAAGAGGTAGATATCGTTGAGAGAAAAAACTCAGATGTTTATAGTGATCAAAAATGTAAAAAGGATTGAATTCTTATGATAATTTTAATTTTCGTATTTTTCTTTACTATTACAGAAATCCACAAATTATTTTTCTAATAAAATTCACTGGAACGGGCATATCACGAAATGCATCACATTGCATATTGGTCGAGATGAAGAGGAGGTGAAAGTTCGCTGCAAGGAGGAGATTAGAAACAGCAGAGGGCTACACTTATCTTGGAATAGTGCTCAGTAGAAAGGCAAATCTGTCTAAAAAATACAGTCAGGTGTTTGAAAAACTTCATTTAAAAATATGCCGATAAGCTGTATTGAAATGCTTTGCCAATTAAGTGAATCCTTTACAGAATGCTTTTGTAACACTTAATAAAGAAAAGTGTAGTGTAGGTGTTTTTATTAAAGAATTTTTAATTAATAAAGTATTTTAATATAGTTTATTGATATATTTTAAAGGAAATTTTTCAAACATCTGACTGTCTTTTTTTAGATATGTATGATGTAATCCATGTAATGTATCATAATAAGGTAAATTAGATTCATTATTTAATATATTTGTTATATTTAAAAAAAAATTGTTCTTATATAATTTAAAATTTAGTTTTTTAATGACCGTTAAATGTTATATTGCAGTAAGATCGTGATAATGGTGCAGAACTCCGAAACGTTGATAATTTCTTGATGTGTCAATTGAAATTAAAATAGAAAAATTTTTCCTTTTCACTATCTTTTAAGTGGTTGATATGTTATCAGCTTTGTAGCCCATCGGTAGGGGGGAAAAGGGAGATGGAAACAATGCTAAATTACACATCTTCAAGGGCGTCTACCTACCTTACCTTTTTTGTGGAAACAAATTGGTCCCGCTGGACAGGAATTTGATTAAAGCAACCGTCGCTGAAATGAAGTACCTCCGGAGAGTGGCTGGCCGAACAAGGTTGGATCAGGTCAGAAATGACAGAATACGGATCTAGGAGAACCACCTTGAGGAACACTGTCGAGAAGAGACAGCTGTACCGGTCATCTGTGCCGAATGAGTGAGGACCGGGATCCACGGAAATTTTTCGAAGCCTGCCCCATTGAACGTTGCCCTCGTTGAAGGTCCTGACTGCTATGTAAAAAAAGTCCTAATGATACCTAAATTGGTGCGATGTTTACTGGATAATTGTTAACTGCTATTTGAGAGACTCGAGGCTTTGCTTTAGAATATTGTAACCTAATAATCGATTTCGGTACATTCTTACGTACTAAGCGGTCGACCTTAGTTCTCTTCTTTTCCATCATAACCTGACATTGATTTTTAACGCTGACCTTCTTCGTATTTATGGAAATTTGTGTTACAGCGTTAAAAAATTAAATTTTAATTACATTCCATTGCTAAAATTCCTTTTAAAAAAATCTAAAATAATTCCAAAACTTTGAAATTATGTAGCGTAATCATTGGGATCATTAACATTATTATCGTTTTAATTAGAGCTGTCAACTTCCACTTGCTACGCTCGTAAGAGATATACAAACCCGAAACGGATCCTTTTTAGTTGAGGTAGGGGCCTTACCGTAATTTAAATTTAGTTATTTGTGTAATAGATATATCATGCAAATTCTCAAGGACATTCTTCGATTGAATAATCCCAAAGCTTTTGAAATGTTTCACTATTCCCAAAGTTTTATAATTTTTCTTAATAAAAAAATGACAAAAATTTTGGAGAAAAATTGCTAATAAAAACAAAAATCACCAAAAAAATTAACAGATCGTATTAAAATATAAATTACAGAAAACTGATAATAAGCGAAGGTTACAATGTATGTTAAAAGCGACAGGCACTGAACTGTGGTCGACCCTTTAGTAAGAAAGTACCTACTTTTTTTCTGTTATTAAGATTTCACTCTCTTAAATTAATTAAAAATAGCTATTTTCCATAAAATGTTCATACATTGTTTTCGTCCAAAGTATCATCATATAAGAGGTCACAAATCGTTGAGAAAGTACTTAAATTTGAAACTGAAATAAAGTTTTATATCATAATGACTCTTAGTGGTAAAGTAGAATTTTCCTTGTGCTTTGTTGAAAGGTTTCAAATTCAACAAGTTTTCAAATTCAAATCAGACTGGTGATCTGATTTCGCCTTTAGATCTGAATTAGCTTTATTCTATTATCCTCGAACAAAGAATAATTCAGAACAGCTGGTGAGAATCGATCAAAGGCAGTGAAGGCTTCAAAATGAGAAGCGAGAGATATTTGCTTTAGGCTAACGGAAGGGAGTGTTACGACAGGTGGCCGTCCATTTGCATACCAGCAGCTTAACCAGGTGAGCCTTCCCACAGACTACTTGATAAGATCTTTCACTCTATTTACAACTTCCCACCTCCAACTTTACTTTGAAATGAGCCCTCAAAATTACCATATTCTGGAAAAATGTGTCGCTAAATGCTTAGAACTCTCAAGTGAACGTTCCGAAACGTCGGATTATCTCTGCTTAAATTTCAAAACTTTCTTTTGGTACTGGCCATTGGGTAAGTTTCATGAAAAGCTCATCGATGGCGTCGTAAATCCACCAGACTGTATCTAAATTCATCGATGAAAACCATCTGGCTGTCTTTTTATTCACCGATTAAATCACTGAAGACCCATCGGTTCCATCAGCTGTTTGGGATATAACCTCATTAAAACCTCCTTGTTGTTATTTCAGTTTTTAAAGCCAACAACTGATCTGGTATATTGCTTCGTCCCGAAATGGAATCATTCGTGCAAGAAAAGTACAAGCAGTGAATCTTCTTACAGTGAGTGCCAGAGTAGTAGTGGAGAAAAAGAAAATTTGAAGGAGGATTTGGTGCACATACAAATTGAAAACTACGCGGCAGATATTTTACAAACCCATTCAGACGATGATTTTAAATCACATTTTCGCGTTAGCCGTTCTTCAGCAATCTATTGTTGTATGTTATATTTAATTGTACTCGAAAAAAAAAGAAAAAAATTGTAAACTATATAGCTGAATAAATTTATCTATAAAGTTTATCTTTGTGGTTTGTTGCCTTGACCTTCCGCTTGAGTGAAACAAGTTGTCTCTGATCTAAAAGTATTTCGCTGTCCATCCCTGATGGATTCAATTGATTGCTGGATTCCATCGATGGAATAAGTCTAGAGTTTAAGTGAAACTTACCTGTTAAGCGATCTGTTACTTGCTCCTACAACCGCTGGTCATACACTACACCATTGCAGGTAATTACCCCAGAATGGGTTTTGAAATACTTGCAGTGGACCTTCTGCTCTTAAGTACTAAGATTGAAGCTACTCTAGCAGCTTACACATAGTAGACTCATCCCTGGTCTCTAGAATTTCTGTATAGTACATGTGAGTTTCGAGCGCTCATCCGGTAAGAAGGTTCATCCCCTTGCTGATATTTCTGCGACGTCTTAATGCTCGTACCCCTATTAGCTTCATTGCATTTCAGATTAATAATAACATCTGTAGAATATCACGTTTAGACAGAATTGTTTTATTCTAGACGACTAAAGAAACAAATCCTTGCCAATTTTTTTATCTGTTGGCAGCTACCGGTGGGAGCGGCATTTCCTGCATAATGAGCCGGATGGTGGAGGAGGGCATTAAATTAATACGAGAGCTCTAGCGGGATCTGTTGTAACTAATTAAATTTTCTTTGAGGAGCCTTATATCCTCGCTGGAGTCACTTCCGCCCCCTCTTACATATTTAATCGGCTCAGGTCGTTTCCGGTCTCCCCACTTCCTCGTTGTTACTCCACCTCCCCCCCTCCCAGCCCACAGCCCGAAGGGATTGTAACATTTCATAAAGACAACTGAGAGTGCTGTTGAAATTAATATTGCTAAGCCCACGAAAAAGATTCCTAATTGTTAGGTTGCAAATTATTACACAATGCTTATTATTTCCGAATAATATTTTTTTATGTTTTTGATTTTAGACAATCTTTCAAATGAGCATCTGGAATGTTAACTTGTCATCTGGAGAAGTATAGTTTTCGAGTTATCGAAAAACTAAACAAAGGTGAACCGGTTTCCATGTGCAGAATAGTTTAAAAAATATGTATTTTTATAAAGAATAGGTTTGGATTATTTTTGGGGAATTTAATTACCTTTCGAATGACCACAACAAAAGTTAAAATCTTTAATATTTAATCTGGAAATAATAAACACAAAAGCATTTTTTATTTAAAACTTTGGTATAATGAGATTAAATCACTTAATATTTTTCCTCTTTCTTCATAAATGGTCGAGGTATGGCATATGAAATCTCTAATCGGCCATTCTAAAATTGTCTCTGAAAAAGCCACGGACTGCGCACACTGCAGAGAAATGCGTATCTAGCGGGACAAAAGTCCAAAAATGAAGTTTGAGATTCTTATTAGGAATGCTGATAGGATGTTAATAAGGGAGAAAACATGAGTAATCTGAGGATAATGCCAATAAATCACTTTAGCAAGCAACTAACTTATACATATTTATCTCGCTCACAGTTTGGAGATAAGCTAGTTCCTTCAGTCTCTTGGTAGTGAACAATATACGGATGTTGTGATTATTTTTTTTTTTACTATTTCACGATGGAATGCAATGAAAGAAGTAATTACTAAAGCAGTTTTTTTCCAATTGTAGGTAATTTTACTCACTCAGAATCTAACCAATCAAGAACGCTCACCTATACAGCAAACTGTTTCACGTTTTAGTCTGCAACTTTTTAAGTACATCAATATGCGATTTAAATTTGATTCATTGTGTCTAGAAAAATGTAAAATTAGCAAATATGCAAAACTTAATCGCCCGTTTAACGTTCTCGCCCGTTTAAAAGCAGTAATAAGATTTGCGTTTGAGGTGGAAAATTCGACTTTTTGAAGCGAGAGTCAATTGAGGCATTGAAGGCAGCAGATCATCGTTTGAACTATTCTCTTAAAGAAAAAACGCGTTTGATTTAGTTTATAAAACAAACATTTAATCTGTGTACTGTAAATATTTCAGAGAAAAATTAATTTTATATTTTAAATATTCAGAACTCGGTCAACATATTTTTTTTTTGTTTGAAAAAGCCAAAGTGTCGACCTAAACATGTGGGCCTTCATCAGGGCTCAAATGAAATCAGAGATACTAGAGATATAGATAGGTGAACAGTAAAAAGACAGAAGTAAATAACATAAGGATAAGAGATAAATAATAATTATTATTTATCTTTCTATTTGTTCATCTAATTTTTTTAATGGAACTAAATATGGGACTAAGCATAATAAACATATGAAGAGAATTAGAAAATAGTTGGACGGAACACTGACAGGGACCCTACAGTATAATGTTTTAGAAATTAAATCCTGAAGAAGGGGCAAAACCATGTGATGTACAGTTTTGGATATAACCATAGTATAGAAATTATGGAATTTTCACATCTTATTATTAGTCTTCCAAATTTTAAAATATATTATTTAAATGAATATTATAAAAATACAAGACTGTGAAAAAAAAATTGATAATCACAGTCTAAGTGTTATGTTTTTAGTGTATTGGTTTTAAAATTGTTTGAAATGGAAAAAACATACAGATTTCATGATACCATGGCAACTAGACTTTTTTCCCGCTAGATTCTCAATCGGCCATACTGCGGCGGACGGACGGATTTTTGGTTTCTACATATCTTGAAGTATAAAACCTTAAATTTTGAGGGGATGTTCAAAGTTTCAATTATTTTCAATTAAATTCAAATCGCATGAATTCAAAGTTTTGGGATTATTCTATTTTTTTTTTTAAATGAAGGAATTTTAGTAATTTAAATTTAATTTTTTAATGCTGCCATATAAACTCCCATAAATACGGAGATGGAGGCACACGGTTATCACCTAACGGTATCAGGTAATAACGATAATAATAGAAGGTATAGTCGACCGCTTAATACGTAAGTACGGAAAAATATATTTCATTTTTAATAGGAATAATTTATTTGCTCGTTTTTGGAAAACGGGAGATTTCTGGTTCAGGATTAGAAATAAAGACAGAAGCATAAAGGAAACATAAAGAAGTCTAAGGATCTCAATTTCAGAAAGAAGGGAAGAAAATTAAGGAGGCGCTTTGTCTAGAATCGAGTAGGGCCGTGCTAATGACTTTTCCAGCAATTTCCTGCCAAACGCGGCTGTTGCTTTGAGCCAACGCCCAGTCAATATTTTATTAGTCTCTGAGGGCCCTTACATCCCCGTCTATCACCTTCTTCGGTGGTTCCTCCCTCCTCACGTCTATAACGAATTGCCGCCAGTCTCAAGCTGACGCTAACAGGAAACTACACCGAGAGAAACATCTATAAAATATAAAAAGTTGATTGATATGGCATTGTGAATGGGTTTCATTGTTTCAGTTGTAAACCATAATAGTAATTATTACATATCAGGTAATATTTTTGTAATATTTTTGTTATATATTCAGGTAATATTTTTGTAATATTTTATTTGTTCTTTCATTCTCTCCGTTTGGACGGAGAGTCTAGGGATATTTTTTACTCCCCTGGAAAATATTTTAAAGAATGTCTAATGTGTAACACATATATTAAATATATTTTGTGTTAAAATTTAAAAAAAAAATTAACAATCTTGGGCTACAAAAAGTTTTAGTTGAAGTTTTTGATTTTTAAGTCTAAGAAATATGTTTTTATTTAAGTTGAATTTTAAAATTTTGCTTCTATCTACTGTTTTACAAGGGGAAAAATAAACTTCTGTGACATTAGCAGGTGCCTGTGTACCTCCGGCACTTACCGTGCCTATGCTCTTTCTGGATAAATTGGAATAGACCGCTTCTTCATCTGCCTCCGCAAATGTTTAAATCATAGACTGATTTGATCTGAACTCCCAGCTCTTCTGTATAACGTATATGTCGTTATAACGTAAATATGACGTTTATGTCGTTCTGTGTAACGACATAAATCGTTTCCTCGAGATCTTGCTAGTCAGACTCTTTCAAGTCCTAGCCTCTAGCTCTCTTCACGTTTTTCTCTCTAGACTGCTATGTGTAGCTATTGTAGTTAATATTATGCGAAACAGGAGATATTCAGTAGTAGGGTAATGGAACAGATATATATATATATTTATATATATATATATATATATATATATATATATATATATATATATATATATATATATATATATATATATATATATATATATCATTGGCTATCTTTGAATCTTTGCCTGAGGAAGCAGGAAGCAAAGGGGAATAAGGCACTTGGAGGGAGTACAATCAAGACACACCTATTCAAGTCTAGTTCCCATAGATATACTGAAAACTAATTGTAAGTACGAATTGCTTAAAGGATATTATAAACATGATCAGCACAATTAAAAGATCAATTCATATAATATTTGTTAACTTTGTCTTTTGTGCAAAATATAATGTTTAGTTTGATTACATTTGAATTAATTTCAATTATAATTCCAAATAACAACTCCCATCAATCAACACGAGCACCTTTGGAAAAGAAAGGGAGATTTTTCCTTAGAAGAAATCCCTAACAGCGTCTCCGCTTTTTCAGCACTTTAGAAATCTGATTAAATAAAGCGAATTTGTAGGCATTAGGATTTGTCCTAATACCTGGATTTCCTAACAGTTCTTTTACCTCAGAGCACCTGACACCTTCAGAAGACAAAATTTTCAATAATTATTAGAAACATTTTGTGTGTTTCATCTCCAAGATCTACCTGCAAATCAATCAAATTTATATCCAAATAGCATGGTTCAGAAAATATTATGGCTCAGTGTTATAATCTCGGTGTTATAACTTCTTCGTCCCAAAGCTAGGCCATCCTTTTCTACATTTACTTTAACAATGTTCCACTTACGTCTGCTAAACAGATTCGCTACCAAAGACTTCGTCTTGACAAGAATCTTACATGGAATCCTCACACATTATTGAAACAACAAAAATCTGCTTGTAGATTCCGATAAATCCTGCATTTACTTGAAAAACGCATCATACTTCCAATTAATTGCAAAAAGCTTATAAGCATTATTATATTTACAGCCAGACATATTTGGACATACGGAGTTGAGCTTTGTGGCTTATTGCAACCTTAACTGAATAAGTTACGATTGCCTTGAATTAACTAACTGTTTATTGACTTTAAAGAAATTATATATCGACAATTTATTATTAATTGATATAAACAAAATATAACGTTACTGTTTTTATACAATACGCTGTATATAACCGCACTGTGCATAACCTTCTTATATCACTTGTCTTTATATCATATGGCATTTGTTTGGTTGTACACTGATATACAACATGGCTTCATGAAATTACCAATATTTACAATTTGAAGTTCAACGAAGAATACTTATTGCTCCTTATTACGTTACAAATAAAATTATCCATAAAGGCCTTCATATTCCATTTGTTACGGATTTGTCCCGATATATATATATATATATATATATATATATCTTTTAGTAACAAACTGAACGGCCACACAAACCCACTAGTTCGAAAGCTGTCATTCCAATATATTCCCAATTATCCTTGTATCTTTAATATTATTGTAAATTTCAATACAAAAAAATAATAATATTTCTGACTGAAGTTATCTTCCTTTGCTGAATATTTCATATATACAGCTCTGTCATTTTATTATTGAAGTGGTCTTATAAACATATTAATTTATTTATTTTAATTTAGCTCCATTATCTCTCTATTCTCACTTGAATGTTTGTTGCTGGGACATAAAGGAAAATGCTCAATGATAGGCTTATGATCGAACATCACAGCGACCTCCCGGAACAGAGAGGTCTGGAGGGGAGGGAGGGGGAGAGGGAGTGAGAGAGGGAAGAAATCTTTTGGGAAGTTGTTACCTACTGAAAGAAAGCGACATATAATAACGGAATGAGACCTCCAGAAACAAGAGTTTGTGTGTGTAATTGAAGGACGTCGCGACGCCGAGAACCGTTTTTAAGATACAGCTATCTTCGGAAACTAGTAAACAAATTCAGGGTCACTTTCTGGGACAGATTTATAGTTTATTATGCGTACAAGGTAGTCATGGAGTGTCCACATCAGATATTTTTAATAGTTTTCCTCATTACGATTCTTAAGGGGAGCATTCAGAAAAATTTAATGCAAATAAACCTTTATGAAATTCTCTAAATGAAAACCGCATCAAAATCGACTGACTACTTTTCGAATTTTGCAATTATAAACATACGCAGGCTGAATTTATATATATATATATATATATATATATGTGGATAATAACTAAAAAAATTAAATCATACTCGATTGGCCTTTGGTTTTATCGAAAATGATGAAATTCAGAATATATAAATTGCCTGATTCATTTAAGGTACTTAATATTTAAAATTCCAATCGCACCTTAAAAGCCCCTACCTCCTTTTCCAGGAGGAAAATTTTTTTCCAATTTACTTTTTATAAAGTTTTACAAAGTTAGGGTGTTGTAAGAGAGAAAGAGGAAGAACTGAATGAAATTATTTCTTAACTGAAAGCAGAGAACAAAGCGTGAGGAATGGATAGCAACGGAAAAAGGAAATATAATATCTTCCCGATTACGGAAATAGGGCTGAGTTTATTTAAATTTATTTATGAAAGTTCGAGAAGGAGGGCGTCGAAGGGAGGGGAGGGGGGATCTGATCCACTTCCGCCGGCAAGATGGCTCTTCCCCCCCGTTCCTCCGCTGATTTATCATTTCTCGATTTGGGAACTTGGAGATAACAATCGAACCCCCTCATAAATTCTATTTTCAGTCCGGCGGGTCTCGATGTTTTTTTTCGACTTTCTTTTCAACAGCCGAAGCGTCATCCATTGAATAATTAATAGAGTTGTCCTGAAGGTTGATGTAAAGAAATCAGTTCCTTAAATAGTGCGCCAACGGCCTGGTGAATGGAACTTAAAAACATTCTAGTTTGTAATTATATAGTATTACTTTGTACTTTAAATCATATATATTAAAGAACTGTGAGTATTTTTAAAGTTTCTTCATCTGTGTGATTTGCCATTTTCAATATTCAGTTCTAACCTGTCTGATATAACATTATTTTTTTTATTTATTTATGCTCCTTTTTTTAAGCTTACACCATTAGAGATCTAGCAAACTAGTATAATGATAACCTTTATTTGATCCAATTATACATATATACATTAAAACCTATTTACATAAAAATAATACAGAATATAAACAAATTATCAATCTAATTACAAATCTAATCGTTCTAAAGGAACAAAATCGGTCATTGACTGAGGTTAAGTTGAGTTCTTTTTGTAAGTAAAAGTCTTTATAAATTTTTAAATATATAAAATAACTGTTAGGACATAAATGGAAAAATCCCAAAAAGAAGCAAAGAGTCTCAAAAACAATAGAAATAAATAAAAAATCATTTGTCGATGTTTCGCCAATTCAGACATCAGAGATCAGACAGTAGGAAAAAAATAAAAAAAATGCAGCACATCTCACATCCAGAATCAAAAAAAGTCACTAACCAGAGACAGCACCCCACACAAGGACATCCAGGCACGTACTGAGGGAAAAATTTTGCTCTTGCATATTAGTATATAAAATAACTCACTCAAAATGTTCTCTTTTGGCTGAATCTTGTAATCCACTTTCAGTAGCCTCTTCCATTCATTTCTTTCTCTTGCGACCCGGGGCCAAGTTACTCTTTCACACGTCTTCTTCATCTCTTCACCTCAAGCATGTCCTGGCTTTCCTCTCTTCCTTCTAAAGCCTATTCGGTACCAGTTGATAATATATTTCATCCATTTGTCTTCTGTGCTTCTTATTGTGTGTCCATCCCATTTTGTTTCTGTGCTTCTTATTGTGTGTCCAGCCCATTTTGTTTCTGTGCTTCTTATTGTGTGTCCATCCCATTTCCATTTACGATTGTGGATACATTCTATTCCTTCTAATCCAAACATTTCTTCTTCTATCTCGTCGAGTAATCTCCAACACATACCTCTCCATTGATCTCAAAGTGGTCCTCATCCTCTGTATGGTCTTGGAGTAAAGGGTCCATGTCTCTGAGGCTTAGGTCAGGACAGGTAATAAAGCGGTCATCCATAGCTTTATTTTTAATGTCATGTCAATATTCGACCTATATATAGTTTTGTATTTCATAACTGCTCGCTATCACGAATGCATCTACTTATAATTTCATCCGATTGGGCATCCTTGTGCTTGGTCATCCTTGGCCATCCTGGGTGTCCTAGGTATCGTATGAATTCATTATTTTAGACATAATTTCCTTTCAAAATTACATTTTCATGACAATTAATTTTCATTGTATTAGTTTTTTTCAAGTTAATTTTTAGCCCAATCCTATTACTAACCATAACTAATTTTTCCAGCATACAATTTGCCTCATAGGAGGAAACTAGTAACATTCCGATTTGGACGGCGTCATATTGAACGTGAACATGCATTTAAATATCCATAATTGTTCCCGAATTGCAGAGTGGAGAGCCTGCCATTCCTATTCTATCTAGATATTTCATTAGGTAGTCATGGCCTGTAATCTCGGCAGCAACTCTCTTCCAGTTGCGCCATTGCTTCCCAACAGTACCTATTCATTTCACTGGATTCCAGCAACACAGCCTGATTTGTCTTCTTTACTAGCATGGCGCTATGGACAGTAGCGTAACTAAGGTCGAATACACTCAGAGGTAAACATCCAGAGAATGCCCCCACCTCTTTTTTTGTTTCTTCTTACCAAGCCATTCCCGGCATACGGGGTTTCGGCAGCAGTGGGGTATTACGCTTGGGATTTTCGTATGTTACTGATTAAAATTATTAAAACTCTTCTTTTTTTTAAAAAACAAAAATTGCTATTATACAATGTTTTGAGATCTTATATAATTTAAGTACATTAACAAGGTTGGTTTGTGGTGCAGTCTGGTGCGTAATTTCTTTCCTAATTTTTATGAACGCAGGTGTGGTCGGCTTCTCAAAATTGATTATTTCTACCTAGAGAAGCTAGACTTAGGTGCTGTTATATTAACAAAAACTAGTTCTCAAATCGAATTACCCTTCTATTCTGAAGGATTCTCCAAAAGGGACTATTAGATTTGTTATGAGACTTAAATAGACCTACATCAGTGTCACTATATAACTAAATAACTCCTCAATTAAGCCTGGATAGTTTTCGACTGAGTGATTGTTTTTTTTTTAGTTTCAGGTAATATAGCAGGGTCCGCTTTCCTTCCGGACGGAGACTTGTGTCTTTGCGTGTCACTTATTCAATATAATTTAACTAAATCATATTTATGTTTTAGTTGATTCATATTAGATTCCTTAAAATGATTATTAGTACTGAACCTACGGATAAACTGCTATTTAAGGCATGTCTTCGGTGCCTCGAGGCGGGCTCGTGTGTCCCACCTTTACGGCGAGTTAAAGTGGCTCTTCACCTCCACTCGTAGACAATATTTCCTTTGCCCTTCCCACATCTACAGACTCCTGCAATTCAAATCCTCAGTCCAATCACAGAAAACAAGATTGCGCCTTTCTGACCTCTATATCCTTTCCCACAGAACCAAAACATTTGAACGTTCCTTTCTAACCCGCTCCACTATCCTTTGGAATTCATTCCCTTCTAATATCCGCCATCCTTCTTTCCTACCCTCATATAAATCCTCCTTTTCCAACACCCTCTCACTTTCCGAACATATGTTCTCTGATCATGGAGTTTTAATCAGAGATTAACACCTTGATAAGAAGTAAATAATGATTTTTAATGTTTATGTTTCAACTTTTTTTTTCACGACAAGATTTTATTTATTTTTGCTTATCTATTTTTATTGCATTATTGTAAACACTAATGGATTTTTATTATATAGTCTTTTGGCCACATATGTTTTCTTTTTTATTTGTACATTTTTGTTATTCTCAAGGGACCTAGTCCCAAAATAAAGTTCTTTTTCGATCTATCTATAAAGGTCCGAGGGGAAGACCGGAAAGTAAGCGGAAGGATTGTGCTATGTCTGACTGTTAGTTGTCTCGGCATCGAACTTTTGGGTTCAATAATTTTTAATTTTTTGCTATAAAAAAGTTAGTAAAAGAGAAATGGAGGGTCGGTTTTCATATTTGTCCGTAGAATTAAAGAAGCCATTGTCGTACGCGTTCTGGCTTAGATTAGCGAACCAAAAATAAAGAAAAGAATATTTTTATTTTTTTGGAATTGGTTGTAAGCAGTTGCACAATGGTGTCAGAAGCAGGCTTAGGCAACCTTAAATGATCTCATTAAACTTAACCAAACTGAAGCCCCAACATTTTTCGATTTCAATCCGTCCTCCTCAGGCCCCGATCAATTTAAAGTTGGGTACAAGTCGTGTCAGCCGGGCTAGTTGTTGATGTCTACTTTTGTCTATCGTTATAGCATCCTAATAGGTTATAAATGAATTTCTCTAATACTATCGTATTGTTATTACATATGGTGATGATTCTGCGCTCTGTAGACTATCTATAGTTGGATGAATTCGACTCATAGGATGCGTGGTTCCAAGGCCCATATGTCTCGTCTTTCGCTTGAAGTTTCGAAGGAAATGTTCTTTGATGGGCGACTTGGGGTGACTAGAATTTAACATTAACTAGCGATTCACTCCATGCGATTTTTTTCTCTGGGGATATCTCAGGAACAAAATGGTTAAACACCCACATCGTTCACTGAGTGACTTTAAAGAAGAAGATCAGGCAAGAAATCAATATCATTCTACAAGAAAATAAATGGAAAATTTCCAGAAACGCCAATAATGGCCGACATTTGGAAAATGTAATTTTTAAAACCCGAGAAAATAAAACTATTTTCAATGTACCTACTTTTTGAAAATAAAATCAAGTTATTCTAGAGACATTCGGCTGTTTTTTTACAGCAATTCAAAATGTTTCATTTATTTTTGTCCCACCCTGTTTATGTGTGGAAATGAATGGGTAGGTTATTGAGGCAAAGTTAGGGATAACGAAGAAGAAAATTAAGAAGATGCTCATTAATAAATAAAACATGGAATATGCTTTAAAACTTATTAAATAAATGATTTTTTTTCTTTTCTGTTGAATTATACTTGATATTTCACCAACATGATTCTCCTCCGCCTATCTTAAGAAAATTGTTTTACAATTTGCAGCATTCTATAAAAGAAATCGATTATAAAAATTTTCAACTTAAAACGGACTTTGGAATTCATATGTACAATTCATAACAAACCATGTTACAATACAAAAAGCAAAAGTTTCTATTTTTTTTTCAATTTAAAAGAAAAATATTTTATTGAAAAGTAATAAAAGTTGCCACACTCAGGGGCAATTGGTATTAGGGTTTTATTCATTGATAGCATATATACAGATTAAATAAAAATAGATAAAAATATGTAAAATAATATGTGTAAATCACAAATTAAAAAAAAAAGAGATAAATTAAATAATAACAAAATATGTAAAATTAAAGCCAAGTAAAAATAAAAAAATAATTTTTAACGCATAACCATGTAAAATATTTACATCCTGCCTATGGATCTCATAACGAAGCTTTGCCCTAAATGAGGATGGCAAAGCAGGATTCCAACAGATACCAGCGCTTCTCTCTCAGCTGCGTTACCGGTATTAAAATCTAGTGGTGACTGAAGACACAAGAGACGTATAGGTGAAAGAGAGGTAAAAAAGAAAAATTCAACATACAATAACTTTATTATACACTTTTATTTACAATATATACAATAAAAAGATAGTTAAAACAAATGTTAGTTAGTTCATTCTTTATTCTTTTACAAAACATATATCGAAAACTCATTTTTTTTTAATTAAAAACTACAAAAAAATAATATAATTATTCTATGACCATAATAAATATTACAGTGAATAAACATATAATGCAAGTCTATATTATAGTGCAATACGCACTTTGGTCATTTTTGTTATTTATTATAGTGAACATAAGTTTCCTTTTTATAACAATAATTTGTGTGTTGTGAGAACTATTTTTATTTATATTTTAATTTATTAATTATTTTAAACCAAATTTCTTTTCATATATCGGTCTATAAATTTAAGATCTATTTACGAGGATATCTAGTGTTTTTAATTCTACTCAATGTGGTGAAAATGTATTTTTCGTTCTTAAAATCTTAATCACTAAATTCAGTTTAAACATGAAACTGATTTGTGCTGTTGGAATTCCTAGTAAAGAATCAACCAGTTCGAATTCGAAAAAATATATTTGTTTGGAAAAGGGACACATACAACTAACAATTTTTTTTTGTTTTTCGATATTTTTTTCCATAAATCATTTTAGACATTTTTCGTAGGTCGATTTTATACAGACTTTTCGAGTTTGTGCAGTTATCATTTTGGCTATAATGATATGATCTACATGTTTTATTTAGACGATGTAAAGAGTACCCATAACACTAAAAAAAGTGTTTTTATTGTATGATACCAGAAATATCAATCTTTAATTAAAAGTCATAAAAAAATTGAATATGTAAATTTTTTTATGAGAAAATTTAGTGCTGTCACGTGCTATTTTAAATGATATTTTGTTCGAAGACTTGGTTATTTAGTAAATATTTGATTCCAATGTCAACAAAATAACATTTGATACCGCTGTTGACATAAATTGAAGAGCACCACAAGAAAAAGGGGGAGATTCATATTTTTTTTCCGAAATGGAATTATACACATCAACATGTATATAATTCAATTCTTATAATTATGTATACCAGCTGTCTCTTCATTCAACTTCATTTCATTTTATAAATTTCACTGATAATGCTGGAAGAAAAAATATTCATTCGTGGTCTTCTGAGGCACTACTGGAAAAAAAAATGAATAGAGAAGGCTACTGAGGAAATTTGTGCGGTGGAAGGTGAAAATGTGGTGCATAGTTATACAGTAGCGTTTTGGTTCCAGGCGGTTCAATTCTGAGAACAACAGCCTTAAAGGTAATGCTTTGTGTTTGGTGGAATTATGAGGATGTTTTGCACTTTGATCTGGTACCTGATGGCAAGGCTACTGTCGTATAATTTTACCGTGAACAATTCGAAAGAGCATATAGAGTTTTAAGAGAGGATTTCCCTGCTTTGATCAATCATATTAAAGTGATGTTTCAGCACGACAGTTTTCCTGCTCATCGTTCACTCTTAATCAAAGAAAGATTCTCAGAAATGGAGGGTGTTGGTATCTTACCACACCTCCCTTACAGCCCTGACATTGCACTCTTTGCCTTCAAAAACAACAGGAATGTCAAATCAGAATGTGAGGAGTTTTCCACCTTGAAAACCAACGACAATCAAATTCAACTTCTAGCAGAATGATGGGTTAAAGTAATTGGCAATGATGGCCTTGATATTTTGAAGAATAATTTTAGTGTGCAGATTTTATACTGAAATTTAAATATAACTTATTCTATGCACAACAACTTTTGTAGTAATCTAGTAAATGCCCGCGCGATAAATGGACAGAAGGTGGTTAGTCGTAAAAGAAAGTATTATTTTGTCTGCTTTATTTTTTAAATTTAATTCTTTACAATTATAATTTTCCCTTTTCCTCTTCGAATACAATAATCTATTTCATTACCACAACAAATTCAGTTTTATTTGGTCTTACTATCAAAGTTGAAAAATATTTCCCTTTACTGAGTATCATGATCAAAGTATTATGGAAATTTTTCCTAAATATAATTATGAGCGAACCTTTATTAAAAAAATATACCAAGTATACTTAGTATTAAGCAAATTATATTTATTGTTTTTTATTTTTGCTCCATTGCTAATTAATGAAGACAAATTTAAAAACCCGTTTACTTTGTGGGCTTTAAGAAAAAAAAAATCAAGTAGAAAATAAAAAAAAAAAAAATAATTAATTTGTAATAATATTTCATTGTAAAAAAATGTAAAATTATCCAAAATTCAATTAAATTTATTATTTATAAAATCAAATTAAATTGTGGATTATAATAATTATAAAATTTCACGTTTTTTAGTCCAAACAGGAAAGAAAGGGGAAAAGTTCGCGACTCTCTCCCATTCTTTCGTGTTTGATTTGGATATTTCTCATAAAAAAATTTATTGAGTACTTAAAATATTTCATTATTAAAAATAATATTATAATATAATATTCAATTATATGTACTAAAAAATTATACATATATTTTGCTAAAATTATACATACTAAAAAAAAGTATGAAAACTACTTAAGTTATTACGTTCCAAAATTTAAAACTTGATTTTCACAAAATAAATTTCGGGTGACTCTCCTCCTTCCTCCCTTTGACTCTTCCGCTTTTATTTTCCCATTTTTTCTTCATGTTTAAAATTTGGAAAAAAGTGGTGGATAGGTGGCTCTATGTGCGACACCGAATATTGCTTTAATTGAAAATCTAAAAATATCTATAAAAGTTATTGCACTATCGCAGAATCTTCTTTGGTCAAAATTAAATTTACAGTGATAATACGTGGAAGGATTCATTCCCGTGTCTCAACCTCCAATAGTTATTCCATCCTTTCACCCATGAACCCTACTTATTGGCCTACATCCCTTAAAAACGTCCCGATATCATTGACATATTCATTACTTCTCAGATACCCTCCTTACAATCTACAATCAAATCCATAGATGACCTATCCTCAGATCATAGTCTAGTTCTACTTCTCATGCATTCAAATCCTGTTGCTAAACCTTCTCCTCCTTCTCTGATTACAGGACTGGTTAACTGGGACAGTTTTCGTTATGATCTAGAAACCAAACTAGACTTAAAAATTCCGTTAAAAACCAAGCAACAGATCGACTCCGCAATTGAAGAACTCACAATATCAATAGAAACCATCATCAATAGCAATACGTCAAAACGTAAAACTAGAAAATCTCGTGAAACTAACTTACCACATCATATTCACATCTTATTAAAAGAAAAAAGGCGTGCAAGAGCAAAGTGGCACAGAACCAGATATCTATCGGACAAAACTCATTACAATAGATTAACTAACAAACTGAAAATAGAAATTAGGAAATACAAAATTCAAAACTTACAGAACTTTACAGAAAACCTTTCTACTACTGATAAATCTTTATGGATAACTACAAAAAAGCTACTGAAATTAAAAACCTTTAATCATCCACTCCTCACTGAATCTCAGACCTGGTCACGATGAGACGAAGAAAAATCCCAAATCCAAACACCTTTTCAAAATTTTCAATCCTCATTCTAACATCCTTAACCCTATCCACCTTAAGCATGTTGAAGTGGAATTGACTATCCCACTCCAAATGTCCCTTCCTCCTAAAGCGTTTCACCCTTCTGAAATAATCAATATCATCCACAATTTGCCTTCCAAAAAAGCTCCTGGCCACGACCTCATCACATCCCATATCCTAAAACAGCTCCCTCGAAAACCTATCCTACTTCTGACCTATATATATATAATGCTGCAATCCGATCTACCTATTTTCCCGATCCTTGGAAACTGTCCATAATAAAAATGGTACCAAAATCCAAAAAGCCACCTGAATACTCATTCTCCTACCGCCCTATCTCCCTTTTACCAATCATGGAAAAAATCCTAGAAAAACTCATGCTAAAACGCATTTACCCAATCCTAGATTCTTTTCACGTGATTCCTGATCAACAGTTTGGATTTCGAACATCTCATTCTACTATCCAGCAATGTCATCGTGTTGTGGATGTAATATCCTCTACATTGGAGCGCGGAATGTACTGCACGGGAGTCTTTCTCGACGTTGAACAAGCTTTTGATCGTGTCTAGCACCCGAGACTGATTTACAACCTCCGTCAATTTCTCTCCCCTACATATTACCTTTTAATCCGTTCCTATCTAACTGACAGAACCTTCAAAGTAAATCACAAATTTGCTTACTCTTCCCTCTTTTCCCAGTCCGCTGGTGTCCCTCAAGGTAGTATCCTAGGTGCTATTCTCTACTCGGTGTATACAGCTGATATCCCAACCAATCCTAACACTGTGCTCACAACATACGCAGATGACACATGTGTGTTATCTGTGAATAATGACCCAACTGTTGCATCCCAAATCCTGCAATCACACATAATTTCCATTGAAGAATGGTGTCAGAACTGGAGAATTAAAATAAATCCTAATAAATCCCGACAGATCACTTTTACCCTTCGTCGCAAACCCACTACTTCCTGTCCTACTGTATCGTTTAATAATGTTCCACTTATCCCTGTTGAACAGATCCGCTACCTAGGACTCCATCTTGATAAACGCCTTACATGGAATCCTCATACCAGACTGAAACGACAAGAAACAGCTCTTAGATACCGTTTACTACAACACTTACTTGACAAACGCTCTAAACTCCCGATTTACTAAAAAGCTCATATATATATGGCCATTATCAGGCTTATTTGGACAAATGGGATTGAGCTTTGGGGCTCCACGAAGCCATCAAATTCATCCCGTATCCAATCCTTACAATCCAAAATCATTCGAAAAATCCTCAATGCTCCTTATTATTTTACAAATAAAATTATCCATAAAGAGCTAAATATACCCTTTGTTGCAGATTTAGCCCGAAATAGATATACCTCTTTTAATTACAAACTCCTTGCCCATACTAATCCCCTAGTACGTAACCTATCATCCCAAACTATTCCCGATAATCCTCCGAGGCGTCTTAAAAGAAGATGGCCGCGGGACCTCCTAACATAGATGTCATCGAAGTGCTACCAATGGGTAGCTCACGTCATTATGAAGTGTCATGTACATTTTATCATATTTACTTGTTGTATAATCTTATACAGTTGTAAATTTCTTAAAACCAATAAGTATCATTAACTGTTACAACATTCCACAAGTGACAGCAAAAACTCTATAAACATGCAGAAGGCTTCAACTGAAGTTGCTGAAGTAACTTTAGTTTAATTATTTTAAAATGAGGAAAGTTTGAAATGAGAAAAAAAAGTTACACAATATATATAAAATAAAAAGAAATTGAGGAAGTTACACACCCCAAAGTAATGAAGAGTATATAACTTTTTTTTGTTGAACTTGTTACAGAAACATTAACCAAATTAAATATATGCGTATAGGAAATAATAACTCTGGGTTATCAAAAGTAACATGACCTACTTTTGCAAATATTGTAATTATCGTTTCATATTCATAAAATGACAATTGGCTGAAGTCAACACTATTTTTTTTTTTTTTAATAATTTTAACTGTCACCTAAATGCAAGATTAAAATATCAAAGATAAGATTAAAATAATGAAGAAAAAATTCAGAATATTGTAATAAAAGATATAAAAATTTCTCATTTGAGTAAATTATTGTATTTCGTAATAGTAAGAACAGTATATTATTTTCCAATGCAGTTGAGGTTTATTGCTTCCATAAGGCCTTATAGGAAGGACTTTTGCAATGCTTATACTTTTTCATTAATGAAGCAAATTTACACAATAAATTACATTTGAACTGATAACTGCTACCAAACTCTCTATTGTCTGCACTCTTACACAACATATATCATTCTAATTTACCATAACAGTTTATGTACAACAATATACATTTTTAAATAACTAACACTATTCAAAAGATAAACAGTTTATTTTATTTTGTATTTTTTTTTATTTACTAATTATACTTTTGTTTTCTTTTTTTTGGTTATTTTTAACAGTTTGAACATATAATTTATAAATTGGGATAGGCGTATCAGATACCTTCGAATAGTAAAACAGTTTTGTAGGATATCCGTGATTAGTTGCCACCAACGAATTATATTTTGGCCCAGTCGTGAGAAATAACAATTTAAAAGTTAATTAAAATTAAATTATTTCAATTATATAAAATTGTTCAATGATAAATAGTGATTTGTCATAGATTTGACATATGTTTTAACATGTTATATAAAGAAGTATATTAGTAGCAGTGTGCTAATTTAGAAACCTCTCTCAGCTGAACTCAAAACCATCTTAACACAATCCTCCCATCGATGTTTCGGTCGACTCCTATGGCGCTTGCCCGTATAATCAATCCTGACAACTTCACATTCGCGATCGTTGCAAGTTATACCTTGCAGTTGACGCAATTCGGCGTTTTGTAGCCGTCTAATTGATTCGTGCCTCCTCCGTCCAAATATTTTATGCTATACTTTAAAGAGACCGCGTGAGTCTCAAGAGGATTTGTAAGTGGTCAAAACAAAACCATATGTTAAACTTACGATCAAACCACTGAAAACAATTACTATCCAACTTCTGCATTTCGACGTCGTTTTTTGAAAAAGGCGTAAGCGTCATTTAGCAAACTTTACAGGAAACACGTGAAACGTTTTTTCCCCTAATAACAATATATTTTCTTTTAAATTTTATTCTTTATCGTATAGAGTAGAAATTTAATGATTACAATATATTGTAAGACTTTCAGCGCTGGTCAAGGCCAGAGTGACGACTGAGAGCCGTCAGTATCAGGTGCTTACGTCATAAATAGTTGATTTTTAGACCTTTTCAAATATTTTTCCCGATACATCGTAAGCGGGAGTCGACAGAAGTATATTTTACGTCCCATAATAAATCTAAACCTAAATTTCGAATTTTTGGCGTTTAAGCCTTTTTCAAAAAACGACGTCGATATATTCAAACATTAAACTGGTATCATTAGAGAATAAGTGAAAATACCAAACTTTAAGGAGAGCTGTTTAAAAGTTTTATCAACGATATAAGAATCTAAAATCATACTACTCTTATCAACCTAGTACTTGAGTAGCAGATTTAATCCATCCATTCATACACAAAGTGTTTCCAACTTTAATATCTCAGTGTTTAACTTTAATTTTTTTATAAGTCGATATAAGCACTTATCCACTAAGATTACTTACAGTTCATATACATATACATAAAAATGTAAAAATGTAAAGAATTTACGTGTATTAGATTATACTAATCTAAACACAAGTATCAAATAAAATCAGAAAAAAAAACACTAAAATAATTCAAGCAAAAAAAAAAAGTTTTTTATAATCATTGAAATTCTTCAGGACTATGAAAAAAAGATAAGAAAATAATTGTGAACTGTTTAAACTGTGATAGTTTACTGTCGTGGCAGTACTATCATGACAGGGAGGCAGTGTCCTAGTCAAAACGCTGACAGTAAACCTGGTGATAGACAGTTGGAAAAATGGCGGATATAGAACAACTGACATAACACTAGACTAAAAGAACAGCTGACGTAATGATTATTATAACAGAAGCCTTTAATTAATATTAAAAAAAAAACCAATCTATAAAATTAATTTTTCAATAAATAATTTAATGTAAACTAAATTAATATAAAAAATTAAAGAAATTTATAATGAATTCTAAAAAAAAAAAAATAACTTATATAATGTTCATTCATCCGCCAAGAATTGAATAAATTATGATAGAATCAATTTCGAGTTCGGAAATAATCGGAACACAATAATTAAAAAAATAAGGTTTTTCCACACCATTACAGTTGATAAAATAGGTTAGGTTCATTGTCAAGGCGTATAAATGTGACAGTGACAGCCACTGGCAACTAGCTGTCATGATGTCAACTGCCACCATGAGGAATTAAGATATGAGAAGAATTAAATATAATGGAATTTCATGAGTGAAAACTAAAATAGAATACTTAAATTAAAATCATAAACGTACAGAAGTTTTACAAAACTAATAACTTTCTGTTATGTTTGCATTCACATCTTTAAACCCCTCCCCACATTACCTCTTACCATTGCATGTAATATTATTTATTATATCAACTTTATTTTGTTTTGTGTGTTACTTATTACATAACTATTACAATCCTGAAGAACCATGACTATGTTATAAACAATAGATAATCATATAATTATAATTCAACTTAGAAGTCAACTCTTCATCTTCACTGAAAGAAAACAGAGAATACACGACTCAGTAGGAGATAATCGCTGCCTACTTCGCGATGACTACCAATCACTTGCAGACCTGGAGCCTCCAGCAGACCTGTCTAGTTGACTAGGAGTGCGGCAGGTGTGAGGAGGACCAAGAGGGCCCAAGGGTTGGGGGGTGGTGGTGCACCGCCCCCAGAGAGTGCACTGGCGTGACAGCTCAGGGTCTCAGGATGGAGGTCTACTAAGGGTGTCCTCCGCTCTGTCCGAGGGTCCGAGCAGACTGCTTCCCTGACGGCCTGCAACAGAGGGAGTCGTTGGAGTGAAGAAGAGACCTGTAGGCTATTGTTTAGGTTATATGTGTGAGTTAAATTTTGAAAGGCAATTAATGATTCGCTCGAGTACAATCGGTCACCATATACCTCATGGCCATAGTCAGGATGGAGGGAGGATGAGAGAGGATACGAAGAGCTTACGGATTGGTAGTGGAAGAAGATATAGGGAACAAACAACTGAAGGGTACTTACTGACAACCTGGAAATTTGGGAGATATGGCGTTTCTAGGAAAGGATTGGTCAATAGCATATCAATATCTAAGTTTTTAACAGAGGAGCTGAACGTGATGTGGTGATCATAGGATTATAGGATCATAGGAAGGTGTTGTTGGATCTCCGAAGGAAGTTGAGACCTATAAAAGTGGCCTGAGCTTTCATAACGTTCAATCTATATATATATATATATAATATATATATATATATATATATATATATATATATATATATATATATATATATATATATATTTATATAAACATATACACACATTACCTGTATGACTTGGGGTTCGGGGGCGGACCTGTGAAGCTGAAGGGACTCCCTTAGCCACCTCCGCAGCCAGTGCCCCACCCAGACCAGACTGCAGTCACAAGACCAAGGATTGCCGCCCAGCATCAACCCTCCTACAGAAGCAATTAACATTAAACACTAAAATCCGAAATGAACATAAAATTATTAAGTAATAAATAAATGCCAAGAATAAGAATAAATTTTCGTTGGGTAACGCAAGGTATGAAATAAAATTCGTTATTCTGGATAATCAAAAGACGGTTTTATTCAATAAAGAGTTGGGTTGGAATATCGAAACGCGATATATCGATATATCGGATTTGAAAAATCGATATATTATATCGTTATCCTAACACCCGATATATCGATGAAATCGATTTTTACATCGATATATCGGTGATATTGATTTTTTAAACTTTATTATTTTATTTTAATTAGAAATTTCCTTTATTCTTTATCATATTTTAAATTTTATCCGTGAGCTGTACTTTGCATTACAGCTTAATTATTTAATCAATCTAGAACGCTATCTTTGAGCTGTTGTAACTTCCTTACTGTTATCTCATTGACTCATAGGCGTCACAAACGGTCAGTTACTTGTTGTTTATTGTTGTTGTTGCTGTTGTTAGTGTGGCAATTAAAGCGAAAATAGAAACAAAAATGTCGCCGCCAAAAAGTGAAATATGGAAACATTTTAAATCGAGAGACAGTAAAAGTGCGGAGTGCAAATATTGTCACCAAATATTTCGGACATCGGGAAACACAACAAACCTACGGTCACAACGCAAAGCTTCCCATTCACACTTTTTTGTTCTCCATCAGGGTCAGGTGTTTCTGCAACACCATCTACTTCTAAATTAGAAGCAAATGAAACAGTTCCTCCGTCAAAAGCTTCTGACATGTAGTAGTTTCCAAAATATCGCATCATTTGAAGAGGGGGACGAACGATGAAGAAAAATTAATAATGCTATTTTATATTTTATCTGTAAGGATACTCTGCCTTTCTACACTGGAAAGAATACAATGAAAAGCATTATATAGGGGAAATGTCCCAAAATTTGAAAAAATATTAAAGCAGCATAAGGCAAATTCTAAAAATCCCAATAGTAATAAAGAAGTATAAAAGAAGTGCTCAATTTCAAAATCGATTTGAAATTGAAAATCATTACACAGGCATAATAAATAAAAAAGAAATATAATGAAAGAACTAATAATTGTAATGAAAATAGTAAATTTAAAATAAAAATAAGATCTAGAAGAATTACATAAAGAAAACAGAACACTACCACAAGTATTGCTAGATAGTGAAGACAGGTCAGAATATTCAAGATTAGGAATCGAGGCACATTAGTTAGACGCTAACAACTAGTTTTAAATTTTATTGTTTCAACATTGCAGTGTATCGTATGCATAGTAAATCATAGTAAATCTACTCGTAATCGTACTTTCGTACTTTATAATGAAATAGGATCCAGGTTATTCCTCCTTACCTTTCAAATAAACTTAAGATTTTAAGATTAGCAAAACAAAAAATAATATGGATCAATCATTCAACAAATTGAAATAAAATAGACAATACTATAAATGTAATTAAATTGTTGCATATAATCATTGGTTAAAATATAGCACATGTTAATTTATAAATACGAGTATAATGGAGTAAATATGAGAATAAACAATATTTAGTTGCCAAACAATAATTAGTAGATAAGATTGAAACACATATACTGTTAATTAATCCTATGTAAAGACAAACAGGTAATAATATAACTGGTGATTGTACTGAAATATATAACAGATGAATTACATGTTTTTAGATAAATATTTTGAGAATGCTCAATGTATGCATGGAAACTTTATAAAATACAATTAAAAAAATAAAATAAAACAAGGTTTTATTTTTGAAAATTTTGTAGAATAATATAATATATGAAATATAGCAAAAAACCTTCAAGATAAAATGTATTATAATACTTTCTTTTTTTTACCAAAATATTTTTTTTTTTTTATAATAATTCATGGATAGTAAAAATATTGTTCTATAAATAATAATTATATTATTTCATAACCTTCTCATAAATTTCATAACGTTGTACACATTTAATGCACGGTTTCTTTGCTTTTTCTTCCATTTCCTTTCGATATATCGATATTTTTCTACCGATTATCGGTGGATATCGATATTTGGTTTCGCGATATGTTAAAATATCGAATATCGATATTTTTCTTTCGATGTTCCAACCCTAATTAGAGAGGCTCTGGTTTGGGTCTCACGGAACAATCCCAAACAGAACAAGGAGCTTTCTGGAAGACCTAGGTATTAGCAATAGGGATGTTGCGATATTGGCCAAAAATATTATACTGGACTCCCTGGGAGTTATCCACCGTCACTTGAATGGTGGATAAGTGAGTCTATATTCGTTATTTATTAATTGTGATCAATGATTATTTTTTTCTTTAAGTATATTTGTTGCCATTAGTATTTATCCATATCTTTTTCTTTATTTATTATTTCTTGTACTAATTTTGATGCTTAGGCGTGCGTTACTAAAACATTTTATATTTAAAAAAAAAAGAAGGCTATATTTCAAATAATAAAAGAGGGTCACTGGAAAAGAGAAGTAAGGGATAGATTAGAGAGTGATAGAAGGTTTACAGTAAACAAAAGGAAAAAAAAATATTAGATATAATATGGTGACGTAGCGATGAGAATAATGAATTTAGAGTTAAAATGAAAGAAAAAAATGTTTTACTTATATTATGTCTATCATTAGATAGATTAGTTTGCTGTGTGTGTAGCAACCCAAGGTATTTGGGCAGCATTTCTGTAAATAAAATATTTCTCTCTCTCTATTTATATTCCGACACTAAAAACAGCATTGACCACTATTGTAATTAGAGGATAATGTGGCAAAGTCGCCACACTGAGGGAAATAGAATTTTCACCAAACCATAGTTATTGATAGAAGCCTCATATCCATTTTGAATTTATATATATATATATATATATATATATATATATATATATTATAAGATACCAAATTTCTTATTTGTAAATAAGAAAAAATATTCTATATATGTACGTGTGATCTATAAGCATTTTTCTGGATACATACGTAGTGACATCTTTCTCCCACCTAATGGGGTAAAGTGGCCAATGCTTGGCTATCAGTATAAAAATGAATGTGTGGCATTGAAGTTTTTGCTTTAAAATTGATTATTCATAATGGAATAATAATTCAAATGAAAAAATCAACTAATATAAAGTATTAAAAATAACTGGTTATTGGAAAGGCCTTTAATTCAAGAATAATACGCATTGATCTGACAATTCTCTGACAATGCAGCCGCTTTATCAGTAGCGGCCACCGCACTAGCGCCTTTTGTTCTAACTAATTGTTTTGTATTCAATTGAAAAAATCGCATTAATTGGAATAATTACTGCTTTAATTAGATATTATTTAAAATTATTAGTGCTGTTGACTTTCGGTCTTCTGGGGAAGGAAGTTGACATCATTAATAATTCCAATGAATGCGAATTTTACAATCTAATTCAAAGCAGTTAGTTAGCACAAATGTTGTTAGATAACGCTAGTGCGGCGACCGCTACTGATAAGGTGACTGCATTTTAAAGTATAGCCTACCTCTGAGCTACTTATTTTGTTAAAAAAGAACTCCAAATAAAGGATTGGGGCATTTTAAATTTACAGACCTTAACAAACTGACAGACTTAATAATAATTGAAAATGAAAGCGAGAAAGAAAATAATCAGTATTAAACTAAAAAGAAATCTGTAAACCTAAAAACCGCAACTGCGTTACGGAAATACATGTTTTAAGGTCCCCAGTGAGTCCAAATGACCGTCTCGTAAAATGGTCTGTGTGCCCGTGTGTCTGTGTGCCCGTGTGTCTGTGTGCCCGTGTGTCTGTGTGTGTGTCCGTGTGTCTGTGTGTGTGTCCGTGTGTCTGTGTGTATGTGATCAGTCAAGCTCAAAAACGGAAAGCTGTACGATACTGAAATTACATATTTAAGGTTAGCACATGCATGTGATGTTACAGCAACATTTTCGTCAAAATCGACTGACCAGAAGTGCCACTTTATATAATCGATTTTACACATTTTTACAATTTTCTCGAAAACGGCTCTAACGATTTTGATTAAACTTGCCTAAATTATTCTTCATAAAGACCTTTAACTTTTCATATATATGGTACATCACCGAGGAATCGCAGGGAAAAAAGTTATGATGAAAAGAATATTTCATTTACGCATAACTTCAAGAGCGTGCAATTTATGGTAAATCATCTATGCACTGTATGAAAGATAATTAAATTATCGAAAAAACAATAAAAGAATCATCAAAATTGGACCAGTATTAGCAAGGATACAGCGCATCGGACTAACCGGAAATAGCTACTATGTTATGGATATTACACTGTTTTACAATTTTCTCGAAAACGGCTTTAACGATTTTGATGAAACTTGCCAAAATTATTCTTCATAAAGACCTTTAACTTTTCATTTATGTAGTAAATCACAGAGAAAATGCAGGAAAAAAGATTATGAAGAATAGAATATTTTATTTTCGCATGGCTTAAAAAGTATGCAATTTATAGTAAATTATGTACAGAATTATATGAAAGGTTTCAAAGTATCTAAAAAAAAAAAAAATCATCAAAATCGGACAAGTATTAGCAACGATACAGTGTATTTTATGAGGAGCATAAAATAGATGGATAACCGAGCGCATCCGAAAGGAGATAGATGCGACCGAATCTCCTCCCACCAATCCGCCAATCTGTTGTAAACAATAAGCTCTGTAATAAAGCAATTTAAGAATACAAAAACGGAAATTAACTTAATAATTTCTACTTTCACATTATTCAATGGAAAGAAAATGTTTCCACAGAAACTAAACCAGCAACTTTTAAAATATATTTGCAACTTGACAATTGTTGTACTAAAATTGTTTTAAAAACTATTTTATTGTACTTAAGTGGGAGAAGAATTGAATGCTGCTGAGTTTATTTCAAGTATTGTTTATGTGAACCCTTTAGAATTATATTAAAAAGATAATTATTATAGGGCGGTAAGGGAAAGTTGTGTGATGCGCGCACCGCATCAGATTTTTAATGAAGATGTTGGTCGAGGAGTACGGTCCGATTTTACGAAGATAAAATGTATGAAGTATAAAAAGAAAAAGATGTCAATATAATTGTAAAAATGAAAAATTAAAGTAAAGTGAAAACAGTGAAGGAAAGGTTCTGAATTACGAGTACATAATAAGATTATGAATTTCGTATATGAAACAATAAAGTACATTAAGTGTGTATTTATATGTATATTATATGTACATTAAGTATGAATTTCGTACATGAAACAATAATGCATATATGCATATTATGTACTCGTAATTCATAACCTTTCCTTCAATGTTTTCACTTTACTTTAATTTTTCATTTTTACAATTATATTGACATATTTTTCTGACATTTTATCTTACCTATTTCTGTTTTTTATCATTTTTTACTATTACTGGTACTGCATCTGTTTTCAATATTGTTCTTTATTTTTCTTTTTAGCCCTGATGATGGCCTAAAACTTATGCCGAAAAATGCCACAAAATAAATAAGTCTCACTTATTAATGTGCTAGTCTTTGACCCCCCCGACCAACTTCTTCCTTAAGTATATCTACGGTCAACCAAACTCTCTCGGAAATTTATTTTTAATCGGGTTTTTTCTAAATTTTCTCTATTCCCCTCTCCCCCTCTCCCCTCCCCCGATAAAAACTTTTTATTCGATACCAAAAAACCTATTATTGGTTATAACCGACCGATTTTTGGCATCCCTAATGGATACATATCGTGGATGTTTGAGAAAAGCCACTAAGATTAGTGAGTGAATTCTTTTTGATAAGTGATTTCTACGTAGTAAAAAAAAGCAACATGGACTTAATGAATTTAAACCATAAATTAAGGCCTAATAAAGCATTGAATGACTTAGTGCTAAGTGAAGAAATGGATTATAAATGTGGAATGCGAATTTTTTACAATTTTGGGCTTGGTTACTTTTGCTTGAACGCCACGATATGGCATCGCTAAAAATAGTCACTTAAAAAAAAGTACAAATTTTTATAAGACAATCTTTTTTGGCTGTAACCTATAAATATGAAGTGTATGTCAATAAGTTTTAATGTTAAATTTTTACTAGCTTTCAAAACAGGCTTAATGAGTAAAAATTGCTAATATGTGCCCAAGTCGAAAAAAAAAAAAAATTAATAACAAACTTGTTTATGTTCAGTTCGTTAGTCAAGACCCCTGTTTCAGATCAATATCGGGGCCCAGTCAAGATGGCCAGGAATGCGATGAGGCTCGAACCAGATGACTGAGCGGAAGTAAAGGAGAAAAGAGGAAGTAGAAGAGTACTAAACAAGAAAGGAAAAACATTCCTTATCGAACCGTATTATATTAAGTCATTAAACTATTCCGGAAACGAAGAGCTTTTGGAAGAGGGGCGAAGGGAAGTAACTTCTACAGAAAATGAGAAAACTTCAAAGAGAAGTAAATCTAGGAGCCTTCAAATTACTCCTACTTCGTTGCCTCTTCGTGTCTGTTGGTTAATTGTCCTTACTTATGGTTCCCTCCTTCGTAATTACATCGCTACAGTTCTGCCTGCGGACATTTCCCATCGTGGCATTCCGGTGACGGCTCAACCAAGAACATGAATTGGAAGAACGGAAGAAAACTAGGCAACGGATTACGATAAAATACATGAATACGCTTAACATGTTTTCATTGAAAAATATCAGTATATTGGCAAGATATTACGATACTCAAGCTACGTCTACACAGTTTGAATTTCGAGGCAACTTTGATTCGACTTAGGCGCATTGGCCCATTTGGTGTTGTAATTCAGAAAAAAGTAATTTAGTGAATAAATTTATTCATAATTTTTCAATCAGCAATTAAATAAAAATAATTATTCACATCGCATGCATCACGTTCCCTTCCTCGTTTGTCATGTCGAATCAAAAGTTGCCTCGAAAATCGAACAGTGTTTACACAGCTTTAAGTAGATTTAAAATAGAACAACTTTGCTGAAATCCAGTTAAGAATAAGGTTTCGAAATAAAATATAGTCAACTTCCGATAATCCTTGATGTAGATTATTCGTGGCGATATACATGAAAAAATATTTTTTTTTATAACTATAAGCAGAAACGGAAACACAAACGAATCAATGCAAAGTTTTTGCCTTCAAATGTAATTGATCTCATTAATCCCATGGATCAGGGTGCACTGGGCCGGATCTAGAAGGGGCACTTATATTTAGATTTTTAAGAGAGAAATTATTTATTTATAGAACAATATTACAATCTGTCCTAGCAGAAACAATGGTAATAGTGATCCAAGAAATCATTCATACATTATTTACAAAATTTAAAAAAAAAATTGAAATAATAGCAAAATAAACTTAGTACAAGAAATAATAAATAAACTTATATAAAATAAAATAAACGTAATATCTTAAGCGCAGGCATACTTATATATACTATTTACAATCGGCCTGGGACACTCCGAGCCAGACTTATTCCCCCACTTATGGTTGGAAAAGCATGACTCCAGGATTTCTCAGGGCTTCTCATTCACTCGCGTCACTGGCATTGAAAGCCAGTGGAAACTGAGAGAGAGCGTTATAGCTGTATATTTAGAGTAAGCAAAAAAAAAATACTTGTTCTTTTTGTTTTCACGTTAATTAAGTCAATAAAATTATGACATGATGATATTTACTAAGAAATATATTACCTAAAATACTATTGTTAACTTTTATTGTGGGAAGGGTGTGAAAGAACGGGCAACAAATTAAGCAGCAAAGAAGATTTACAAGTCTAACTTGCTCAAGAATAATAAAGAAAAGTGAGGATTCAAAAATATAGATAGGTTAATTAAAGATAAATATAGAAGAACAAAAACTAAAAAAGAAATTTGACTACTGCTTTAAGAGAACATAACGGTGCATATTTCGTTGACACTGCTCGGCATCATAACATAGTATAACATCATATCCATACAGCTGTGTGCTGACCGCTCCAGGAGTCAAATGTTTGACAGTACGACGGTTCTAGGTTATGCTAGGGATTTTGGAAAATATCGATATTTTAAAAAAAAAATATATCGATATTAGAACAGGATTAAATACGACTAGGGATAGTAGAGGTAGCGAAGATCATTAGCGCGAATACCCTTTCCATCCCCAGTCGTATCTAATCTTGACTAGTGACAGTATTCGAGTAAAATACTCGGTATTCATTACTAAAAAGTACTTTTTGCCCACCTCTTAAACATTGTTACATGTAAATTTAATTTAATAATTACCGGTTAATCTAATCTGATCTAATGTATTGGTCATGAGGAACGGATAATGTAGAGCTATAGTGATATAGAGAGATATAGTGAAGGTTTATCATATTCTATAAACATCAGATGATACACCGTATTGTATCTTGCACAATGGTCCAGAGACCGTGATTTCGTGGTAAATAGTCAAAAAATTATTTTGCTGATGCATAAACTTTAGTGGTGGGAAATGTTCTATATTAACCGGCTAGTAACAAACACTTACCTAAACATGAAAGGACTAGATCCTGTGATTGCTGCTCCTTCTCGGAGTCTACATCAGTTGATATTGACAAATCAAGTGAGAACGTTCGTTAGTGAATTATACCCAAACTGTGAGAGTTTTGAAAAAATAATAATAATATTTTTTTCTCTTTTCCACTCTAGATGAAATCGGTCATCAGCAGGTAATTTTTTTTTTTCTTTTATCGATTCTGTAATGAATTAATAATTTTTGTTTCTTTCCTGTAGAAAGTTGTAGTTCTCTTCGTGATTATTAAAGATCGGATTTGTTTGCAAATGCATAATTTTTCTGATACGTTTTTTTAACGAAAATGATTGAATATCTTTACAAGTCAATACATTTGAAACAGATATATTAAATTTTATTGTACATATTTTTGCATATTTAAGAGGTTATTGCATATTTTTGCATATTTGGCCAACAATTTTGTTTAAATAATTTTTCTGACAAATATAATAGAAAACAAATAATTAAACTATTTTCTGGTACACGTTCTTATTTAATGTATAAATTATAAGATGGATAAACGCCATCTACGATTAATAAAAATAGTGCTCTATAAAATTAGTCTAGATTACTATAAAAATAGTAATCGTAGCAAAGATTAAGCTTATAGACAACTAATTCAAGTTGGTGTTGTGATCAAAACTGCACAGAACGTGTACCTGTAGTTGAAAATAATTTAAAATATTTAATTATAATTCAAAACAAACAAAAATTAAAATATCAAATATGTATAATTGTATTTGTATAGAAAATAATATTTAGCATCATAATTTTGATACATTTTCTAGAGCCATTATTTCCGGGTTACCAAAGAATCTACTTCTATTTTTTTTTATTTAGTATTACACGGACAGGCTGAAACCTCTGTAAGTGGCAAACATTTGCTTTTCTATATCTTTGAATAATGAGTGAATTGATTGATTTTAGTTTTATTTAATTATTTGTATTCCTATTTTAACGAAGTAAAAGGATCATTGGACAATAAAAGATGTACAAAAAATAAAATAAAATAAAAATTAATTACAGACCCCCTTCCTCCCTCCTCCCCACCAACCAAAATGGAATTAATATTGTTCAAAATTAATTATTATTGGTTGGGTTTGAAGGCTATAGAACGCATTACAACTTTTAGCCACGAATTGGAGGTTTTGAATCACTGTGTCTGGTATGGGCTATTTTCATTTGTCGCGGTCCTCCAGGTGACTTTTAATAGGCTTGAAGATTCATACATCTCGTTTTGGAATTAATTCCAAAACTGACTATTTATTCACAATGCACAACACATCGTATTTTCTCCCATCTTTCTGCCAATCATTGCATTTGATGCCGTTACCAATCCTTTTGTTTTGACGCAAAGAACTCATCACATCCAATTTTTACGTCCTTATCATTATCAAAGATCCGACCTTTTAAAAAATGAGCCATTGATCTAAACAAACCATAATCTGATGATGCAATATCAGGGCTATAGGCATGATGAGGCAAAACGTTAACTCCTTGCAGTTCCGATAATTTTTCTTGGTCAAACAAGAACGATGTGCAGCGGCATTGTCGTGTTGCAAAATGGCTTGGTTTCTGTTG
This sequence comes from Rhaphigaster nebulosa, assembly GCA_948150685.1. Taxonomy (NCBI): domain Eukaryota; kingdom Metazoa; phylum Arthropoda; class Insecta; order Hemiptera; family Pentatomidae; genus Rhaphigaster; species Rhaphigaster nebulosa. Next base: position 169,854,268 of record OX411308.1, read on the forward strand.
ACCAAAGCGGGGATGCTTGGCATTCAGAACTGCAAAGACTCTGTCCAGCTGTTCACAGTAAAGTTTTGAGTCCCTACTACGGCCGATAAATCACGAGTAGTTGCATGTGGGTCCTGGTTCACACATTCAAGAAGAACGTCATCAACGACCGATGGACGACCGAACGTGGGTTGTGCGTAAGTATTTCGATAAATAATTGACTTTCCTTCTACGGCAAAAATTCTTCGGCGGCTGCCTTTGCGCTTAAATATTTTTCCAGTAATACCTCAAAAGACTACGAATCACGATTTTTTCTTCTTATATTGCACGTGCGTTTTAAAAATGTAAATGACCCCATAAAGCCAACTCAAGTCATAAGAATGTAAAGAAAACTGATGAAAAAGGTCGAGACAAATTGAACGTCACTGGCTGACTTGGCGCAGTTAAGACAAACAACTGAAGGGGGATCATCAAAGTTTAAAACGCCGTATCCTTCAAGTTCTTCACCAATCGGGTCCTGACGAATCCTCTTCACTAGAAGGGAAACAGGGACATGTCAAAATCGAAACTGACAAGCTTTCAGGCAGTAATTGAATTCCTAACATCCACTTGTAAAACAACAGTTCATCGTAGTTTTTCTTCTTCTTTTTTTTTCACTTTTCATTCTAAAGCAATTTCTGTCACGTCTGACATATTGCATCGCTGCCGTAGTCACAGGGAGGAAATTGAGTGAAACGATTTAAGATGAAATACAATATGATGTCATAAATAATATTGAGTTTACGTTTCACAATTACTTATTAAAGGGGAAGGGGATGGTTAAAATACAAAACATAATATTTCGTTTTATTAAAAAATATGGGAAACAGATTGCAGCAAACAATAGCTGCAAAAACATTATCTATCTATATCTATCTATCTATATATATATATATATATATATATATATATATATATATATATATATATATATATATATATAACAGTTACAAAAATTTATCTTACGCACGCTTGTGATCGCAAAACATTCTAGTAAAAAATTGAAGAACATTAAATTTTCTACAAAAATGTTCTTATTATTTTTTTTCGTATTTGTCCTGGTTTAAGAAATATGCGCTTTTCGAAGTATCAAATAGTAAAGGCGATAAAAAGAAAAATATAACACAGTAAACTGCCGTCATGAGCTAAAATGCCCTATCTCCAAATAGTTTTTTAAAATATATTTTTGTATTTTATCCTAATTTCTCTAAAAAAATAAACCTTTGTATGACTTTCGAAAACTATGATTAGGATCTAACCATTGGATTTAGGCTTTCTAATGCCATAAAAAGGTGTAGTTTTCAAATCAATTCTGGTAGAATACAAAGATGTATTTTAAAAAATGATTTGGAGCCTTTTAGCTTATGACGGCACTATACTTTTCCTTTTATTGTCTTAAAAAGCGCATATTTCTTGAACCAGAACAAATAAGAAAAAAATAATCAGAAAATTCTTGTATAAAATTTAGTGCTCTTCAATGTTTTACCTAGAATCCTTTAAGCTAAGAGAACCGTTTACGAGATATAAATGAAAAATCGAAAAACACTCTTTGTCTCTGCTTCCAGATCCGAGGATTTTTAGTATGTTTGCCTCTTAACTAGTTCAAATTAACCCCTAATGTCAATTTTGGTCTACACCCCTCTTTTGAGCATTAATTGACTGGATGAATATATTTTTGTTAAATCCTCATGAACACATTTTATATAAAAATTCTTAAGTACTGGTAGTTTAATAAAGTTAAATTAATAATATGTTGCAGGAAATTCTTATGAAAAAAAAGTTAAAAGGCAAATGGATGAGCGAGCGCATTAAAGATATTAAAACATATAAATTAAAAAAAAGAAGATAAAATGCCCTCGAGACATAAAAAGATTGAAAAAAGGCAATAAGATGAGTCGAGATCTAATCACATAAATTACGCTCATTTCACTAAAGAGACGCTCTTATTTTATAAATTAATTTACTAGGAAGGTTTATAATTTTTATAATGGATTTCTATGACTTTTCAGTTTAAATATTTATCTACAAATAGATTTGTATTTAATTAAGTTAGTTTCTTTAATTTAATTAATGCCTTATTTCAATTATAAATTAAATTTTATTCAATTCATTGAAATTAGTAACTTATGAAGGTTTGCTTAGTGAATTAAATTCACAAATATAGCAAAATCACGTACATCTGGATCAGATTTGTAGACACTTAATGTTCACACTAGATAACAATTTTTAACTATGATAGTAAGAACGTAACTATGTATAAATACGCCAAATATTAGTTTTTTTAGCTTGATTCAATCTAAACTTTCTGCATAAATTGCACAATAAATTACGATAGTAAAATGCCTTTTATTGAATTTAAGAAAGGTTTGATAGAGTCTCAAAGGAGTTCGACGTGAAATTGATTCACCAGATATAAATAGATTTTATCGTTTGCCTGCGATCGGGAGAACCTCCCAAGGCTCATCCAGCATCTATGAACTGTGCACCCTTAATTGGGGAAAAAACCGGGAGGTTGAGCGCGATCTCGGCCGAATCACTTCCTTGCACAACCGTTGGCTTAGAAATAGTACGGTCCTTACCAAGACCCTCCACGGGTAGTAGTAGTACAGTTTTTTTTTTCTCTTTATTTAAAGATTTTGTTTTGCTTGTTTACCATATTACCCGTATTTTCGATTATCCGGTTAGCCTTTGGTCCCAGTGAGTCTGGATAAACAACGTTTTATTGTAATTGAAGAGCTCGGTGGAAGAATAAATTTCATAGGAGACTCAAAAATCTTTCCATAATTTATTATTGGAACAGTTTACGTGATTCTTTTTGCAGAAAAATCTAGATTTGTTTTTTTGCAATTATAATAATTTTTTATTTACAGTTTCCTGCACTTTTCTTTTCTCATGTATTTTCGATAATATTATACGAATGTAGTATTTTTTGGAAAGAACTAAATGGGATATAGTACATTTTGAAGGATTATAACCTCTTTCATTAAATTAAAGCTTAAAATTTTTATTTCATTATTTTGGTTGGTAAAGTTTGTAAAATAATATAAAAGTTCATATACTTTTGTATGTTGGATGTTTTCTTATTAAATAGTAGATTTTAAGTAAAATACGTTGTTTTTTTTTAATAATTTTTTTTTTTGAGTTTTTTCATCTTCCAAATTTATTTATAAGAAATTATAAACTATATATATTTTTAATATTAGTTTATAAACTGGGTGCGAACAATATTTATTTAGGAACAGAGGCTGTTAAATAACATACCTACCTAGTTTTATTCCATAAATAAATGAAATATCATTCTTGGAATAATAATATTAAATTTTTAAAAATTAAATAAATACTGTGTTGACCGAAAATCAAAATCATAATGTCGGTACGTAGTTAAGAGCCAACCTACTTAAAAATTTTAAGATCTAATATAATGAAAGAATTTATATTCTTTTAAAAACACTAAATTTCTGTTTTGTTCCAAACATTATATTCGAGTGGGGATACTTGAAATGCAACCAAATTCCCAATCAACCACTGCGTTCTTAATGATCAGCATTTTTCATGAAAAAATGATGAATCATTTTCATTTAAATCCTTAATTTTTACTTCCTTGTACGAAGTAAAGGAAGTATTGTAATCGGGAAAATTTTCGGTTTCAGATTTCGACGGAAATATCCATTTTGACCATCCCTGAATCCATTTTGACTAGGCGTCTGTACGTAAGTTCGTACGTTCGTATCCCGGATAACACAAAAAAAATTAGCCATAGAAAGTTGAAATTTTGTATTTAAAATTGTTGTAAAATATAGTTGTGAACCTCCCTTTTTGGTCATTGCTTGATCACCGGAAGTGGTACTTTAATTGAAGGTCATAATTGATTTCCATAAAAAATTACATTAAAATATAAAGTAAAACATCTCAAATTTGGTAAAGAGGACTTTTATATGGATATAAATGTATCTACTAGATTTTAGTTAAGATTCGTGAGTCGAAAAGGGTACTTGAAGGTCATAATAAGCTTACATCAAAAATTATATTTAAATCAAAAGAGAAATCATATGTTTCGGTAATAAAGGTTACAAGCGCAATTTGGTTTCCAATCCAATTAAACATTTCTATTACTTGTTTTAAGTGTTAAAATTGAGTGTAAAATACTGGTTTTCCTCCCCATTTGTGAGATCAACAAGTCTGCAGCAGGAGAATCAGATATTAGTTAAGCGGGTTTTACCGCTTAAAATGTCGAAACTGTCGATTTCTAATGCTTTATCCAGTGATATTGACAGTTTTATTGTTGTCACGGAACATGAAGAAATATCTTAGAAACTAGTTACCTACTGAAGGAAAAAGGCACATAATAACAGAATGAGACCTCCAGTAACAAGAGTGTGTGTTTTTGTGTGTGTGTGTCAATAGATGGATGTCGGGAAGCCAAGTGTCGTTTTTACTGCAATCTTCGGCAACTAGTAACCAAATTCAGTATCACTTTTTGAGCCACGGATTTATAATTTAATAGGAGTACAAGGAAGTCATGTGTTACCCACATCAGATATTTTTTTTTTATAAATTAAAAATAAATTAATTAAAAATTAATCAAATGTCCACATTTTAGAAACTCATTACTTTATTTTATACAATTAACTTATACCTTTTCAGCTCTTTAATAGTTGGGAGATAAGTTAGTTCTTCAGTCTCTTAGCAATAAACAATATAAGGATGTTGTAGTGATTGTTTTTTACTGTTTCACGAGGAAATGCAATGAAATAAGTAAACACTAATGCTGTTGTTTTTTTTTCAATTGTAGGCAATTTTACACTCAGAATCTAAGGCAAACAACGTTCACCTAAACAGAAATGCTTCACGTTTTAGTCTGTAACTTTTTATGTATACCAATGCGCGACTTAGATTTTGATTCATTGTGTCTAGCAAAATGTAATATTAGCAAATATGTAAAACATAATCGCCTGTTCTCGTCCGTTTAAAAGCGTTTCAGATGGAAAACTCGAGTTTTTTAAATAGAAATTAATTGAGGCATTGAACGCAACTGTTCGTTTTGATAATTCTCTTAAAGAAAAAATGTGCTTGATTGAGCAGATAAAACCAGCATTTAGTTGGTAGACTCTAATTATTTTGAGATAAAAATTAGATTTTTTATTCCAAATATTCAGAACTCAGTCAAATAATATTCATGATTTTTTGTTGTAAAAGCCAAAGTTTCGACCCATACACGTGGCCCATCATCAGGGCTGAAATGAAATTAGAGATACAGATATGTGAATAGTAAAAAGACAGAAATAAATAGATAAAGAGATAAACATAAGGATAATAATAATTTGTATTTATCAGCTTATTCATTCAGCTAATTATTTAAAGGAAATTAAATATGGAAATAAGTGATAAAAAAATGAAGAGAATTAGAAGAGAGTTGAGCGGAAAGCTGACAGAGACCCTACAGTAGATTGAAATAGAAATTAAATCCTGAAGATGGGGCAAAACCAAGAAACTTCGGTAGAATATTGTCGAGTTTTGTATAAAACCATAGTATGGAAGATATGGAATCTTATTATTAAGAATTAATAATCTTTCAAATAAAAAAATATATTATTTAAAAGAATATTATGAAAATACCAGACTCTGAATTGATGATCTCGGTCAAAGTGATATGTCATTTTAGTAGTTTCGTGTTTAAAATAGTAAAAATATACTGGTATCAGACAGAAACTGGTTTTGAAATCAATCAGAAGCCATTTTTAACAATAATAAATTAGTCTGGATGAGAGAAATAATATTTCATTATAAATGCCTTCTATAATTAATCTGGATGAGAGAAAAATATTTCATTATAAATACTATGGCTTCCAGAGATTTGCCCCGCTAGATTCTCATTTGGCCACACTGTGCGACGCAACTAAATCATTGAAAACAACTTTAAAACGGATTAACAGGTTATAGAAATTAACTGGCTATATTAATAACCACTCATCACAATCATAGCAGTAATTCAAGGAATACTAACAGAACAAACGCAAAGCCACAAAAATGCAGAAATATAGTAAAATATTACGGAAACTAGGGTCATCTGCTGTCAAATAGGAAATATAGTAGCCCTTTGGAAGAAACTAAAAGAAAGGTTATCATTTCACACAGGATACAGTACGTTTTGGAACGAAAAGGCTGTAGTATGTTTAGGAATGAAATAAAATATGTACTTAGTATCTAGAAGCAAAGGACATCTGCCTTTTTTAGATATCGATTTCGAAAAATTTGTCCTTTAATACCTTTTGGAAATCAACGTCTCAATCGCTGGTCTGTAAATACAGCGTAGTCAAAACTTAAGATATTGATTCTATCTCACAAATTTAAGATATCGATCCTATGTTACAAATTTAAGATATCGATTCTATGTTACAAATTTAAGATATCGATTCTGTGTTACAAATTTAAGATATCGATTCTACGTAACAAATTTAAGATATCGATTCTTCGTCAAGCCCCTACCTACCTAGGGTACAGTGCTAGGGTTCCCTTACTGATCTTGGGCCAAAAATCTCTATCTCCTGCCAATTCTCTTCTCCTTCTCCAGTCCATTCTTCTGGCTACTTTTCTGCCTTCCTTCCATCTTCTTCTTGACCTTCCTCTTGGTCTACAACCATCTAACTGTGTCTCATTGGTTGTTCTGGCCATCCTTCTTTCATCAATTCTGCTGACATGTCCGTACCAACGGAATTGATTCTCCTCAATCACTGTTTTCACAGGATTTACTTTGAAGTTCGACCTTCAAGTGTTACTCCTTATTCGGTCGCGCCTTGCTTTACCCTCAATTCTCCGAAAGAATCTCATCTGGGAACTCTTCAGTAGACTACTGTGCTTTGTCGTAATGGTTCAAGATTCGCTGGAATATGGATGTGTTTTTTTAGATAGCCATCTTTGTTCCTCTTGATACCTCCCTCCTGTTTATGAAGCCCCTTTTGACAGCACTGAAAAACTTTCCAGCCGACAGTTTTCTTTCCCTAATTTCTGTATCTATTAGACCATTTTCCATTAGGTGTGTTCCTAGATATTTAGAGCTATCCACCTGTTCTATTATTTTTCCATTTATACGGACTATACGCAAGTTATGATCCCAGAGCTTCCCAATCCTCATTACTTTAGCATGTTTATTCTTTCCAGCTCTTCTTTTAGGATCAATATGTTGTACTGAAGATCCCTGCCATTCTTCCCCAAAATCACCAGATCGTCAGCATAAGCCATAGCCATAACCTGGCATAATTAACTGGTCTCAGATTTCGGTATCCAAGGTGAAATCCCCTCATTTTAGATTTGGCTTTCTGTAGGGCTGAGTTCAGGAGAACAATAAACAGGAGAGGTCTGAGACACAGCCTTGTCCGATGCCAGTGATTGTTTCGAATTATGTAGAGAGATATCGATTCTGCGTTAAAAATTTAAGATATCGATTCTATGTTTCAAAAATATTGATATTTGAAAAATCATGACATGCACTCCATGAGGGCGCGGGCTCGGATCGAGGCACCCTCAGGCTGAGTGGCACAAAGGAGGAAGATAAAGAAGAAGTAGAAGAAGAAGAGTTAGGTGGAAAGTTGGCAACATTGTGGATGTTATTAGCACTATATGATACCTGATATTTACAGTATGTTCTCTGAAGATAACTGAAAAATGATTTAAACAGATAAAACAAAAATAGTATAATTAGTTAAAACGGCTGAAGTAATTTTATTTAGAAACATTTTCCCCTTTCAGAAATATTATTCCATTCCTTTTATATCTAATTTTAAATAATCCATCAGTAAATTGCGAGGGATAGGACAAAGCTTAAAAAAGACTGAAGCGATAAATAAAAAATAAAGGGTAGAGACGGAGGCAGTTTTCGGTCTCTATTAACTGCCTTGATGATCCTTGATAAGGGAATCTCATTAAAAAGGACATATCATTTATAGAGAAGGTCCTGTGAATGAACAGAGTTTGGATGATAAAAATAAAATATACTCTAATAAAATATTCAATATTGCATTCGGAGGTAACGATCTCTGTCACCATCCTTTAACGCTTAATTTATTTATTCTATATCAAATCAATATACATGAGGGCTATTTTCATTTATTTAATCTTTGTATTTTGAATACATATTTGTTTTGAATATATTTGAATGAATGAACTTTATTCATAATATATTTAATTATAATTTCTCTTTTAATAAATCATAATTAAAAAGATTAATTTTTTAAAGGAGAAGTTGGTGAGGAAGTGCGTTCAATGAAGGAAAACATATTAATAACTTATTTTTAAATCTGTCCCAACATTTCGGCTTACATTGTAGGCCTTCATCAGGGCTAAATAAACGAACGAGATAACCAATAAAGTAAAATATAATAAAAATATATAAAATAAAAATAATAAAATATATGAAAATTATTAGGTTATGAGAAATATTAAAATAATCAGAAATGTCTGACAGAATAGCATCTGTAATATGGCGGAATCCATAAAAATATATCAAATATATATATATATATATCAATTTAACAACATGTCGATACGTGATACAACTATTATATCTACACCTTAATTTGCTAATATTTTTTATGTATTTCGCGATACTTTACATGTTTTTTCTGTCAGGGATTTCTTATCATTTTAGTTTTTCATATAACATCAGATTTTTTTAAATTTAATGTTCACATTAGATAATAATTTTTTTTTACTGTGATAGCAAGAACGCACCCAACTACGTATAAACACGCCAAACATTCGGTTTTTAGTTTGATTCAAGTACAGTTCCTGCATAGATTTTATAATAAATTGTGGTAATTAAAATCCTTTTTGTTGAGTTTAAGAAAGTTTTACTAGAATATCACAGGGCGTTGGCGTCGATATATATATATATATATATATATATATATATATATATATATATATATATATATATATATATATATATGTGTGTGTGTGTGTGTGTGTTTATATCTTTCCCTCATACAGTAACCCTGTATGAGGGCCGTGTATTTATTAATGTCCACATGCTCCATGCATGCAGAATAATACATGAATCAATACATATCCATAAATTTGTACATGTTAATATTACATTTAATCTTCAATGCGATAATAATACAATATAAAAGAATGAAAAAGAAAATCAGATAAACGTTAAATGAGACAGAGATCGCGAAATTTCGGAATGTTGATTTTTCCTCGTGAAGACATTAAATAATTGAAAAAAACACCAAGAAAAGAAAAAAAATAATAATGATAAAAGAAAAAAGATAATAAATCCAAGCAAGATAAATGGAAATTACAAAATAAATAAGTCCCCGGGATCTTCTTGAATGAGTTGAAAGTCCACCTCAAGAGCGAATTTCTTCATCACTTTATAATATTTCTTAAAGATATATATATATTTGCTTATATCACTATTTGCTTCATTTCAGATTCCATACTTCAAATTGTCATAGTTATGAGTATCTTTCACCCAAATACTGTATACTGTCCTATCTCCCCTCCATGTCTAGTGTCCTGATCTTCTGTCACGTTAATTCCCAATCCTTACCAGCTCATTATGATGAATTCCTCCAGTATTTTATTCATAAATTTTACCACATACCATTGCAGTCTCCGAAACATGGCTAAAGCTCTACATCCCTTCCTCTTATGTTTCCCTTCTTAATAATTCCTTTATCCATCCGCCATGACCGGATGGGCCGGACTGGTGGAGGCCTTTATGTTCATAATAGCCTGAAATCACCTATCCTAGATATCTCATCCCCATCCGATCATCCTCATTTTGAATTCGTTGTCGTTGAAATTTCCTCCAATGCGCATACTCTCCTATGTGGTCTGGTGTATCGCTCTCCTTTGGTTCCTTTTGACTCACCCTTTGAATCAGTCCTCTACAATTATGTACCTCTCTACAACAATATAATAATCTCTGGCGATCTTAATACCAATCTCCTTTCTGATTCCAACGACAAACTCTACCTCGAAAATCTATATTTTTCCCTGCATCTCTTCATCGTCCCATTTTATCCTTCTCATCACACTTGCCGATCCGATACCTGGTTAGACCGATACCTGATCTTGAAATCATAATTGGAGCGAAATCTATTCCTGTTCTTCCATTGATACCATGGTTGACATCCTCACCTCTAATCTTATCCATGTCCTTGATACCCATGGATACCCAAAACCTCTACTTTCCGTCGCCCTTCTGCTCCTTGGATGTGTCAAAAAATTAAAGATATTTGCAAAGGAGACGTGAGGCAGCACATAGACGCTTTAGACGCACAAGGCTAGCAGATGACTACCAAGCGTTTAGGGTAGTCCGCAATTTGACACAGGCAACTGTTAGGACAGCGAAATCCAACCACTATCAGGAAGCCCTTCCTCTGCTCCCGATTCTAAATCAAAATGGCAACTCCTTCGCAAACTCTCCCTTTGTAATCCTACTTCCTTATTAGTCTTCCCAGTTTCACCCGATGAATTAAATTCATAATTTTTATCAGCCTCCTCCAACACTTCTCCAAACTCTTCTTCCTGATTTTCCATATTAACGTCATTCAATTCCGATAATTTTTATTTTGCCAACATCTCCCCTATCGACCTTATTTTCTCCATAATGAAATCTCACACTAACTCCACAGGACCTGATGGAATACTCGTTAAAATGTTAAAATCATGTCTCCCTGAAATCCTACCAGTTCTTCTTTTCATTTATAATTTCCCCCTCCAAAATTCAGTATTTCCTATCTCGTGGAAAAAAGCTTTAGTCCATCCTATTAACAAAACATCCAACCCTATTTCTCCTAAAGACTATCGCCCAATTTCCATTCTCTCTAACCTTTCCCAACCCCTAGAAAGAATAGTCCAACCACAAATATCAAATTTCCTTGAAAAGTCCAAACTTCTCGATCCTCTCTAATCTGGTTTCCGTCCCAGTTTCTCCACACATCCGCTCAAGTCAAAATCACTAGTGACATACATACTGCTATGGACGAAAAAAATTAACTGTATTAATACTCTATGACTTCTCTAAAGCTTTTGATTCCCTGAAGCACTCCATTCTTTTTGATAAATTAAAATCACTATCCTTTTCCAATAGTTCTATTCAGTGGTTTCAATCTTTCCTTTCCGATCGGACTCAAGCAGTCACCATTCCTAATCAATCCCTACCTTCCTTCCTTAGCCTGTCCGCAGGAGTAGCCAAGGGCTCAAGTATTTCCCCACTCCTTTTCAATACCTATATCAATGATCTTCCTAATTCAATTCACCACTGTTCCCACCACCTATACGCCGACGACTTCCAAATTTATTTATCCTTTCCTCCTTCGAGCTATAAGCAGCGTTTAACAGTATTCAGGAAGACTTAGATAGAATCAGTGCCTGGACAAACCTGAATAGATTAAGATTAAACGCTATGAAAACTCCAGCCATTGTCATAGGTTTCAATCCCCTCCTTAGATCCAATACAATCTTCCCTACTTTAACTAAATGATCACCCGGTCACCCGATCCTTGATTAAAGACTAAATTATCGACCTAACACTAACCTGGCAACCCCAATTAGGGATTGATTCTTCTATACCATCATGCGGATGCCAACTGACTGGAAACCCCATGTCACCAAATTTCCCGACGGTCGATAAGTACCCGTAAGTTATTCCTTTGTTCACGACATCTTCTTCCACAAGCTATCCGTAAACTCTTCGTATCCTCCCTTATCTTTCCCCACTTTGACTATGGCTATGTGGTATAAGGGGACCTCTCGGGGATGCTCAAGGACGGATTGAAGCGGATCATGAACTGCTTTTTAAGATTTGTCTTCGGTACCTCGAGACGGGCTCGTTTGTCCCACCTTTACGGCGAGTTAAAGTGGCTCTTCCTCTCCAACCGTAGATAGTATTTCCTCGGATCTTTCCTATGCCAAACTATCACCACCCAGCATTCCTCCTAAATCTATAGTCTCCTACAATTCAAATCCTCGGTCCATTCACAGGAAACAAGATCCCACCTTTCTGACCTCTATACCCCTTCCCATAGAACCAAAACATTCGAACGTTCTTTCTCACCCACTCCTCTATTCTCTGGAATTCCTTTCCTTCTAATATCCTCCACGCTTCTTCTCTATCCTAATTCAAATCCCTCCTTTTCTAATACCTTCTTTCTTTCCAAAATGATTCTCTCTAATTACGAAATTGCAATTTGAGATCAAAATCTAGATCAGAAGTAAATAATAGTTTTTAATGCACTAGCTTCAACTTTGCTAATCAGCCCATTATTTTTGTATTTTTCATTTCCTCTCTTTTTCTGTTCATGCTTTTTTTTTGTTTTTGTTTTTTAATTTTTGGCTAACATTAATTTTCTTTTCAATACAAGAATTTGTATTGTTTGCTTATTATTTTGTGGTAAATATTAATTAATCTTTATTTTATATCTTATGGTCAGATACTGTTTTTGTTTTATTTTTACGATTGCATTATTCTTAAGAGACATAGTCCTAGAATAAAATTCTTCTTCTATTCTATTCTATTCCATATGATAACAGATCAGCAGAGCTACTGGTGGGCATGGCATCTCGACAGTCCAGCTAATGTTTTCAATGGACTTTCTGTACATGGAATGGAAAGTCTGTCAAGGCTGCCATTGACGATCACTTTTTTGTTATTGTTTATTTAATTTTTCAAAGATCATTGATTCCCACCCTTTTAGCTTTTATATCATGGATTTTACAAATCTCTTGTAAACGGCTCTAACGATTTTGATAAAACTTGCCTAAAACATTTTTCGTAAAGGCCTTAAACTTTTCATTTATGTAGTGCATCATCGAAGAAATGCAGGGGAAAAAGTTATGAAGAAAAGAATATTTTATTTGTGCTTAAATTAAAAAGCATGCTATTTTTAGTAAATTATGTATTGAATTGTATGGAAGGTTATTAAAATATCTAATAAACAAAAAAAGAATCATCAAAATCGGACCAGTATTAGCAAAGATACAGCGTATTTTAAGAGGAGGACAAGATGGATAACCGAGCGCATGCGAAAGGAGATGGATGCAACAGAATCTCCTCTTACCAATGCGCCATTCTGTTGTCAACAGAAGCAGTGTTTATGTGAACTCTTTAAAATAATATTAAAAAGATAATTACTATAGGACGGTAAGAGAAAGTTGTGTGATGCGCGCACCGCACCAGATTTTTTAATCTTTGAGCGGGGATATCAGCCTCAACGAATTTCAAGCAACTACTTGAAATAACGCCCAGTAATTCAGCCTAACTATTACTGTATACGTATATAAGTGTTTTATAAAGCTAAAATTTCATACTTCATTAGTTATATCTTGTTTGTCTATTTAGCCCTAATGAAAGGCCTACAACAATCGAACTAAATTATATGATAATAATTCTAACTACATTGTAAAAGTAAAGTAATCTTGTAAATATTTTTACAAGATTCTCCACGGGTCCGAAAGCGCGGACATTATTTGTTCCAACGTACTGAGTTATCTGGTCAGAATGTACTGTGTGATATGGCCACCATAAAGCTTGGCTAACTGCCGCAGATATAAGCCAACAATTCTCCCACATAAGACTATAAAGCACTTATCTCTTGTGTGACTGTCGTCTATGACTTGTGCTGGCGTTTCTAAAACAGAACTGCTAGCAGTAATGTTATGGCAAAAGGCCTGATTAAATGGCATGCACAGTGATAGTCGAAAAATCGACGCTTTTCTTTATATCCGATCAAAATAATTTAGGAGCTATTTATAAATGATTTTTAAAAACTGAACCATCAACTTATTTTTACTTTCCCTTACTAATATATGAATTACATAGTTTTTGAATTGCGATCGTGAAAATTTGCGGGAGTTTTCATTAAATAACAAAGGCACGCAAAAAGGTCCGTGTGTGTAAACAGCCTAGCTCAAAAACGAAAAGTCGTACGAAACTGAAATTACGTATATAAGGTAGGTATATTCTTGGGATGTTACAGCAACTTTTACGCCAAAACCGACAAACCGAAAGTGCCACTTTATATCATCGGTTTTACATTTTTTTTAAATTTTCTCGAAAACGCCTGTAACGATTTTGATGAAATTTGCCTAAATTCCTCTCCTTAAAGCTCTTTAACTATTTATATATATATTACATCACCGAAGCAATGCAGGGAACAAAGTTATGATAAAAAGAATGTTTTATTTGCGCATAACTCAAAAAATAAGCAATTTATGGCAAATTATGTATAAAATCATTTGAAAGGTAATGAAATTCCCTAAAAAAAAAAAAAAAAATCTAAATCGGATCATTATTAGCAAAGATACAGCGTTTCTCAGAAGGACTACAAAACCCAAGACGGAAAGCCGAGCGCGTCCGGAAGGAGACGGATGCGACCGAACCTCCTCCCACCAACCCGCCAACTTGTTGTCAGCAATATGCTATGTAATAATGTAATGTAATTTTATAACAGTATAAATTGACTTAATAATTTTTACTTTAATATCATTTAATGTAAATAAAATGTTTCCATGGAAACTAAACCGAAACTTTTCAAATATATTTTCAGCTTGACAAACAAAAATATATAGTGAACAGAATTGTACTATAGAACTATACTATTGCAGAACGAACTAAAGTTAAAAAAAAAAATAATTTATTGTACTTTTGCGTAGAGAAGACTTGAAAAAGTGTATTCTGCTGAGTTTATTTCAAGCAGTGTTTATGTGAACTCTTTAAAATAATATTAAAAAGATAATTACTACAGGACGGTAAGAGAAAGTTGTGTGATGCGCGCAGCCCACCAGATTTTTTATTCATCTAGCAATGTTATTTAAAACATAAAAGGTTATATATCGTAACCTTTATTAAAAATTTTTCCAAAATAAAAGGAATAATTTATTTACTTTCACATAACTATATATAAAATATATAGTTGGGAAAGTATTAAGATCGTGATATAAAGTATTAGGATCGAATCCGAGTTTCCAACCTAAATTAGTGGTCTCCTGAGTACAAATAACCTATTCTTGCAAAATGATTTGTTTTTCTGAATGTTTATAAGCAGCAAACCTCAAAAACGAAAAGTTATATTAAACTGATTAACGTATTAAAGCTATATGGCTGGGATGTTACAGCAACTTTTTCGCCAAAATCGACTTACCTGATATACCACTTCATACTATAGATTTTATACATTTTTACAATTTTTTCGAAAAATTATGCAATGATTTTGACTAAACTCGCTTTATCAATTTACGATTAAATGGTCTTTAATGGTCAGGTAGGTCTTATCCTCATTGAAATAGTCAAACAGGGCTTAATTACCGAATTTAAAAATTGCTTCCTCCAAAGTACTCTAATTTTGTTTATTTGAAATAATTAACCATCTCTCATTCTTAATATTAATAAAAAATAGATAAATAAAATTTATGAAAGAATTTTATAATTAACTAAAGGAGAAAAAAAGACAACTACTTTCCCAGATTGAAAACAAATTTCTGGAAATAAGAGTTATAGATTATATAACTTATAATTATATAGGTTATATCTATATAGATTATATAGATTAACCTAAGACTAAATTTGATATATTTTTTTTTAATGATTGCAGTGTAAACTTTTTTTTAATTTAGATTTGTTGCTACTGCTTGATGGAGGAATTGATAAAGCTTAAGCGTTTGTAAATTTAAAAATATAGATGTATGTATATATATATATATATATATATATATATATATATATATATATATATTTTGTTATTCGAGAATTTTTAATAAAAAGATATGATAAATGAAAACTTGTTGATTTTATTCAATAAGATGGACTTAAAAAAAATAAATGTCCTAATAATTATTTAAAAGCATCTTCGCATAGCCTAATTTTAAAATCGCTGTAATTATGGTACAATGGTTTATTATTTCCAAATAGTTATTTTTCAAAAATATATGGAGTGTCAATTTACATGAACTTCCTTAAAGCAAGCAGGCTAAGATGGGCAGACTATGTGATCAGAATACAGGATGAAAGGGTACATAAGAAAATGTTGGAGGCGCGCTTCAGTGGAAAAAGGAAAAATAAAAGACCAAGAAGCTGATGGAAGCGGAGGATGGATCCAAGTAGGGATGAAGAAAGAGGTGTGAGAAAGCTGAGAGTACGTGATTGGAAGAGAGAGGCGCAGAACAGGAAGAAATGGATAAGGATAACTCAAGAGGAAAAGGGTCACAAGCCCCGAGAAACAGTCTACAAAGTTCAATACGCTATATCTCTGCTAATACTAATCCGATTTCGATGATTTTCGATGTGGTTTTGCAAAAAAATCCTTCAGATTAACTAAATCAAAAAATAAAAATGAGGAATGATGGATTTTTCTTTTTATTCGATATTTGGATTCTACGTTTTACCTACGAAATGTAAAACCTAAAGTTTTTAAAATAAAAAAACAAAAGCTTTAATATTTTTTTTTTTATTTAAAGGGTTTGGTATGCTGTTTCCAAAACATTTTCATTTTTTCTCTATCTTCATAAATGATCGATTTGTGAGCTTATAAAATCTCTAATCGGCCGCTATCTTGAAACGAAATGATGGATGGTAATGTTAAGTTCCGAGGATTATCCTGACTTGTGACTTCGTTGGCAGATCTCAAGAAAATCGGTCCAGTACTCTTGGAGAAAAAACGCGGATGACGGACGGACTTTTTTTTTTTGTGTTCGATATTTGGATTTTACGTATCTTGAAACTTAAAACTTCAAATTTTTAGGGGAGAGGGAGTAAAAAATTGTTTTTCAGACAATTTCAAAGGTTCATCATTGAAATTAATTAACCTAAATTGAAAATATTGATTTTTTTGTGAAAATTAAGATGGACATATGGACGCTAATATTGGCGATAATATGATATTTTATTTTTATATATCAAGTTTGGCCATGTAGATGTTTTGAGGATCTGGAATGTTCCAGAAAATGAATAATTATTCGAGAAAATAAAATAATGTCAACGAGTTTTGATGGGAACATACAAAATATACTTTTAAAAACATTAGTGGGAAGTCCAATACGCTGTATCTTTGCTGATACTGGTTCGATTTAGATGTTTCAAACGATCATATACACAATTTAACGACACCATACATGAAATCCATTCTTTTCGAGCAGTTATGCGCAAGTTAAATCTTCTTTCCGTCATAACTTTTTTCCTACTTTTTCTCTGGAATGATATATATACTTGGATAGTTTTTTCACTTAGCGCCACTATAAGGGCTCCTCAGCAAGTTCTTAAAGCATGCACACACTTTAGTAGATATTTTGTGAAAAATCGATTTTTGAAAATTTCTCGTTTATAGGGAGTGAGATGAAATTGTAGGCAATAATTTCGGCATTTTCAAGAAAATTGAACGGACGAATATTGACGTGTTATGAAGATTCCTAGAGTAGAATATTCTACTCTAATGTTGCCCTTCCCAAGAAAATATTTGAAAATTTGACGCGAATTCGGGTGTTTTAGAGCTATCTAGAGCAGGATTCATCTCGTTTTAATTTCACGATGTCAGTTTCTAAATATCCTGATCACAGCAGATATTCGTCAATGATGCAGAAGTTCCTGTGGCAGCTCTTCGGTTCCCTCTGGGTATCGCGTCGGACGCGGTGAAAATTGTATTTAATGTATAATGAGGGCCGTGGAGAGAAATCAAGGACCCCACGTCAATTTTCTCCCCGACCTCCGTTCAAATATTAAATTCACCACGGGGACCCAATCTCGTCCTTTATAATTAATACAGCAAACGGAACATGTGTCATCACATAATTACTATACAGTATATGTAATTAAATGCAAAAAACAAACAGGACCTGGCCCCGAGGCTGCAGTCCCAATTCTCGCCGGGCCTCAGCATAATATTCTTGTTTGTTAAAATTGTTGATTTCTTAATGATGTGGTTGGCCTATTTAGAAGCTGAGACTTCCATTATAACTTGAAGTTAGTTGAGGCTTTCAAAAGGCATATCAAAATCCTCAAACTCTACTAATATCGATCAAGTTAAAATCGTTAGATTGATAAATTTTAAAAATTAAGTTCGAGTTTTGAAGTAAAAATAGTCTCCACACACCATTTTTTCACTAACTTAATTTTCTTCTTTTTTCCTCTTTAATGATTTTTCTTTTTCTTTTGATTCTTAGGAGGTGGGCAAGACCTCCTACTAACCCTGCGTACGCTCACGAACACGTGTTTTCAGTAACATAATAACCTATACAACTAGAATCTTCATCACTCTCGACATATTTGATTTTTTTCATTAATTGTTGGGAGTAAGGTTGTAGAGAGTTAGAATTTGGATGTGTTTCATGCTATGCTATTTTAAGTCTACAGATTGCCTGGTTACGAAAAATCTACACAATGTTGACACATATAGTATGTTCACAATAACTGACTTTTATTTGCTAATTAAACTCCTCGATCAAAAGAAGTCTTGTAGAGAATGAGAAAGCATAAAAATACTCTAAGAAATTTCACCAAAAAACATTTTCCCCGAGAAACCCATGGTGTCTTTTGAAAGCAAAACTAGGCTCTTTTGACAGCCAAGATCTGATTTCCTTGGATTGCCTGAGACCATAAACGGCAGGTCAGAGTTTATGTGTTTTAGGTGCCGTATACGACAACATAGGTTAGAGGCACCTTATTCTTGCAGTATGTTAGAGGAGTCTATAGAAATTATTTTCCTTTAGGAACTGAAAAAGATTCTTCCAACTTTCAGGTTGTAAAGCTGTGCGGTAGTCCTGGAGACCCCGCGATGTTCTTGAAGGAGTGAAGCGCGAACAATGTACTAGAATATGTTCTAGGGTAAGCAAACCGCTGCAACTGAGACATCTTGGTGGTGGTTTCCCTTCGAGAAGGTGTCCATGGGTCAGTCTGGTGAGTCCGATCCTGAGGCGGGTAATAATGGTTTGTTCTTGTCGGTTCCCTACTACTTGTGGCAACGGTCGAGAATCTTCGAAGATCTGCTTCAACTTGTTATTGCTAGGAACCCTGGACCAGGAATAGCGCCAGGCTTCTTTGCAAAGGTTCAAAACTGTCGTATAAAAATCTTGCAGCACCGTGTTGATATTTGGTGTAGGGTGCATGATACTTGCTTCTTTGGCGCTTGTGTCAGCCAGTTCGTTACCTATTATATCTACATGGCTCGGGACCCAAAGGAACTTTATTATTTTGTCGGTTTTGTTAATTAGTGTTTTAATGGAGAATACTAAGCTGTTTCTGGAAAATTGATAATTTTGAATCGCCTTAAGGGCTGAATATGAATCACTGCAAATTAAGATTTGCCTATTTTTTATTTCACTAATTAAAAGTACAGACAAGCAAACGGCAAAGAGCTCGGAGGAGAATACGGAGTAGATGGGAGGAAGACTGTACCGGATAGTCTCCGTAGGTAACGCTACGGAACAGCCAACATGATCTTGTTGTTTTGACCCGTCCGTGTAAATACAGGTGTAGTCTTGATAACTAGAAAGGAGAGTTAAAAAGCTTTGTTTTAATAATTCTGGAGGACTTGTCGATTTAGAAAAGAATTTTAGAGAGAAATCATAGGTTACTTTATTACTTATCCAAGGAGGTAGTGGGTTGTAAGAAGATATGTAAAGATTTGGTAGTGAATATGTGTCGGATAGTGGAGGATGGTTTGAGAGGCGAGTAGGTAATTGATAGTGTGATAAATAAAAAAAATCCGGAGTTGATTTGAGGCGGCCTAGAAATTTTAATAAAAGATAGTGCCTCCGAAGTTCTAGTGGCCACTCTTCAGCCTCCCAGAGTAGGGCTGTTGATAGGACTAGTCCTAAACGCCCCTGTTGCCCTACGAATTGCATTATGTATAGGGTCTAACCTGCGTAAATTTTTCTTTGAGGCGTCCCCATAAACTTCGCAGCCGTAGTCAAAGACCGGCCTTATCAGACACCTATATAATCTCTGCAAAGAGATTCTTTCGCAGCCATAAGATGAATGGGAGAGTACTATCATTACATTGCATTTTTTAGACAACTTGGACAGCAGCGCGTCAACGTTTAATTTCCAGGATAGCCTTGAATCAAGGGTGACGCCTAGGTATCGAACTGAATCAAGTTTATTTAAGCGTCGATTGCCAAGATGTACTGAAAATGGTTGGGTGCATTTCCGAATTCAACAAAAATGAACTACGGTTGATTTGGAAAGGCTAAAAGTATGTGTGGCTAAAGTAAAGCCACTATTGGAAGCCCATTTTTCCAGATTGTCAAGAGTTTCTTGTATTACAGACAGACCAAAGTGAACGTCGGTGGAACTGTAGTAAATCAGCACATCATCTGCATATAGTGCAATGCCAACAGATTTTGGTATGAAATTTATAATATCATTGATATCAATGTTAAATAGTGTAGGGCTTAAAACAGATTCCTGAGGAACACCATTATGTAAATCAAAATTGTTAGAAAAAACGGACCCAGCACGAACTTTGAAATTTCTTTTGGTGAGGAACTTTTGGATAAAAGATAAAATGTTGCCAGAAAAGCCCCACATCTGCAAGGAATCTAAAATTTTAGTTCTCCGACATGAGTCGAACGCGCTCTCTATGTCTAAAAAAAACTGCAAAAACGTGTTGGTTCTTAATAAATGATGATTTTAAGAATGAAGTAAATTTGAAAAGGAGATGGTTGATTTGTTTTGCCGAAATCGGCATTGATCTGGATCAAGTAATTTCCGACTTTCTAATTCCCATAAGAGATGACGATTAACTATTTTCTCAGTGATTTTGCAGATGACCGAGGTGAGAGCGATGGGCCTATAACTTTGAAGTAATTTGGGCTCTTTATTGGGTTTAAGCAAAGGAATTACAGTTGCCGATGTCCAGCTTTTGGGGAAATCTCTGTTGATCCATATATTGTTAAGGAGCTTTAACAACAAGTCAGTGACTGTTGTGGGAAAGTGCTTAATGAATTCTATATGAACTTCATCTGGATCTGGAGATTTGGAACGAAAAGTTGTTATACTTTGTTGAAGTTCTGCCATTGTGAAGGGTAAATTGTTTGGAATCCTGGTATAGAGCAATTAATACTGGAGTTATTAAAACTCTATTCAAATATGTTTACTCTAAATTGTTAGTAAATTAAATATATTAATTGTCTAATTGTACATTGCAAAAATTAAATTTATTGGTAGAGCCATTTACAAGCCAAATCTATTAAATCACTCACTTCTTCCATTTATTTTACTCTGAGAATCGAGAATCAAAGCATTTGATTAATTCTTAACTTCTTAAATTTATGATAAATTTCTCTAATGCAAACAATTGACAACACATAAACAAACAACAACACTAATGACAATTTTTTTTTTGGGGCCATCGAATTAATTATAAACGCTAATGTAATAAATTAAAAATCAGATGTTTCACAACGAGTAATATACCTTCTCCTGGTTTTGAAGGTAGATTTATGGAAATTAGTAGAGAGTGAAATCTGTGTAACAAACATAAAACCGAATAAAGAAGTATCTTAAAATGATTTAATTTTCTTTTTCTATCCAGATATTACCATAGGGGAGAGTACCGTGAAGCCAACAATAATTTTCTCGCTAATAAAAACATTCATTAAGTGTAACTTAAAAATTCGAAAAGTTCGCAACCTGCACCGTGTGACATGAGTAGGGTGTGAGATTTGACGTCATAAATAATTTTCAATTATTGAATTATTGATTTATTCAATTATTGATTATTGATTATTTGAATTATTTAAAATTATTGATCAACTTTTTATCCTCAAATTAGTGGATCTATATAAATGTTTCAAAACCATGTTTCATCTCCCTAAAAAATTGAGCTTCCTACGACAAATAGTTAAATAGCTGTGTGACACAAAATAATCCATATTTTTGAAATGACCCATTTTCCTTAAGAAAAAAATATCCACTTGGAGTGTATCCTGTATTAAACTGTTTTGCCGATTATTTATCAATATAATAAAATCCTTAAGTATGTTTGACAACTTCCGTTGTTTAGATCAGAGAAATCCTCACAAACGTCAGTATTGCGGGTACTGTAAGGCCTGCCCCGATTTTATGTTTAAGCTATATCAATTAGGGTTGGAATATCGGCACGCGATATATTGATATATCGGAGCTGAAAAACCGATATATTATATCGATATCTTAACATCCGATATATCGATGATATCGATATTTTACAACGATATATCGATCACACCATATGCTAAACTATATTACAGTAGAATCTCGGCAATTCATATCCATTAATTCGTATATATTTTCTGGTCTCTTGAAAGTCTCCCTTTATTTCGTATAAAAACACTGCAATCGACTTCCCGCGATAATTCGTATTTATTTTCGTCTTCCAAGTAATGTAAACGCCTTATAATTCGAATTTCCAAATAAAAAATCTGGTTAACTCTCAATTTTTTCAAGAGGAGAGGTGAGTGAGTGAGAGAGGAATCGTTTCTATGAATTTCGGTCGGTTTACCCATTTTTTTTCTATTCAGTTCTCTTTAAATAAAATTAAAATAAAAACCTGTAACCTTACTGTTAGCCAACAACATAGATTGATCTGAAAAATTAAGTTCGCTCATAACTGGCAAATCCGCGAATGCAAGGTGCTTTATAAACAAAAACTTTACCGAACGCCTATCGTGCAAACACAAAACATGTATCATAAGTGAAATAACGAATGGGTACAGATAACGAAACGAATGGGTACAGATATGGAATAAAAACAGCGAAAATTGTCAACTGTTTATTGATAATTGTACGGCCCACAACAGTACCGCATCACTCAGCGATGTTTATCTTCTGTTTTTGCATCCCAGCACAACCTCTCAGCTGCAATCTCTAAACTTGGCCATAATTGAACGATTTTAGACATTTAACGCAAGGAAGTAGTGATGCAACTCTTAGAAAGCATCAAGGATGGGAATCACCTACCTCAAAATTAATAACTCCCATGATTTTTCGAGATTTCGCCTATTTTTACGAAGGTTTAGCAGTAGCTTGGATCCTAACTGACGAGGAAATTTCGACTCCGTAAAAATAGGAGATGAAGAAGAAATTGATGTGCCGACGATTAGTGATAAAATGGCGAAATAATGCATCTACAACGTGTCATTTCTTAGCAAAATCGAATGTTTGTGCAAACATATTTTCTGCTCTGAACATACTTAACGACGCCATCGATGAGACCCGTCTTCAAGGATTGCACCATAAGAAAATTACCGATTTTTTTTTTTTTTATCAAACTGTATCGTATTTCCATTCATATTAATATAATTTTGTAATTTCCTATTTTTTACCGCCGATTATTGGAAATCTCGATAATTCAGATTTTCATTTCGAACCCTTGACCATATGAATTATCGAGATTCTACTTTATTTTATTTTAACAATTTCCTTTATTTGGTAAAACTCCAGAATCGTAACCCCAAAATTTCGGAGGTCTAGATTTTTAAGATCAGACAGGTCTTAAAAATCTTGAAATCCTCTATGTTGGGGTTACCATTCTGGAGTTTTATCAGTAAATATAACAAACAAATAAATAATATTTAATTGCCAAACAATAATTATTAGATAACATTTACATACAAATAATGTTGATTAATCCTATATAAGGAAAAATTAATGATTTATATAAATGATGATGGTACTGAGATGTATATCAAATAAATTACATGCTTTTAGATGAATGTTTTGAGAATGCACAATATAGTCGGAGAGTTATAAGATAAATAAAAATTTGCGAAGTTTGAAGGTTTTATTAAAAAACTTTTAGAAGACTTATAATATATCAAATATGGCTAAAAGTCTTCAAAATAAAAATATGTTATATTTTTTTTTCTTTGAAGTATGATTCTTTTCTATCTTTTTTATAATGATTCATGGCTAATAAAAATATTGTTTTATAAATCATAATCATTATATTATTTCATAACCTTCTTCACAGTTTAATATTATTAATAGTATTTAATAATACTCATTTGAGGCACTTTCTTAGCTTTTTCATCCGTTTCCTTTCGATATATCGATATATCGATATTTTTCTAGCGATTATCGGTGGATATCGATAATTGGTTTTGCAATATATCAAAATATCTAATATCGATATTTTCCTTTCGATGTTCCAACCCTAATATCAATAGAAAATTTAACCCATCTGATACTAAATATATTTAGAGAATACTTGTAGACAGCTTTATTGTCTACAAATAAATTTAGGCTAAATAAATATATATTATGTTTTGTAGTTTTGCCCATTGATTACAACCGTCCTTGGGGCAGGAACTCCTCCCCCTCCAGTATATGTATGCACATATATCGTGGATATAATCTGATCCTCAGTTGCTAAAAACCTGAAGTAGCAAAATTGATAGTCACAAAACATCGATCTAAAAATATCTATAGTTCTAGTCATGTAATAAGAATAGACGTATCGGTTTTTGTGAAAAAAAAAACAACAAACACAAGGTTATCGGTTATAACGGTTATATTACCTTCTATTAAAACCGACCTGTTTTAACCAATGGGAAAAACCTGGTGGAGGGGAAAACCGTTTATTTTAAATTCAAAATTTCCCATATAAATACATATTAATGACTACACAAATAACAGTTACTGGAATTGTTACAAATAACTGGTCAATAGCAAGACCTTTTAATCAAGTAAATTAGACATTGATTTCCTAGAATAAGCTATAAATGCTTTATATAGCCTCCCTGGAATTAAGTGGTTATTAGAAAAATCTTTGATAGTGTTTGGTAAGCCTTACCAAAATCACTGACATTAGCCGGTGTAAAGTAACACGTTTGAAAAAAAAAAAAAATCATTTTTGACTCCTTACTATACTGGTCTATACTTTTTATCGTTTTCACCATTTGTTACTTTTAAGAGTAATTTTAACCAAATTTCTTAAGCTATAACAGGTAAGAAAAAAAAATAATAGGAACATTCTAATAGGAAATTTAATGCTTTTCAGTTTTATACTAAAATGTTTTAAGCTGGGTCTAATCGTTTTCAATCGTTTTCAAGTTGTAAACGAAAAACCGAAAAATATTATCTTCTGTCCCCTCCTCTCTTTGCCACAGCCTTTAGCATGTTATCTTTTCATTGAGTATTCATTGACTGTAATAAAGTAGGAGTTTAAGTGATTAAAAAAAAAATCTTTAAAGTTTTTAATTGTCTTAAAGAAACTGTCTGACTTGAAGAAACTTTCTGACGTCAGAAAATGAGTGATGATAAACTTTAAAAAGTCGCAACTGCGTTATTGGTGAACGTGAAATAAACAATGAAAATTGAGTTATAGTTCGAAACACGATATATCAATATTTCAGATTTGAAAAGCGGATATTTTCTATCTATATCTTAACATCCCATATATCGATAATGTACAGAATGTATTATTCTTTCTATCTTTTTACTTCCTTGTACGAAGAAAAGGAAGTATTGTAATCACGAAAATTTTCGGTTTTCAGATTTCAACGGAAATGTCCATTTTGACCATCCCTGAATCCATTTTGACTAGTTTCGTCGTGACGTCTGTTCGTACGTTCGTTCGTACGTTCGTACGGATCTCGCATAACTCAAAAACGGTTAGCCGTAAAAAGTTAAAATTTCGTATTTAGGATTATGATATAATCTAACCTCCTTGTGAACCTCCCTTTTTGGTCACTGCATTTTTGCATTGACTGATACATCGATATTTTTCTAGCGATTATCGGTGGACATCGATATTTGATTTCGCGATATCGCAAAATATCGAACATCGATATTTTTTTTAGATGTTCCAAACCTAATTGTCCGTTACGTCACATGAAACAGTGTAACTTTACCAAGGAGCAGATAGGCAGATGGGGTAAAGGGTACACAGCTTACAGAATAACATTACTCTGTTCTCTTTATAGCATTATTTATTTAGTACTCTTTGAGGTAGTAGAATATTTATTTCGTATTATTTGCTCAATAGATTTTTTTCTTCTTTTTTTACGAGATTTATTTTCAATTGATTTTTTCGCCGATTTTTAAGATGGATTATGACTCCGATTATGATCGATAGTATAAAAAAATATAATAAAACCGGTTATCGGATACAAAAACCGAGTATCGGTTACTGACATCCCTAAATAACAGCGACCAGAAGCCCAGAATATTGTTAGTTGTCAACAAATATATAATTTAATTTAAAAGTTCTTTTGTGTCAAAACATCGAGTTAAAATTGCTTCCAATGTTCCGAGGATCACTCATAGTATGAATTATCTGTTAATATCACTGGTAAATTCAAAGAACAAACAAAGAGGACGATGAACGTAACGTTGTCAGAAGGTTAAATAACTAAGGAAAAGTGTCAGCGCTGTGTATATCATAAGGGGCTGGCAACTATGGATCTTAATAGCGGCAATATATCCGCTAGAGGTTGGCATTACTGCTCCATTTCTGTCTGCTTATTTGAGTCCTCGTGGGAGTTATGTGTGTGCTCTGTCTTTGTGCTTGTTAATCAGCTGCAATGGAGAAAGCAGTGTTTGCGTTCGCCCGTTCCACAGCCGCAGCTATCGCTGGTCCAGTATAATTAGCGAGATTTATTGATACATGGCACTGTATTTCGCTATGGATAAATAACTTTATGTTCACGCTTTCAAAATCAAAAGTAAATTTAAAATTAAAATTTTAAAAAGGACCCATTTTATATTTCACAGTTTAGTTTTCAAGTGTCAGGAATATTGAATGATTAAACAAAAGTAAAACTGATTTTTAATTATAATAATAGCATAAAAAACAACACAATGTGCTTGAACAAATATACAACTGAGATAGACGTTACAATGATAAACACAATCAGTTTACAAAGAGAAAGATTAGATAAACATAAAGTTGGGAATAATTTGAACATTGCCAAAATACACTGTCATCAAGTCGGACAAAGGCTTTTTTCGCTACTACTAAAAAATCCTTACTTTATTTTTTTCTTCACCACACTCCTCTGCTTTTTGGGCAATATAGGTGTTAGGGGTAGAGGGATGATCATTGGCGTAGCTAGGCCAACTGTTGCCCGGGACAAACTTCAAGGTTGCTGCCCTCAGGGTCGGAACACTTGCCTTCGCCGATAGAATTTAGAGGGCGGTAAATTTTGAATAAAAGGTTATTATTAAATTAAGTAAATATTTTTTGCTTCTGCTTTTTGATAGTTTTGACGTTTTTAGACTTCTTCTTTGGCACAACAATCCATTGCTGAATACAGACATCATCCAGCAGCCTGCGCCAGTAGCCTAAGTCTTGGCTGCTGCTGTCCAGTTCCGTATTTTAAGAAGCAGTCCAGCATCCGTTGCCATTCTATCAAGCCATCTTGTTTTTTGGCCCTCTCATTCTGCGTGTCCAATGTAGGACCTCTGTCCATGAGTTTCTTGGGGACCTCAGTGTCGTTCAACCTTGCTACTTGATCGCTCCAACGAAATCCATATTTTGGTACAAATGATGGAGCTCCTTGTTGGTGCGTTTTCGCAAAGCGTTCACCTCACGTCAAGTCCACCTCACTCCTTTCAAATATACGGAGCCGATTCTAATCTGCTTTCGTTGAGGGCCAAGATCCATACGTGAGGATAGATAGGACGGATGAGGGTCTTGTATAACCGCAGTTTGGTATGATACGAGATAAATCTGCTTTTCATGTCTCATGAGAGGCTGAAGTAACACCGATTTGCTGAGCAGATTCTTCAACTTATCTCTTGACTGAGATAATTCCTTGATTCGTTCATTCAGATCCCAAGTAGACACAACTCTCCACTCGTTGGAACCTGTATTCTCCAGCTTCAAAGTACTCAGCTACTACTACTAGACCGAATTTTCTGGCTACCTGCTCAAAGTTCATGAATGCTTCTCGTAGGGAACGCTCGGATGTCGTCCACTAATAATGTCGATATCGTCGGTATATCCCAGTAGTTCAACCAGTCGATTGAGGATGCTCTCATCAACCTGGATTTGGGATTCCCTGACGGCCATTTCTTGTGCTAGTTTAAATAAGAGGCAAACTAATGCATCCGTCTCAAACTCCTCAGAAAGGCCTATTCGCACAAGGCATTTCGTGATTCTCATTGTCATTTTCACTAGCCGGATAAGCTTCCCGGGTATACCCAGCATTTCCAGACCATGGAAAATTTCCTCCCTGTCGACACTGTCATGATTATTTATATTTTTAATTGTTTCTTTATAAAATAAAATTATTTTAAACCGAAATTAACAGCCGACGAATGTTGGAATAGCCGGAATATTATCGTGTGGATAGGTTAGTTTGCTAACGCTCTTTACATGTTTGCCGTTTGGCTTGGCGTTTGACTTGTCTAAGCTTGGCAAATGTGTAAATCCTTTATATAAATTGTTTCATGATTACTTGTTTAAACATATGTTCGTCTTAAATGCAATAAAATAAATTTTCTATTCGGAGCACAAAAAAGAAATTATCATTTATCTTTTCAGAACATAAGAAAGAAAGAAAAAATAAATTATTATTTTTCTTTGCAGAGCATAAAAAATAAAGAAAAAAGAAATTATCATTTTTCTTTCAGGGCATAAAAAAGAAAGAAAAAAGAAATTATCATTTTTCTTTTCATAGCATAAAAAAGAAAGAAAAAAGAAATTATCATAAATTATTTTTGAACTTATCACTAATTTTTCAATTATTTCAACACTTAATGGAACCTGACAGTCTTCAAACTTGGTGGGCGTATCGAATTAAAAAATATATACAACTTTGGTCCTATGATTTATAATTGTATCTCCATTAGTTATAAATTAGAATAAGCTGAATTTTTAGAAATACGAACATTTTTTTTTGTTTATAACTCCAAAACGGCGGTTACTATAGAAACTGTCTTATTTTAAGAATTAAAGAACATTAAATTATTTTATACCTGCAACAGAAATGTTTTCACTAGGAAGCGTCGTTTTGGAGTTATAACTAAAAAGCTAGAAAAAGTTCTAAAATTTGCTGTATATCTAAAAATATATAACCGCTGGAAATACGAACAAAAACTATAGGACAAAAGTTGTATATCATTTTTACTTTGATAGGCCTACCAAGTTTGAAGACTCTCAGTTTCCATTGAAATCTCAGTTTCAATGTGAAATTAATTGAAAAATTGGTGAATATGTACAAAAGTAGACGTAGACAAAAACTAACTCTATTTAAGATATGGATACTTATCCATATGGTATGGATATTAACCGATGGAGATACGACAAAAATTGTAAATCTTCAATAATCAGTAACTATTGGTGGAACTGTTTGTTAAATGTAGATATTATCGTTTAATCATAACAGACCTTCAAATATAGGTCTGACGAATTTTTAAGTTGCATATTTTGGGGGGTTAAACAATAAAAATTTTACTTTTTGGAATTTTCCCTTCGCCTACACGCTAAAATGTACAATTTTGCAAATTTTCAAGTTTATAGCTCAATTCGATCAACAAAATTTGATGCTCTACAAGTTATATTCGAAAGATTTTAATTTATAATAGCCGTTTCCATGGTATAGGCGTTTAAAAGTCACTTTTTTGGTCAAGTTGGTAGAATTTCGTTTTTTTTCCACCGTCGGTTTCGAACATTTTTCTGGGCCAAATTTATAATGCCTGATACTCACCCGACGTAGAATTTAATGATCTTTAGTTCTTAAAATATAACAGTTTTCGCTAGGAAGCACTGTTTTGGAGTTATAAATCAATAACTAAAAATACCCAAAAACCTTTCATGTTTGATTGGCCTCCAGTTTGTACTCTGGCTGCAGATGTCTACTTTTAGCTCTTCTTTAAGGATATAAGTGTCTGAAATAGGTGATACATAGTGTCTAAAATAAGCCACGTTTTTCTGCATGAGCTTTCGGAATAAACCGCCTCGTTCTCAAGAGGTTATGTCCCTACATTTTTTAAGTATTGATAAATACATCCTTGTCCTCGGTCAACCATAAATTTTTTTTTTCTTTCGTATTTATTCAAGACGTGATTCTTGGACCAGCACTAGATTTTGCAAAACACACATAAGCGAATTGTTTTAAAACCTGATAGATAGTCTAAGACTTTGACAGAGAAAGGACGAAGATACGAAGGAGTTTTCACTAAATCGTGAGCTAATAGACGATGAGAGAAAGGAACCCCCCAGAGGAGCAGTAGAGAGAAGATCTGTTGAGAGGAGACCCAGGTGAAAAATTAAAGTCGGCTCCTGGAGCTAGTGTCCATAGATCTTCTTCAAGACTAACCACTACGTGATCCATATACCGATCCGGCCCCGGAATGCCTCCGGCCGCCGGGGGAAATAGTAAGCTCCATCCCTCACTCAAGCCTAGGGGATGATAGCGGTGCTACTCCTAACTTATTGCCCTAATATAACTGTCCGCCTTGTGCTTCTAGAGCTATTCAGTATCGAGTTTTCAATAGCCAATATCCTTTGCATTAAATCAGTAAATAAATACACTGAATAAATGGCCATGGTGACTAATTTTCCGTCCATTATGGGCGAGAAATCAAATCTATCGGAAAAAAATTATTATTAATGCAAAATATATTCTATTCGGGACGTAAGTGCTAAATATAATTTTTACTTCCTATACAAAGTAAAGGAACTATTGTAATCGCGAAAATTTTCGGTTTTCAGATTTCAACGAAAATATCCATTTTGACTAGTTTCGTCGTGGCGTCTGGATGTACGTACGTTCGTATCTCGCATAACTCAAAAACGGTTAGTCGTAGAAAGTTGAAATTTCGTATTTAGGATTGCTGTAAAATCTAGTTGTGTATCTCCCTTTTTGGTCACTGCTTGAACACCGGAAGTGGTACTTTACTTGAAGGTCATGATTGATTTCCATCAAAAATTATATTAAAATACTATGTAAAACTTCTCAAATTTAGTATTTAGAACTTATATATTGATTTAAATAACATAATAGACTTTAGTCTAAATTGGAAAACCGGAAGCGGTACTTTACTTGAAGGTCATATTAAACTTTCATAAAAAATTATATTAAAATATAATGTAAAACAAATCAAATTTGGTAAATAGAACTTTTATATCGATACGAATGTATTTACTATATTTTGGTTAAAATTGGTGAGCTGAAAAGGTACTTTACTTGAAGGTCATAATAAGCTTACATCAAAAATTATATTTAAATTAAATACATAAATCATATGTTTCGGCAATAAAGGTTACAAACGCAATTTGGTTTCCAATACAATTAAATATTTTTATTACTTGTTTTAAGTGTTATAATTGTGTGTAAAATACTGGTTTTCCTCCCCATTTGTGTGTGATTATGTCAATAGACGGATGTCGCGACGCCGAGTGGCGTTTTTGAGATACTATAATCTTCGGAAACTAGTAACCAAATTCAGGATCACTTATTGAACCACCGATTTATAGTTTTATAGGCGTACAAGGAAGTCATATGTTGTCCACATCAGATATTTTTTTTTAATATTTCAAATATTTATTCGCACCTGTCTAACAGCAGAATGTTAATAAGAAATGTTATGGATACAATGGATATACGTGGCATGATAGGCATGAGGAAGGATTGTACCCAGCAGCACCTCTTTCCAGTTTTGAATGAATTGAATTAATTTTCATTCAGAAATGTACATCTCTCATCCAGCTCCTTTTTAATGGTCATGTCAGCAGTAGCCATATCATATCGTCTATCATTCTGTTATGATATCCTTAAAGGTTACTACGAAAACGGGAATAAGAGAATTCGTATGTTTTTCGATAGTTGGTAGATGTAAGTCGATATGTAAAGTTTTCTTGTTTACATACCAAGAAGCTTCTGTTATCAATCTTAAAATTTTGGATTGAAAGTATTGCAGTTTTTGTAGGTATGTGTTTGTATTTAGTTTCTGAATAATTTTTAGTTTTGATGATTTGGAAAATATAGAGAACAGTAATTTAAGCCGTTTGTATAGAGCATTTCTTTTCGTTTTGACGTGTGCACTCCAGGTCATCTTTCGATCGAATATTAATCCAAGATACTGTGACCGTCTGAGGAATTTGATTGTCGCCGTTATTAAATGATGGACACGTGTCTCGTCGAAGTGAGGAAGTTATATATTGTGATTTGCCATGTTGTAATGTTGCAGTCAGTTTCCCAGAGTTGGTAGGTATGTCATGTGTATATATAATGTACACTATCGGAGCCAGTATTGATCCTTGCGGTTCTCCTGCCAAAATGATCGAATTGAAGACATTTCTGAACCTTGTCAAATAGAGAAAAATCTGTCGAAGAGGAAAGACTGGAGAATAAGATCGTAGGTGTGAGGCAGTATGCTCTTGAGTTTGACCATATAATATAAATTTGTAAAAATCAATTCAAATAGAAAATTTGAATTGATATTTTATCAAATATTACAAGTACATGCTTTATATTTCAGTATTTTAAATATTTGTGCCTTTTCTGAGTATAAGATATTCTAATTTCATAGTAAATAATATATGAAAAGAATGTTTAAAGGACAGTACTTTTTCATAAAACTCCCGTCTCTTGATAACCAATCGCATCGCTTCTCGGGTGTGACGTCTATACATAAATATTTATTTCCAAAAAAAGAGACAAAAATGATCATACGGCTTGAAATGCAAATAAAAATATATACTTAGGGCAACAAGATTGCTCCAGAAAGAAAAAACTGATTTGACATGATTATTTAGAAATTTATACGAATTTTAACAAAATTAAAATGCTACATTTTCTTGTATTGTAATAATACTTTTATAATAAAGGAAAGAGCTGCGAGTGAGTAATTCTAAATCTTCATGCTTGTTCTTGATAATACTTACTCATTGCTATAATGTGATGCAAAAAATCGCAGATGTTTTTATCTCCCCTCGCGCGGGTTTGAATGAAAACAAACAGAAACTTATAAGTTTGGGCGTGCGCTATACAAAATAAACATAAATCTAAAGTATTCGGTCAACTTACAATTCCGACTTTTTTCCAGCTAGATTTGATTCGAGTTCGGGTGTCATGGCCGCAACTGAAGTAATACTTAGTTATTGCTCTGTACTAATTCAGTAATCATAGTGGTATTAGCGCGTGTATTGATCAGCAACTTTGTAAACATCGATTTTATACAAAGGTGAACAATGTTTAATTAACTTGAGTGAGGTGAGTGCTCCGTAATTAACTTTAATAGTGAGAAGTTGTGCTCATAGACCAGAGAGATCACCCACGTGGCAGAGCTGCCTGTTCCTGCTCGCAACTGGTCTCTGGCTATCATCGCCTTGAACAGTCTGTTATCACATCTCTGGTAGCTCAGTGGACTAGACGTCGAATACCTGATCTCGTCGTCTGGTCGTCACGAGTTCGAATCCATAGACTTATTACTCTTTTTTTTTTCTTTTTTTCTTTTCCGTAAATTCATAGAATGTTTTATTTTGTATTATTTTGTTTATGTATTTTTAGAATTTAAATTTTAATTTTATATTTCTACAGTTTATTTATATTAATTAAAATGGATAAGTCCTCGAATATGGACACAGATGAGGAGACGGCCTTTTCCGAAATAAGCGAGACTGACTCGCAATATTTAAAGAGACGAACCCTCCAGAAGCGTCAACGAAACGCTGCACCTGGCTCTGCTGGGAATTCGCCAAATAAAAAAAAAAATAAAAAAGTAAAAGCCAAACAAATTTCACCATCTAACACCCGCAGTAAATCTGCAGCAACTAATGAAATAGAATCTTCATCAACAATTCCTACCATACCAACAAGCAACAAGTTTGCAGCCCTAAATAATATAACGGAATCTACCACTCATCGGCAGTTCTCTGAACCAGAGCCACCTCCAATATTTGTAAGCAATATTCAAGACTTTATGGCGTTTGGCCATGAAATTGCAAATTTAATTGGACAAACCAATTTCAAATGTTTTTCTCGATTAAAAGACATCAAAATAAACACTACAAATAAAGATAATTATAAAAAATTAGTCAATCATTTGACAGAAAAGAAGTACGATTTTCATTGTTTTCAACTAAAAGGAGAAAAAGCCTATAGAGTCGTCTTGAGGGGTCTTCACACCACCACCCCCACTACCGCTATCAAGAAGGATATAGAAGAGTTAGGGCACAATGTGAGAAGCATCTCCAACGTGTTCCACCCTACTGAAAGATATCCACTCCCATTGTTTTTTGTCGACCTTGAGCCAGGAAATATTGAAATATTTCTAGTTAATAGGCTAGTATACTCGTGTATACGTTTCGAAGAGCCGAGGCAGAGAGCAGAAATTTTTCAGTGCACTAAATGCCAAAGTTTAGGTCATACCAAATCCTACTGTCATCATAAGGCCAGGTGTGTTAAATGTGCAGGCTCTCATGCGTCTGACACTTGCCAGAAGCCTCGGGATACCCCAGCAAAATGTGCTCTATGTGGTGAAAGCCACCCAGCAAACTACAAAGGTTGCAGTGTTTATAAAAACATGCAAAGACAAAAAATTCTTGTTGCAAGAAATTTGCAAAGGAATGCAATTCTTGAAGACCAAATGCCTGGCCCTTCAACGAGGAATGATCCTGTGAACCTGGGAATTCCAGTAAACAATGAAGAGCGAAGACCGACGAGCACCAAGAGCGGGATAAGAACATATTCTAACGTCACAACAAAACATCTACCTCGTCCACAGGCGCCTCAATCCTCCCTACCCCAGCCTCAGACCTCTCATTCTCAACCTCAGACCTCTCATCCTTATCCTCCGACCTCCCATCCTCAGCCCCAGACCTCCCACTCTCAACCCCAGACCTCCCTTTCTCAGTCACAAACCTCATATACTCAACCTCAGACTTTACATTCTCAGCCTAAAATACCTACAAATGAAATTTCATCGAAAAACGCATCCCTAAGAGTGAAGTTACCGCCACAGATTCCACCACCCTACCATCCCAAACATCCTGATCTATCCCAGTCGCCCTATCCTTCACAAGAAGCTCAATTAAATGTGGATCCCATACAACGATCCCAAAGGAGGGTTCAACCTCCACCAAGGCAGATTAATCCTCCACCTCACGACTCTGCCTTCTACTCCTATCCTAGCCAAAACCCTTCCGACATAACATCAATCCTATCATCATTCCTTCGTGATCTTCAAGATACAATAAGACCTCTTATCACAATACTTACCAGAGTCCTAACTGAAATCCCGCTCAATATCTCACGATGAACAAAAATACCCTAACTATCCTTTTGTGGAATGCAAATGGCCTACAGAATCACAGAGACGAACTTGATATATTTCTCCATGAAAATTTCATTGACATTGCTCTAGTTACAGAAACCCATTTCACGACGCGTTCTTTCTTTTACATACGTGACTACATTACATACAGATCAGATCACCCAGACAACACATCCCACGCAGGCTCTTGCATCCTTATACACAAATCCCTACCTCACTCCCTAATTCCTTCCACTCCAACCGACATCATTCAATCAACATCTATAACCTTATCCTCCCACCCATTGAACATTACATTCTCAGCTGTATACTGTCCTCCTGGTAATTCCCTTTCTTATAACCACCTTGACGCCTTATTCCGATCCCTTGGTCCGCGCTTCGTTGCTGGAGGGGATTACAACGCCAAAGACCAACGGTGGGGATGTCGAACTTCCAATACTCGAGGCAGGATTCTTTCTTGTATCAGGATCTCCAATAGTTATTCCATGCTCTCTCCCATGAACCCTACTTATTGGCCTACATCCCTTAAAAAACGCCCTGACATCCTAGATATATTCGTTACTTCCCAGATACCCTCCTTCCAATCCACAATAAAATCCATAGATGACCTATCCTCAGATCACAGTCCGGTTCTGCTTCTCTTGCATTCAAACCCTGTTCCTAAACCCTCTCCTTCTTCACTGATTACAGGACACGTAAACTGGGACAATTTTCGGTACGATCTAGAAAACAAACTAGACTTAAAAATTCCGTTAAAAACTAAACCACAGATCGATTACGCTATTGAGAAATTCACAAGAGCAATAGGAACCACTATTTACGACAACACAACACGCCACAAAATTAGAAATACCCGAGAAACCAATTTACCACATCATCTCCGCATTTTATTAACTGAAAAGCGCCGAGCAAGAGCGAGGTGGCATAGAACAAGATACTCATCAGACAAAACCCATTATACAAAACTGACCAACAAATTAAAAATAGAAATCAGAAAATTAAAAATTAAAAATTTCCAGAACTTTTCAGAGAGCCTAACTACTAACGATAAATCATTATGGAAAACTACAGCAAAGCTACTAAAATTCAAAACCTTTAACCATCCGCTCCTCACTGAATCTCAGACCTGGTCAAGATCAGATGAGGAAAAATCCCAAATATTCGGTGAATACCTATTCAAAACTTTTAATCCTCATCCTGAAATCCTTAACCCAACCCATCTTGAACATGTTGAGGCAGAACTAACTGTTCCACTTCAGATGTCCCTTCCTCCTAAAGCGTTTCATCCTTCCGAAATAATTAACATCATTCAGAAATTGCCTTCCAAAAAAGCTCCTGGCAATGATCTCATCACACCATATATCCTAAAACAGCTCCCTCGAAAAGCTGTCCTATTCCTAACCTATATATACAATGCTTCACTCAGATCCACCTATTTCCCTGACCCTTGGAAACTGTCTATTATAAAAATGATACCGAAACCAAAAAAACCACCTGAATGTCCATCCTCTTATCGTCCTATTTCCCTCTTGCCCACTATGGGCAAAATCCTAGAAAAACTCATATTAAAACGACTGTACTCAATCCTAGATTTAAATCAAGTGATTCCTGACCACCAGTTTGGATTTCGAACATCCCATTCTACTATTCAGCAGTGTCATCGTGTGGTGGATGTGATATCCTCCACATTGGAGCGCGGAATGTACTGCACGGGAGCCTTTCTTGATGTAGAACAAGCTTTTGACCGAGTCTGGCACCCGGGACTGCTTTACAAACTCCGTCAATTCCTTCCCCCAACATATTTCCTATTAATCCGTTCCTACCTCACCGATAGAACCTTCAAAGTAAATCATAATCTTGCCTACTCATCACTATTCTCTCAGTCCGCCGGTGTACCTCAAGGTAGTATCCTTGGCCCCATCCTTTACACGGTGTATACAGCTGATATCCCAACCCATCCTAGCACCATCCTCACTACTTACGCTGATGACACATGTGTGTTATCAGTGAACAATGACCCATTTATCGCATCTCAAACCCTGCAGTCACACATCACAGCCATTGAAGAATGGTGTCAAAACTGGAGAATTAAAATAAATCCCAACAAATCCCATCAAATCACCTTTACCCTACGTCGTAAACCCACTACATCCTGTCCTACTGTATCCTTTAATAATATACCATTTATCCCTGTCGAACAGATCCGGTATCTAGGACTCCATCTTGATAAACGCCTTACATGGAACCCTCACACAAGACTGAAACGACAAGAAACTGCTCGTAGATTTCGACTGATACAACACTTACTTGACAAACGATCCAAATTACCGATATTCTACAAAAAGCTCATTTACATCACCATTATCAGGCCTATTTGGACATACGGGATAGAGCTTTGGGGCACCACTAAACCATCAAATTCCTCCCGCATCCAATCCTTGCAATCCAAAATCCTTCGAAAAATCCTTAATGCTCCTTACTTTGTCACAAATAAAATTATACACAAAGACCTCAATATCCCATTTGTTGCAGATTTAGCCCGAAATAGATATACCTCCTTTAATTCCATACTCCTTGCCCATACCAATCCTCTTGTTCGTAGCCTTTCATCCCCATGTATTCCTGATAATCCTCTGAGGCGTCTGAAAAGAAGATGGCCACGGGACCTTCTAACTTAAAATAGACATTGAAGTGCTACCAATGGGTGGTTCCTTCACAAGTAATTCTCATGTCTTGTACTCTAACCTCACATTTACTTGTTGTATTATGTAATACAGTTGTAAATTTCATTAATAAAAAAAAAAAAAAAAGATTTGATTCCTGACCCATAGTTCATCTCTACATTTCTATAGTATCCGTCACGAAATTAGCAACTTGGGATTGATTTTTCTAAAATGCTTAAATTAAATAAATGATTAGCTTTTGAAATTAATGTGTATCATGATATATAACTCCTTTCTTCCTCGTTCCTTTCTTGCCCGTATCACTATCCTCCGGAATTCCCTCCCTTCTAATATCCACCATCCTTCTTCTCTCTTCTCTTTTTTTTTTGTCAGTACAATTATATTTATTTTTTTACCAGAAGAATGGTGTTTTTTTTCTTTACTTTGTGCTACAATTGATATTATTGTAAATATCAATTGACTGTTATTAATGTAGTCTTTGGCCAACATTTTTTCTGTTTTCTTTTTTACTTGCACATGCTTGATATTCTTAAGGAACCTATTTCCAGAATAAAGTTTATTTATCTATTTCATTCTATTCTATAACTCCTACTTAATTATAAATTTAAAAAAAAAACTAATCAGTTATTGAATTTAAACATTTTAGAAAATCGAGTCCAACTTTCTAATTTCATGACGGCTAATTTACCTATCATTTTAATGTCATGAATGCCAAAGAAAATGACAAAACTGTCTGTATTTTGGAATTACGAAGGAATGGTTTATTATGAATTCATTTCGAGTATTGAGATCAGTTACAAGAAATATATGATATTACGAATCAGCGTTACCTAGGATTGGTAAACAGAAATCGGGTTTTGTTCCAACCAGATAACGCCCGAAAACAAACTTCTCTTTATAAGAAACAAAAAATTCGGATCTGAATGGGATTGACGTTCTGCCTCATCCTGCTTAAGACCCGGACTTGGTAAATATCGAATACCATCGATTG
The DNA here is from genome assembly GCA_948150685.1 of Rhaphigaster nebulosa. Taxonomy (NCBI): domain Eukaryota; kingdom Metazoa; phylum Arthropoda; class Insecta; order Hemiptera; family Pentatomidae; genus Rhaphigaster; species Rhaphigaster nebulosa. Next base: position 169,893,167 of record OX411308.1, read on the forward strand.
CCATCGGTCGATGGCTCACTGACTTCAATGGAAAATCTTCAATTCTCAGAACGAGGTTCAAGATGGCGTTGCGGAATTCTTCCGTTTAAAACCCAAAGATTAGTATTGTGAAGGAATCCGACAGCTAGTATAGAGATACCGTAGAATCAACAGTGCAAAAAAAAAAAAAAAGGTGTTAAAATAAAATTATTTTCAAGTTAGAAAAATTCATCGCATTAGATTAGGTTGTTACAAAGTCCTTGTGCATGAATACAACCCTTAATTCCAACTCTCATAATTATCCTATAAAAATGTTTTCATTTCTACTATTTATGTCTATGTTTACTTTGACTAATCCATTAATTCCTTGTGATTTGAGTTGGCTTTATAGGGCCATTTACATTTTTAAAACGTACATGTAATGTCAGAAGAAGAAGAAACAAATTGTGATTCGCGGTCTTTTGAGACATTACTTGAAAAAAGCCGCCGAAGAAATTTGTGCTATAGGAGTTTTTCCAACCAATGCAACGATGCAACTACTCGTGATTTATCGGCCATAGTAGGGACTCAAACCTTCACTGTTAACAGTAAGACAGATTTTATTTATTTTCGAGCTCAAAGTACCTCATTTTGGTCAACAGGAACCAAGCTATTTAGCAACACGACAATGCCTCTACACATCGTTCTCGTTTGACCAAGAAAAATGATTAGAACTGCAAGGAGTAAACGTTTTGCCTCATCTTGCGTATAGCCCAGATATTGTATCATCAGCATAAGGTTTGTTTAGAACGATGGCTCATTTTTTAAAAGGTCGGATCTTTGATAATTAAGAAGGACGTGAAAATTGGATGAGAAGAGTTCTTTGCCTCAAAACCGAAGGAGTGGTGCCGGAATCAAATCTAATGACTGGCAGAAAGATGGGTGAAAGTAGTTGAAAACAATGGACTTTACTTTGAAGAGTAGTATTCAATAATGTTTAAAATATGTAATCTGAAATAAAGCTATATGTAGGACTTATGTAACAACCTAGTATACAATAAATAAATGGTAGAATAAAAAAAAAAATAACCATGATAAAAGAAGAGAAGAACTTACATCTAACTGGTAAACTTTACCAGTATACTAAAAACATACTCACACAGGATAAAGAAATATTAAAACGAAATGATAAGAAGAAGTAATAAGAAGGAATATATAACAACAATAAAGATATTCCTAGAGTAAGAAAACTGATGAAGCCGGATCTGTCTGGAAATATAATATATATATATATATATATATATATATATATATATATATATATATATATATATATATATATATATATATATAAAACATAATATATTAATATACTATAAATATATAATATCTATATATATATATATATATATATATATATATATATATATATATATATAAATAAATAAATATATATATATATATATATATATATATATATATAGTAAGACTTTTCTTGATGAAGGTTTATAGTAGTAAGTTATTAAAATGTACCAAGATAAGAAGATTGATCATATGCCTTCGAACTTCTAACAACTTTATTCATATAATGAAGTTTCGGATAATCCATCCATTATCAAAATTCATTTTTCTTAATAAATACTTTTCCCTTTCTATATATACATTATTGGTCAATTGGCTGTCCATTTCATTGTCTTAAACTTTAAGTTTAATTCGTATTACATTCTTTTTGGATACTTGATTTGGCTAATTTTTTCAACATTATATAAATAGTCAGATTTATAAAGGAAAAATAAATTTAATAAGAAAAATGAATTTTGATAATGGACGCAAATGTCCGAAACGTCAATCTATGAATAAAGATGTTAGAAGTTTGAAGGAATATTATCAATTTTTCTATCTTGGTACATTTTAATAATTTATTAAAAGCCTTCACCGAGAAAAGAGTCTTCTGATGGATGATGATTAAGATGAAAATGAAAATACACCATGAATTGGAATTTCGTCAAATATTTAAAATGTTTGCACTTTTTATAAACCTGTTAAAAAATAAGCTAATAAAAGTAAGTAAAAGGATTTAGGATGAATTAAATTTAATGTTTAAGGACAATAAAATGGACGGTCAAGTGACCAATAATGTATACGTAGAAAGGAAAAATAATTTGATAAGAAAAATGAATTTTGATAATGGACGACTTGTCCGAAACATCAATATATGAATAAAGATGTCAGAAGTTTGAACCAATCTTGATACATTTTAATAATATACATCACAAGTAGGTAACATCACGTAGTAATGTATATTATCTTTTGGGAGAAGAAATGTAATTTTGTTATAATTGTTGATGACTTTTAACCCTAAGTATATTTTTCATTTCATTTCATTTAATACCTAATGATATGCCATAATTATTTCCGACGTTGTAATTATGTCTCACCTGAGATGAGCCTGGTGCCGACATCCTCCCAGGAAGTGTGGTTATAGTAGAGTATATCAGGACTGAGGCTGCTGAGGCGGTTGTTCCTGAGGTCGAGGGAGAGGTGGGGTACCCTGCCCAGGGCGGCAAGGAGCCCGAGGGGCAGCTCATCGAGTGCGGTGCCTCTGATCTGCAGGACCAGCTCCGCCCCTGAGGCTGTGCCCCGCAGGGTGCTGGTTGACAACGCTCGCAGTTCTGGTCCTGTCAGCTCCAAATGTCGAAGCTTCCGGCCTAGCCGCCCCAAACGGGGGCCAGTACTGGAACTCACCTTAACCGTCAGCTTTCGGAGGCCTGGTGTTTCCGAAGTGAGGCGGTCGATCTGCAAGCTGTATTGAACATGAGTACACGCATGAACATTTACAGGATATAAAACTCATATTATTTTTTTCTTACTTTTCTAATTTTGGCCAGGTTTGTATCTTCAGCGTCCTCAGGAAAGGGCAGCTAGAGAGAGAGTCGGTGTCGAATCTCTCGAGCCTCTCCAAGCCGATCAGATTCAACCATTCTAAATTTTGAAGGCCCAGGAAGCTGTCCTTGGTTAGCACCTGAAATTGTATCAAAATCCAATAAAAATAACGAATTATATAAAAAGTGTTGTCAATTATATCTTGAAGAAGATGGCAGAATTCGGCTTAAGGTAGTGGCGTCCCCATCGCCCAGCAGCTAGGCTGCAGACAGCCACTGGTCCTCCAGGTTGGGAGAACATTTACACATACACATATCCAGAGCATTCTATCTGACAGCACACTACATACACCCTCATACTACAGACAAAGGTCACTAATTCCCCTAGGAAGCCGCCCCGGAAAGGGGAATATGATCAGGTACTTTAGGAGGCAGCCCCTCCTCCTGGTTCGGAGGCAGCGTGCTAATAACACGCTACTCTTAAATTCTAACCATTATGCAACACAACACAGCTGAAGCCGCACTGTCACATCGGATTCGACCCAGGGACCGTCATAAGGACTTCAGAATAGCTTTCTGAAATGTTTTATCATTAAGTAGACTAGGAGCCATTCTTACAGAACTGGACCACCTTGAAGTTGACATGGCTGCTGTCTAAAAACGGATGCTGACGTGAGACAGGGAGATGCACTGGCTTTCTTGTTCTATAATTTAGCACAAGAAATGACCATCATGGAAACCCAAATCCAGGTTGGTGAGACCATCATCAATCAACTGGTTGAACTAATAGGATATTGCTGGATTCGAGCGTTCCTACGAGAAGCCTTCATAAACTTTGAAAGGGCAGCCAGAAAATTCGGTAAGTAGTAAACCAGGCCAAAAATAAATAAATGCGGGTGGTGTAGACAACTTGGCTGAGTACTTTGAGGCTCGTACAAGACCCTCATCCGCTCTGTCCGCACGTATGGGGCAGAAACTTGATCCAAAACGAAAGCAGATGAGAATCGCCTAAGTATATTTGAATAGACAGTACTGAGGAGGACTTAACTTGAGGGGGACGCTTGGCGAAGACGCACCAATGAGGATCTCCAAGAGCGGTACCAAATTATGGACGTGGTAAAGTTTCTCAAGCTTAGAAGACTTAGTTGTGCCGGTCATATAGCTAGAATGTATGACACTGAGATCCCCAAGAAACTCATGACAAAGGTCCTACATCGGACAGGCAGAGAGGGAGGGCCAAAAACAAGATGACTAGAAGGAGTGGCAGCAGATGGTGGACTGCTTCTTAAAATACGGAACTGGAAATCTGCAGCACAAGATAGAGCCTACTGGCGCAGGCTGCTGGATGAGGCCTAGATCCAGCAATAGATTGTTGTGCCAGGAGAGAAGAAGAAGAAGATGGCAGGATCATAAAATCTTCTCTATATAAATACGGTACTGTAGATCTATTTTTCGACACTCAGGAGCGATGGATTTTTTCATGGATGGATGGAGTTCTGATAAAACGTATTGGTCCTGCGTATACCGCACGGGCTCTTTGGCATCTTGCATACGTGCCGTTGTTATGGTAACTTAATATCTATGGAAGTAATTTAAGACTGTATACAAAACATTTTACAAACATTTTAATAACTGTGAATGTTCTTTTCAGGTTTCTATGAATGCTAGAGGAGATTATATTTTTTTTTCCATGTATAAACCTAAAGCACTGTTAAATAAGAATACTACACATAGAAAATGGTATAGCTCAGTCTTACAGCTTAACTGTTAAAATAAAAGGATTTTTTCAAGTAGGGCAAGCTAATTACTTATTAAGTATAAACTGTTACTTCAACACAGTCTTTATAAAGTATGTAGCTTCACCAATGTTGTGTGTTAAATAAACTTTCTTGTTAATATTATAATGTTTATACGGATAAACATGTTTCCCTGATATCGCTTGCACTTTGAATGCCTTAGTGAGAATAAAGATAAGATATCTAATACGAGAGTTCTCGCTCAGGTATACTAGTATAAATTTATTAGTGTTTTAATGTGAAACAGTAAACCGAAGTTTCATCAAAAGATATAAAAACAATATACTGTACGTATTCCAAACCTAAATTGAAACACAACTTATAAATCATTCAATTCATTTATTCCTTTCAATTACCCTTTTAAATTCTATCGATTGAGGCCTTGAGTTCCAAAACCAGGCTATTCCATTTTCCATTTTTTTTTTTTTAATTTTTTCTTTAGCAGTTTTTGTGCTAGAGTATCATTTGGAAAATGATTTCTTACAAAAGTAGTTAAATAACATAAAAAATGGTCCTGTAAAAATATAAAGCGCCAGAAGAGACGCTGCAAGTTTTATCTGCTGCGTGAGGTTATACAGTGTTACAGGTTATACAGTAACCTTAACTGTATAATGTTATAATAAAACTGACTTTTGCATTGTAAACATAATAGCACTAGTGTTTTCTATCATGTTTTAAAAAAAAATATGGTGCGCGCATCACACAGCTTCCACTTATCACCCTATTTAAAATCACTACTATATATTATTAAGGTAGTATAGATCCCTTTTCCGGCTATGAGGAGCGATGGATTTTGACGGGTGAGGTATCAAAAGAAAGGAAATTTCATGGAGATATGACGAATACCAATTTTGTTTCTTAGATTCTCACTAGGGCTTAAATAAGAGTGATGAAAAAACTGGGAGGTTTCAAAGTTTTGAAGACTAAAAGTCGGCGGATCGAGACGGGAAATTTGGGTTTTAAAGATTTTGACGCGGGCATCAAGCTCATATACGCTCCCACGGAGCGTATTGGTCCAGCGTTTTAAAGCTTAAAACCTACCATTTTCGAGATAACGCACGATATAGGTCCGCACGGGCCTCATGCCATCTTGCGTACGTGCCGTTGTCATGGCAACTTTATATCAATTTGAGTCTGAAAAAAAACTTTTAATGAGTGGGAAATTATATACTGTTTCCCATGTCCAATCCTAAAGGGCACTGTTAAATATGAATACTACACATAGAAAATGTTATAGCTTGATCTAATTGTCTAAATGCTAAATTGAAGAGGTGTTTTCCAGTGGGGTAAGCTAATTACTTATTAAGTATGAATTGTAACTTCAACATAGTCATTACACACTATGTAGCTTCATCAAATCTGTATGTTAAATATACTTTTTTGGTAATATTATATTGTTTCCCTAATATCGCTTACACCTCGAATGTATTAGGAATTAGATGCAGCATTGATATCTAATGCAAGAGTTCTCGCCCGGGTATACTAGTAAATTTTAAAAGTTTACAGTTAGTTTCCATGGAAACATTTATATTCATTAAATAATAAAATGCGATGTAAAGTATTTTTGTAAACATTTTAATAAATTTCTGATGTGGACAACACAGGACTTCCTTGTACGCCTATGAAACTATAAATCGGTGGCTCAAAAAGTGATCCTGAATTTGGTTACTAATTTCCGAAGATTACAGTATCTCAAAAACGATACTCGGCGTCGCGACATCCATCTATTGACATACACACAAATGGAGAGGAAAACAAGTATTTTACACTCAATTTTAAAACTTAAAACAAGTAATAAAAATGTTTAATTGGATTAAAACCAAATTGCGTTTGTAACCTTTATTACCAAAACATAAAATTTATGTTTTTAATTTAAATATAATTTTTGATGTAAGCTTAATATGACCTTCAAGTAAAGTACCCTTTTCGGCTCACCAATTTTAACCAAAATATAATAAATACATTCATATCGATATAAAAGTCTTTCCCATTTACCAAATTTGAGATATTTTATATTATATTTTAATATAATTTTTGATGAAAGTCTAATATGACCTTAAAGTAAAGTACCACTTCCGGTTTTCCAATTTGGACCAAAATCTATTATGTTATTTAAATTAATATAATAGTTATAAATACTAAATTTGAGAAGGGAGAAGTTGATCGGGGGTGCGGTCAAAGAAAACAATCATCAAACAACAATCAAAACCGATCAACTTCTCCCTTTAAATATAAATATACGGTCAACAATAACTCCCTCCATCCTAAATTTGAGAAGTTTTGCATTGTATTTTAATATAATTTTTTATGGAAATCAATTATGACCTTCAAGTAAAGTACCACTTCTGGTGATCAAAAAGGGAGGTTCACAACTAGATTTTACGACAATCCTAAATACAAAATTACAACTTTCTACAGCTAAACGTTTTTGAGTTATGCGAATTAACGAACCAACAACAGATAAGACTTAAAAGACTTTATTCTTATAAAAATTACAAGTGTAGTATCTAGTCTAAGACTTAGAAGTAGAGTAAATATCTATAGATCTAAGGAGCCTTTATAGGGCTAGAACTGGAGAGGGGATGGATTCGCAGGATAGGAGAGGGGATAGCCTTTGGTTGAATATCTGGGTGGAAGCTCTACCTTAGGGTTTGGCAAAAAGGGCCATAAAGTCATACGATTGACAGGAGACGGACAGAAATAAATGAGGAACACACAAAATGCAGGTTGCAGATGTGGCGTGTCAGATTCTGAAAAGGAGTGGCAGCGGATGCCATGCGGGCGGCAATTCATACCAAGTGTTTTCCCACGGGAAATTGTCATAGGTGGTGGATAGTCTAACATGTGGAACCAATAAATAACTCTTGACCAGTAGGTCTAAGATGCAGGGCGGATGTACTAATAAGGGTGCCCTATGGGAATATAACTATATTGTTGAATAAATTATAAATAACAATAATTGCCATTTAACTCCTCCCTTTCCCTACAAGTGCAAACTCCCGTGCAGCACCCTTTTAGGTATGCTGATTTTTTTTCCGTTGGATCTCATTAAACCAGGCCTGGGCCCTACCGTCAAATTCAGGGGGATAATTAGGTACTGAGGGTAGGATAGGCTCCATAGGAATGTTATTTACAATTGTTTTTCTTTTACAATTTTTTGTGACTAATTTACAATGTATATATATATATAAACACATAATAAATACATAGTTATGAATGCTACTACATACAACCAATTTTTGTCTGTATTTACATCATAATTTTCTATTTGCTCTATATCTATAGGAGTTAGTTTTATATTATCTAAAGATTGGAGGGTCACATTAGCAGTAATTGTCATTGCTGGTATATGCTCGGAGAGGAAAGGTAAATTTACAATATCTTTGTATACAATGGGTATGTCTGTATAATTTGTAAACGTTTCCTCTGGTTCTAAATTTACCAAAGATGTAGAATATAGGTGAAACATTTGAGCTAAATTATTTTTCTTAACTTCTACTTGCGCTATTTTATGTGTTAAATGTTGTCCAGTTTCCTTTATATATAGAAATATAGGTTCAACACTTGTCTTTAGCAATTTACAATTAGTTAACTTAACGTTAGAGACTAATTCTAATATACATTGATCCTTAACCTTTTCTAGTTTGGTACAATAGTATTCTTGGTCATAGTTTATACAATTACTAGGTGTATATACATTAGTATCGTTCTTAATAATTATAGTTTTATCGACATGTAGGATATAAGTGTTATTATTCACAATGTACGGGTATGGCATATTCAAATAAGACATAAGTCCTACTGTATTTAGAGGAAGTTGTATAAAATAATAAATAATTCCTTGATCAGATTCCTTGATCCTTCGTTTTTCCTATTAGCCAGTTTAATTCAGTGTCCCGAGACAAAATTTGTTTTTGAGTTTCATAAATGTTTTGAAATTCTTTTGGTTTAATAATACTAGGATGTAGTAATCCCTTAGTACAATATTCGATCGAGTCTTCGATTTCCCTAACCTTACCGTTAAGTAAAGTCAAAATCGCTAGCAAATCATGATGATTCAGTTTTTGTAGCGAAATATCAATGATATGATTTGTGTTCATGATCTGTTTCTTGTAATAATTTAAAATAACAATGTCTTTGTTTAATTCTGACGTTAGTTGGTTATTCAAACTTAGTCTGGCTTGTTCGTTGTGTTCAATGTGGTACATATTTTGTTCAACCTTTTGCAGGATAGAGTCATATTTTTCCTTATCATTTGCGTCCATATTTCCCGTTATCCAGCTAATAACTGAACCCAAACCATTGATAAGGCCACGTTTGGTACGTTTTTGTTTGATCAAATGATTGATCTTATTTAGCAAATTTTCATAACGGTAGGTAAGGACAGAATGTAGTACTTTATATTCCGGTTCGGTTTTAAGGTTTTTAATATGTATATCTAGGTTTTTAATTTCGTTGAATAATAACGTTAAGTTCCTCTAATCTAAAAATGAGTAGTATTTATCGACTATATAAGTTTTATTTATAGGGATAGTCATGGCTCCTGGTCCATTCGTCAATTTTTGAATTTTCAAATTCATGGCCGTCGTCAGAAGCGTCAGTAGCAATAATACCATCAAAGTTTGGCGGCCCTCCATAGTCATCTGGAACAATAGAAACGCATCGTTTACGTTGGAGTTCCTGAATTTTTTCTTCAATATTTTCATGCACTAACTTATCTAGCTCCAGCTGGAGTTTTTCTTCTTTCGTTAATTCTGTATTGTTATATTTTTTTGGTTGTTTTATGTTTTTCGGGTGTATCTTTTTGCTATTCCCCTTTTTATCTATGAACCGTTTATTTTTAATTCTACCTATTTCATACCTTTTATTCATTTTCGTCCTCGTACCTGCGGTTTTTTTTATAACAACACTACCCGATGAGGCAACGCTAATGTCATCTCTGTTTGCATTGCTTTACCTATATACCTTTTTTTGTTTTCTTCTGTTTTTCTCCTCACAGTATTATGGATGATTTTCAAGTTCTTGTGGTATTCGTTTAAAAGATACCCCTGAATTATCGGATGTTCGTTAAGGAGATCTGTTGATAATCCGAACGTCATTTCGTTTGGTGACATTTTTAGTTTATTTATCTGCGAATTGTTGTATATTACGACAGCTAAAGTTAGTTTTTCTTCAAATGGTTTTTCGGAGTGTGTTAAGTTTAAAACTCTTAATTGCTCTATAATCGTTGAGCTTGCTCTGTTTAATGCTCCCAATGAATTGGCATTGTGTGGCGTTGTTTCGTGATTTTCAATGTTTAGATATTGTAATAATTCCTTAAACGTGTGATTATCGAATTCTTTCCCATTATCAGTGGTGATCATCCTTGGTTTGGGGAAAAATGTCAAGTACGTCATTAATGCTTTCATAGCTTGTAGTTGATTGTTTTCCCTTGCCAAGAATGTAAATACCTTTTTTGAGAATACGTCAATGATGAAGTAGACGTATTCGTTATTTATATGAACTGTATCCATCATTATTTCTTGAAAGGGTTTTTCTGGTACGGGCGTTATTTTAAATTTAGGCTTTGCTGGATGTCTATCGTATTTTGCTTGAGCACAAACTTTACATTTGTTGATCCAGCCTCTTATTTCCCTTGCCATGTTTGGACAATAGTATTTGATTTTGATCTTTTCATATGTTTCTTCGGCAGCTCTGTGATACGTTTTACCTACATGATAGTCTGAAATGATTTCTTTCTGTTGTGTCTTATTTGAAACATCTTCTACTATTTTATAGTATCTTTTTAACTTGTTTGTTTGAAATTTTTCTCTAAATAATTCACTTATTTTATGAAAAGTTTTATCGTATAAATCATTCTCTGAATCCGTTTTTATTGAACTAGAGCAATAGATTCCATAAACTAAGTTAGGTTCCAAAATTCTCAAGAATTCTTTTTCAAAATCCTCATTATCTTCTTGTCCACTAAAACATAATTTATGTCTGGTTTTTGTCGGAAAAGGGTGGAATATCTCAGTCTTATCGTATCCTTTTGATAATATTAGCTGATGCTTTTCTATGTTAACAGGTTTTTCTTTGTCTTCTACTAACATGATCCTGTTATCGATTAGCCATCTCTGATTTTCGCTGTCGTTTACATATGGTAGTTGTTGGAAATTATTCGTTTGCAATTCTAATGTTATGTTGGGTCTTCTCGGCTTTGGCTTTGGCCTAAAAAATGTTCTAATTTCTCTTCTAATTCCCTTATTTTCATGTCTCGAGGGTCTTCTTCCGGTTCATACTCGATTTCATACATAGACTGTCTATTTTGTTGTTGAGAATTAACTGTTCTCATTGACACGGTTTGTCCCGTTGTACCGTTGTAGGGTTGTTGTCTAGAATTATTATTATATTGTGGTCTTTGGAAATTCTGTCGGTAACGCCATGATGGTGGATTAAAGAATCTTTGTTGATCCTGTGCGTTCCATTCTCTATTATGTTGTGGGAGGTGCTGGTTATAATTGTTAAATCCACGATTTTGGTAGCGCTGGTTAAAAAATTGTTTTCTATATTCATGTTTTTTATCGTGAAATTTCTTTTTAACATAGTGTTCATCGCTTTGTTTTTCGCCCGCCCTGTTCATGGAGCCGGAGGAAATCAGGTCGTCAAAAAGTAGATGATTCTCGTTCTGTATCAGGTTTCGTAAATCATCTAAATTTTTCAGTTTGTCTGTTTTTGTCATTAAGTAAGTCCTGACGTGCAAGGGCATGTTTGTATAGAAGTGATATAGTAATTGGTACTCTAAATGAGCAATTACCGTTTCCCTATTAGTGGTTCTGTCGATACGGTGTCGTGAAATTATTAAGGTTCTATTTTTATCAAGTCTTTGGAGGAAATCCAAGGGATGCTCTTTATGTCTTATTTTACTATTAAATAGTTCGAACGTGAGTTGTTCGTTAGATCTTGAGTCCTTAAAGGTTCTTTCTAGGTAACCTAAGAGTTCTTCAACTGTTTCGAACTCACAAGTTGTATTAATATAGTCAGCTTCGGCCGTTAATCTCGCAAGTACTTTACTTAATAAACGTTTTTCATTTAATTCCCTAAAAGAATTATTTTGTGCACACACTATATTTCTGACTTGTCTAACTACATTTACAAATTTTAATAAATTATGAGGGTTCCCATCGAATTGAGGAATGTGATCATAATCGGCACTTTTTATCTCAAATGATGCCATATCTGATATTTGTCTTAATTGTTCAATTTGTTCAGAAATAATATTAAGAGCCGGATCTGGCATTAATTATAATATAAAATAAAAATATATATACATATATATATATATATATATATATATATATATATATATGTGTATATATATGTATATATAAAATTATATAAATAGAATAAAATCTAAATTAAGCTTACTGAAGAAGGTCGGTGTCTTCCCTGCCAGTACCTGGTAACAGTGGGCCAACAGGAGACGTCAGTTTAGAATACCTCGGACGAGTGATTTTCTAAAGCTGGATGATGCTGAAGAATCTTGGTACCTCGGATGAGTGAGCCAATCGATGACAACCAGATACCTCGTAAGAGTGGGTCTGCCAGCCAAAGTTCTTCAGAGTTCGGTTCGGACAGTGAAGATTACACGAGAATACCTAGGGTTAGTGAATTCCCGATGCTTACTGTCTCTTCTTTGGGCGCCAATTAACGAACCAACAACAGATAAGACTTAAAAGACTTTATTCTTATAAAAATTACAAGTGTAGTATCTAGTCTAAGACTTAGAAGTAGAGTAAATATCTATAGATCTAAGGAGCCTTTATAGGGCTAGAACTGGAGAGGGGATGGATTCGCAGGATAGGAGAGGGGATAGCCTTTGGTTGAATATCTGGGTGGAAGCTCTACCTTAGGGTTTGGCAAAAAGGGCCATAAAGTCATACGATTGACAGGAGACGGACAGAAATAAATGAGGAACACACAAAATGCAGGTTGCAGATGTGGCGTGTCAGATTCTGAAAAGGAGTGGCAGCGGATGCCATGCGGGCGGCAATTCATACCAAGTGTTTTCCCACGGGAAATTGTCATAGGTGGTGGATAGTCTAACATGTGGAACCAATAAATAACTCTTGACCAGTAGGTCTAAGATGCAGGGCGGATGTACTAATAAGGGTGCCCTATGGGAATATAACTATATTGTTGAATAAATTATAAATAACAATAATTGCCATTTAACTTGCGAGATACGAACGTACGTACGTACACACGCCACGACGAAATTAGTCAAAATGGATTCAGAGATTCTCAAAATGGATATTTCTGTTGAAATCTGAGAACCGAAAATTTTCGCTGTTACAATACTTCCTTTACTTCGTACAAGGAAGTAGTAACAATAGAAATTATTTTCTACAACAATCACTTAAGTTTATGCTCTACATTACCTTCTACAACTTTGTAAGTTAGGTAATATTTTTTCTAAAATCTTTAGCTTTCCAATGGTATATTATAAATACATATTACTACTCTTATTTCTGGAAATTATTTTCAACCTCGGAAAATATTTCTCATTTTTTATTCTTTAGTTAACTATCAAATCCTTTGATAATTTATACTTATTCATTTTTTATTACTATAAGCAATGAGATACGGTTAATTATTTCAAATAATCTAAGGTACTTTAGAGGAAGAAATTTTGAAAATTTCGCATTTAAGTCCTGTTAGATTATTTAATTATATCTTGATATTATGAGTTTGATCAAAATCGTTAGAACCTTTTTCGGGAATACTGTAAAAATGTATAAAATCGATGATATAAAGTGGCACTTGCAGTAAATCGATTTCGGTTTCGTACATCTGTTCGTTTTTGAGCTAGGCTTGCCACACATTCTAACTCAGACACAGACCACTTTGCGAGACTTGTTAATTTGGTCCCAGAGGACCTTAAAACGTTTATTACCGTTGATAACTCCGATTCGAAATTTTTCACGATCGAAATAATTTCCCGTTTTAATACTTTTACTATAAATTTCATACATTGGCAAGTAAAAGTAAAAAATGTTATTGTTTGATTTATTTGTGCTATTTTTTATACTTATCTTTCTTGTAATAAAATAAAAAAAATAACTACAATAAATATAAACGGCTAAATATTACAAAATTGTATCCATATTATTTTAAATCTCTTCCAAAATCAGTCAAATTAAAAAATGTTATGCTGCCATACGCATGTAATAAAATTTTTTTTTTAAATTTAACACCACACACAATAAAATCAGCTGTTCATTGGTAAAACCCAATTATAAAATTTGTCGAGGAGCTTTGAAACATTTTAAAAAATGGACTTCTTTTAAATTTTGGAACTCGCAACCTCAATTCTAACCATCAGTGGAACTAACTCTTTCTTTTATAGAACAATTAATTTATTTCTCTATCATTCATCCACTAAAGTTTCGGGATTTTGTCTCATCCTAAGGATATTCTTCTACAAATAGCATATACAAACTCAACAATAAAAATATCTATATAACTAAATTGCATTTAATAAGTCCTTTAAGTACGCAGACAATACAGGGGTTCCCAGACCCCGGTACGCAAGGATGTTTCAGTTAGTAAGCAAACAAATTTCAGGAATAAAATCATATTTTATATAACACGTTACACGAGAAATACATTTTTTTTAAACATTATTATTGAACGTATCAATTGTAAGAAAATAAACACGATCTTGAATTAATAAAAATGATGCAGAACGGTTACCATAATAAAGGTGAAAGCGCTCAGTGTTGAAGAGGAGTTAAGAAACAAGTTGAGCTCCATGAAGCCTAACATTGATGTAATTGTAAATAAACAATGTAAATAAACATGCTTCCAACTTAAAAATATTGTCCCAGTTTCTTATTATTGATGTAAACAATTTTATATACAGATTTTTTGGTGTTGTTAACCTTATTGTTGTTGTAAGGTGATCAATTTCACTTTTATTATTATTATTAAAAAACATGATACCTATCCACGCCCAACTCGGCTCTCAATGATTGGCCAATATCAGTTCATACTGGATTGCTAATACAGTTGGCAGATAAAGTAAAAAAAAATAAGGTAAATTAATAATCATATATAATTAAAATCTAAATAAATAAAAATAATAATAATGAATAAAAGAAAATAAATAAGTTAATATGAAGCATATATATATTTAGATATACCTGAATAATGATAGTGGAAACAAGAGAAAGATCAATTACACTTTTGATTTTGGATTTTTGAACTTTATTTTTAATTTATTATCTTTTCTGAAACTCTAATATATTTAATATATAATTATTGCTAAGAGTGGAAAGTGAGCGCTAGTGAGACCCACACTTCAGCAAACCTATTCATTATTCATTGACTGTCTCTCAAATATAATACCTTCCCATGTTGTTTTGCTCTACATTCCTTATTTTCCATTGATATAAATTTTTTTTTAGAAAAAATGATTTTATATTGTTTGTTAATGATATTAGCGTAGTGACTGTTTAAATTTCTAGTGACAAAATCGATTTAATTTTTTATGTTGCTTCCATTGTTCTTCTATTTCATTATTATTTTTTCTTTTCTCGTATTTTAGGATTTTTAAAATCACAACTGTAGTTATTTTCGATGTTGTATTTTGCTATAGCTGTTATATTTTTGTTTTTATTAATTTTACAGCTGCTTATGCGTTGTTTTAATCTTTATTCTAATTTTTTAGAGGATTTTCCTATTTAGATTAATTCACAATTCTTTCAATTCAATCCATAAACCACACCTAATTTATAATTAAGTATAAAAGAACAAGTATAAGTGGTCAAAATACTAGTGGAAAAATTTATTTTTATATAGGTTATATCATACTTATCCTCTTTAGATGATAATATTTTTTTTTTAATTTACTATTTTTAATATAACTACTTTATGTGTTATCGTATTTTAACATTTCACAGTTTTAGCCATAGACCTAGTAAGTCATAGGCTCACTTGTACCTATACTTTATTATAAAACAGGGGGTGTCTATAAAGTTAAGCACAAGACGTTATATAGTTGATATATATAATTAAAACATTGTTATAATGTTGAAACACGATAACATTTAAAATAGTCATATTAAAAAGAATAAATTAAAAAAAATGAATAAAATTATTATTATTTAATGACGATTTACACTCACTCAGTCCTTGTTGTTCAAGTGTTTTCATAAATTATACATACCTAGTCTGTATAATACATATTCTATCCTACTAAGGTCCTAATTTATTAATTTTTAAAAATATTCTCCGTCATACATGGTACTACATAATTCATTTGGTAGTATTGTATTCATCTGTTGTATATATTCTTTTGTTTCTTGATATCTATTTTGATTGCTATCCATTATTTTATTTTTTTACAATAATTTTTTATTTTATTTTTATTTTTTTCTTATTCTTATTTTTATTTTTACATATTTTTGAAACCTTTTTGTTTATAATTAACGGGCTTCAAAGTCTCTTTTGTATTCTTTTTATTAATAATATCATGATTATTTATATTATTATACCAACATTTTTAGGGAAAAAAATGATTACTAGTGAACCGCTTTTTATAGTTGAATCAATTAATTCTATGATCTGTCAACAGACAGTAATGTCTAACCTCTCCCCTTTTCGAACGCTTTTAATTCATATACCTGTCACGAGGTAACACCTTTTTTACTGTCATGAAACGTCAGAACCTGACCTGCTCCTACTGGTAAATTCCTATTGTATTTCATTTCAGCTTATTTTATTTCCTATTGTATTCCTCACCCATTGTCCCTCTCTTTCACATTTCCTTTATATTACTATTCCCTTGTTACCCCGCGATATGCTCTAACCGTGATGTTCCTACTTGTTTTAGAACCAACGCCATCCGCAAAGAAAAACTCAATTTCGTAATCAATTTGACACAGACCTTCAAAGATGATGCAGTATAAGTGGATACGGATAGAAAAGGAAACGCCCCTCTTTCTAAAGAGACCAACGTCGAAATCGAATAAACTGAAGACGGTATGTAATTGCGTGGCTTTTGCAAACTTTGTTCGTGATGTAAAATAAAGCAGTTCAAGCGATTTTTTTTTCTCAGCTCCTAGGGCTCGTTGGACAAAACGTTTGAGCACGTGTCGATCTATTTTCAACGTAGGATTCAATCGATTCGGCGCAGGAAAATCCCTGCAATCCCAGGGAGGTGAGAAGGTGAAAAAAGAAATGGTATTGGAGACAAGTGAACCGGAATTTTAAACAGAGCACTTTCTTAAAGCACTATATGTCAGACGAAGAAAAGTGAATCATAAACCTGGGTACTAAGTTATAAAATATATAGTTCAACAAAATTACAAGAAACGGGTTACTAAACTGATTGTTAGTTTATTAGGGCAATACACTTTTTGTTCCAACAAAATGGTAAGGCACAATCTAATATTAAAATATACATATTTCAAGTATCATACTGTTAAATAAAAGGACAGCTCGTTTTTCGGTTCTAAGGTTTAACTGAGAAAACTACAGATTCAATTTTTACCAAATTTTAATAATATCAACTTCATGGTTCCTAGATGATTTTGCAATACAATTAGGGTTTGATAAATTATTTGCCGCTTCTATAAATTTGCATTTATCCTCAGTCCAAGGTTTAAATGGATTATATCCTTGAACTGAGGATGAATGTATAACATTCGAAACTAGTTTTCAATAAAATAAATTTATAGAAG
This sequence comes from Rhaphigaster nebulosa, assembly GCA_948150685.1. Taxonomy (NCBI): domain Eukaryota; kingdom Metazoa; phylum Arthropoda; class Insecta; order Hemiptera; family Pentatomidae; genus Rhaphigaster; species Rhaphigaster nebulosa. Next base: position 169,910,528 of record OX411308.1, read on the forward strand.
TGGCAAATAATTTATCAATCCCTAATTAGATTGATCCTTCTATATAATCATGCGAATGCTAATTGATTTTGCAATAATAAAATCTACCGACATCGATACAGCGGCCGCGCAAAAGCCGAAAAACCACTTCATGCATAGAGTGCAGCGCCAAAAAGGCTCAGAATATTTTAATGAAAAATGCCTAAACTGGTGAACCTTCTCCCTAAAGCCCTTTAACTATCCACACATCAACTACATCTCCGAGAAAAAGATGGAAAAAGTTATGACGGAAAGAATATTTAATTATTCTAATTATACTATATAAATTATACTAACCCGAAAAGTATACATTTTTCACTAATTAGACAATAATTAAATTCCCTACAAAACAAAAAAAAATCATCGAAATCGGACCATTATTGGCAAAGATTGAACATTGTAGTCATGTTTTTATTCTCCTACCGCTGCAGGTCGAAGGAACTGCAGGACATAAAAACCACCTAAGTAAGGAAAGTATTCTAATTGGGTCAAATTTTCGACTTGCAGTTTTCGACGGTTCTACATATTCCAGAGCCTCCTGTGTCCAAAAAAACAACAACGTATGTTTGGCCATTGGTCTGTCTGTGTCACGATTATCTCTTGAACGGATGAACTAATTTTATTTTGAACTTCAATTAATTCGATTTTTTAAGAACAATAATTCTTATCAAACCTTCCATTGCGTTCATTTAATATATATATATATATATATATATATATATATATATATATATATATATATATATATATATACACATATATACACTCAAATCAAGCGATAGCGAAGCATTGCCGGGTCAGCTAGTTTACCAACACATTTGCATTATCAATGATATATAAAATAAGGGGCTCACAATCTCTCATTTAGCATACTAAATCGTATAATAATATATTATTTGAGTTTGAACAATAGCATCCTAAATATCACAGTAGAAAACAAGTCAAATAACAGTTTGACTTTAAAAGACTTGATTGTGTGCTAAATGCAGTTTCACTCTGCTAAATGATCTTCATATTTTTTGACAAATCACAGGCGTCGGCATGAGATTTCAAAGTACTTACTTTAGTTTGTTTTAATTAATTTTTTCCTTTTTTAAAAATTAAAAGCGTTGTGAGGAATTGTAATTTTTATAGAAAATGTCTTATTAAAACAATATTGGTAAAACAAAATAAAATTCCACGATTCGATAGTAATTAAACTGAGTTGATCATAATCCTGAAAATAGCATACTAGTCATTTATCAAGCTAAATAAGATTGTAAATACTTCTGATATATAAAACCGCAAATATTTAAGGTAGAGAGCCAAATATTTCAAGATTTTTATTGATGAATAAACATACCTATATCACCGTTTCAGCGATATTTCTGAAACATACCAGACCAAAGTTTCTATTTTAAAATAATTCGAAGTTTTAATTAAGGCAATATTCCCTTACTCGGGAATATTAAGAACTCGGGGCGTAGAAGATCTGTAATATTCTCTTTTCCCCATGAAGGTGAGTAACATGAATAAATAAAGATGATTTTAGAAGCAGCAACATAAGATTGATCTATAATTGATTACGAATGATTGATCTAGAATGCCCTGCGCAACTTTATTCTGTTTAGATCATTTCTCAGTGAACGTTCAACAATAGTAAAGTTTGGGAAAGCTATCTAAAACAAGGTAACTCTTACTTGTGGTGTTCCACAAGGAGCGGTTTTGTTACCAATACTTTTTTCGATGTTCACCTCTAAAATTATTGGGACGAGGTACCGAAAAGCCACCATAACTGCTCTTGTTGATGACATACCTATCACAAGTAGCAGCCTCAATGCTGAAAGTGCGCTTAAGCAATCTGAAGTACAATGACAAAGGATAATTGACGACCAAGGAAACCTAAATATTGAGGTCAATATAGATAAAACTAAGGTTATTGTCATTTCCTTCCAGAAAGCCAAAAAGAAACTTCCTATAAATTTTCAGCTGAATGGATGCTCAAACAATATCTCGAATAAACTAACGTATCTAGGCATACAATTAGACCGACACATGACTTGTTCGATCCATTTTGATAAAAAAAAAATAAAATCAATTCGTGCTAAAGCAAACAGGCTCAGTCACTTCCTAGGTTCAAAGAACCTTTCCCTTCGGCTGAAATTGATGATTTATAAAAGCATTATTAGGTCATCACTACTCTATGGTTCATGCTCGAGAATTTAGCAAAAACAACATATAAACGCTTAGAATCGTTCGAGAATGGTATACTTAGAAAAATGGTAAATGGAACTACACGCTAGAATGCAAAGCTAAACAAAATTCTTAACGAGGTAGAGATATTAAAAATTAAATAAATGATCGAATTAAAGCATATAAATTTTATCGATGGCTTCAAAATTATCGAAGAATGAAATATTAAATTAAACCGTACCAGGCTCAGCTCCCCAACGATGGCAAAATCAAGTAAGGAAATAGATTAATTATTTTTTTCTTTTTGTTAAGTAGGGTGTATACAAAGAGAGAGTTAACCCCATCACTTGATGAAAGTAAATAATTTATATGTATTAAAAATCGATACTTAAGAACAGAAATACCTTACAATCTAACACGGTAACAGCATAAGGAAAAATAAATGATCATAAACAGCATAACAAATGAAGAGACGAAGGGGGTAAAAACAAAAAAACAAAAAAATTAAAACAACATAAGAAGTCTGTAAAATGTTGTTATGTCTTGTAAATACAATAAAATCATTATAAATTTCATTCATAGCAAATTCGGGAAAGAAAAATTTTCTAAGATGAGCTCACGTTGTAACAAACAACCTTCCTTTTGATGGAATAGTCAATTAAAATGTATGAGATTTTTCATTAATATGCATGACCTAAATATATAATTATATTTGCCTAATACACACATTAAGTATTTACTATTGAATTTTAATGTCAATGTTTTAATAGAGATGGGAATTAAAGCTTCTCCTGTTACTCAAAATAAATAAGTCTTTGATATATTACCTTGATTAAAAGTAAAATTTAAACAGTCAACCTACAGCCGAATATTTCGCAGTTTTCACTTTTTACTAATTCATTAAGATATTCAGATATTTAAATAACGAATTTTATTGTCTGATATTGTTCCTTATGTATCTGAAAAAAAAATAAATTAAATAAAACCAGTGGACTGTCGTGAACACCTGTCGTGAACAAAGAGTACGGAAACTTCGCTACCTGAATTTGCCAAGCTCTGATTGTGGTGTTCAAAACGTCGCAAAAAGCGGGGCCATTGTCAAAGGCTTTTTTACTGGAAATTTTTCTCAAAAGTATTTTAGGAACTGGGTAAGACCAAACTACAGATTGAGGCAACGGTTTTAGGACGTAAATATACAAAGAGGTTAACATGTATTACTTATACATACTCTCTGATATTATATTTTATTTCATTTTCCTATCTTTCATATGAAATGCAAATAGAACTTTGAATAATTTATTTATTGATTTTTTTTTATTTAACTGTCTCAATATTTAGGCTCATTTGCATAACTGCCATGGAATTGTTTTAGAATTGTGTTGATTTAAACGTTTCCAAAGTTTTTATATGCGTTTTATTTGTGCTAAAGATTTTTTTCAGTGTATGATACATTATCTATCTGCTTCTTGATTAATGAAAATTTTAGACACTATTAAAAGATGTTAAACCTTTTTATGAACACCAAATCTTTCAGAAGTTGGCAGGCAGGCCCAGTAAATGAATGCGGAATATAATTGCACTCAGACCAACACAACAGACATAGAAACAACTGATTATATCTATACCAAGGTAAAACTGCTCCCACTAATAATAAATAAAAATCAAAAGTAACCTTTATTTTAATTTAGTGAAAAATATGCATTTTCTCACGTAACAGATTAATATTCTATTATAATAGGCATATGGGACTTTTCGATAAAAATTTATTTACATAGACCTACACCTATATAAGGAAATAAATATAATAAGCTTACACGGACAAATAAACCTACTAATTAGAGATATGACTACGGCCGACATGTCCATGACTACAAGGAGGAGGCTAAAAAAGTGCTGGGTGAGAGAGCTCCTTTCTTGACAATCGAAGGTTAGAGATTGAAGCAAAAGAAGAGGATACGATCAAGCCAAATTGCTGGATACTATCCTTCCTCATGCCTCAAAAGTTATTGCTCCTTATATTATTAGCTCATTTGTTGATTGTCATGTTGACAGGTGCAAATTAATATTTAAAGAGAAAAAAAGTAAATAATACTAGTTTCTCTTGGTAATTTATTTTCTTTTTTAATTATGATTATATTGTATATTGTAATATTTGTAGTTATGTTGATGAGCATGGCGTATGAAAACTATTATTCAATAAATTCTCCTTTTTGGGGATTACCATTGAAAGGAAAAAATGAATCCGCTTCATGTAGAATATATTGTTGGGTCCATGTTAAACGTATGAATTTGAAAAATTCTATTTTTTGTTTTTGTTATTTTTCGATTGTATTTCGGTGGATACAGCCTGTATTAAAGTTAAAAATCTGTAACGGCATTAGAAAGTGCTGATATTGCAGTTGTATTTTTACGAAAAACATCCAAAAGTCTGAAGCTTTTATTTTTGCCGCTTTTATTTTGAACATTTTATGTTAAAGTATCTAATATGCGAATTATTTTAATGGCAAAACAATAATTAAACATGAAAGTATGAGATAAAAGAAATACAACAACAACAAAAATTTAAATAATCGAAATCTATCCTTATTCACAGAAGAATGTAGCAGTTTTTTTGATCTGCTGTAAAGCAGTGATTTTAAAATTCGTAATTTTACCATGACGACGATATAGTGAAGCGGCTTCATTTATAAGTATGAGCTAAGTTTTTATCAAAGGGTCGATGATTTTCCCCTTGCATCAATCAAAAGTCAATTGCCAATCAAATATATTATGAATCATTTGACAAGTGCAATTGAATATTACCAACTATTATGCATAGTTGCTAAAAAAAAAAAATAATAATAATAAAATAATTGTAAGACGAAAATATTAAAATATAGCACCTATAGCATACCTTTGTAGGGTTGCCAGCTAAGTTGAGAACTTTCAGAAGAGGTATCTTCTGCCAGACAGGCGGCAAGGCAACAATCCTGCAGCGGCTAAGGTCCAACTGTCTCAGTTTTGGGATGGCTGCCACTGCCGCCGAACTAAGTCCTCCGAGTGGGTTTCCCGAAAGATTGAGGCTGACCAGGTTCGGGAGTGCCAGAGGAGGGAAGTCTCTGAGTCCAGTGTCCGCGAGGTCCAAGTGACGAAGACCACTCAGGTAGTGGAAGAGCTCCTTTAGGTTCCCTCGCAACCTGTTCCCAGCCATGTCCAGTCTCAGCATTCCACTCAGTGAAGAGAAGACGTTGTCCGGGATCGTTGAAATCTTGTTGTAACCCAGGCTGAGCGCCGAAAGCAGCGGGGTCTCCGGGAACATTGTACTGTCCAAGTGCTCGATCTGGTTGTGGGACATATCCAACACCCGCATTGTGAAACCTACTTCACCAAGTGCACCACTCGGCATTACCACGAATTCATTGTTAGAGAGATCTAATCTTTCCAGCTTTGTGTTCTGAAAGGCATCCCTAGGGATGCTTCTTATGTGATTATAAGACAGATCGACAATCCTCAAGTTTGGAAGACTCTTGAACTGCTCCATGTGGATTTGCTCGATATGGTTGTGAGAAAGGTCTAGAATTTGTAAGTTCGGAAGACCCACGAATGCTCTTTTTCTCAAGGAGACAATACTGTTGTGTTGCAACGATAAAGCTTGCAAAGGCGACAAATTTCCGAAAGCAGTTTCATCGAGCTTGCTAATCCGATTGTAACCGAGATATATCCTTCTGATGGAAGTGTGGATTTCCTGAAAGAATTCTTTGGGAACAGCAGCTATTTGATTGTGACTCAAGTCTATCGTTTGAATGCAGACGGACCTCATAGTTTCAGCGACTAGGAGGTTGGATATCTCATTTCTGGAAAGGTTGAGACTGAGCGGGAGATAGGGTGCTGTCACATTATGGAACGCACTCAAGGAAAACTCCTGTAACGCATTTGACTGCAGGTCTAACCTCATCAAAGTAGCAATATCGTTAAAGGCTCTCGGAGATATAGTCGTCAGTTTGTTGTCTGAAAGGATCACACTCAACTTACCAGGAAGGCTTTTAAAAGCGTTCGGTTTTAGTATTTTAATCTGATTCCCACTCAAGACAATAGATTGCAGGCTGATGAGATTTGAAAATGTGTGAGGATCTATGGACATAATGTGATTATAAGAAAGCCGAATATCTCTCAAGTTTCGATGAACGCTAGGGTGAAACAATTGGACTGGTATCATGGATAGCCTATTCCCATCGAGGTTCAGATATTGCAAATTCTTGTAAGACCACAGAGCACTCTGTGATATGCTTCTGAAACTATTATTATCTAGAGCTAGCCAGACCAACGACCTCAGAGGCTTCAGGAAGTCTTCAGGAAATTCTTCTTGATACAGGCCAAAGCTGATCTCCAAACTCTCCAGGCTGTCTTCAACGTCGACAAATGCATCGGCATCAATGGCGCTGATTTTGTTAAAGGAGAGACTCAACTCTCGTAATCGAGGAGTCTGTCGAAATGTATGCCCGTGTATCTGAACGAGCCTATTGTTCATCAGAAGCAGCGTGTCCAAAGAATCACCCCAATGCTCGAAATCTTCCTCCGTGATGTCCATGATGTGATTGTAGCCGATGTTCAAGTGATATAACTTCCCGCATCCTCTTAAGGCATCAGCTGGAATGGCTTCGAGTCGATTCCCGTGAAGTGACAAAGCGCCTAATGTACCTGAGTAATTATTAAAAGTATCGTTGGGAATTTGAAAAATGTTGTTGGACGGAAGGTACAGATATTTGAGCTTTCTGAGCCTTGATAAGGCCTTGGGAACCTCCTGCAAGATGTTCCCTCCGAGGTCTAAGTACTCAAGGGTGTTCTCGAGTCCGGCGAAGGCATCCATGTGTATCACCTCTAAGCCATTTTGAGACAGATACACTCTTCCAGGACTGAGACCCTTGAATGAATTCGGTCCGAGGGTTCGAATCTCGTTCAAATCGAGATTCAGATCTCTAACGCTGAGAGTTCCGTTGAACGGATTCATTGGTATCTCTTTGATACTGTTTTCTCCGAGATCTATCTTCTCCAGTTTCTTCCTGTGCTTGAAGTTGTAGAACGGGATCCTGTTGATAAGGTTGTCCCTAAGATAGAGCCAGGATATCCTCTTAGACTCCTCTAAGAAGTCGGTGGGGAAGGAAGCGATGAGGTTATTGGAAACGCTTAGTGTCTGGAGCGTGGGCGGTACGCATCCAGCTTCCAGCGAGGACAGCATGTTCCCGTCCGCATTGAGCCAGAGGAGTCGACGCAGATCCTGGACTATGAGCTCTGCGAGGTCGTTCTCGCCGAGGTAGAGGTTGGTTAAGGTAGTGGCTACTCCGCTCCAGTCCCCGCTCAAAGAACTGATAGAGTTGCTGCAACAATACAATAGAGGTTAAAATATATGTTTAGAAAAAAAATAGTATCTAAATACCATTATGAAAAATGGATTTGCAACTAGATTACAATATTGGTATTTCAGCAATAATAATCCTCCGCCGAACGCTAAGGTTTCCATAACGTGACCAGGCGCTAGCTGTAGTTTGGAAGACATACAACTTTTGCTCTGTTTCTCATCTCGAACGATGTTGAGTGATAATTTTACTGGTCAGAATTATAAGAATATACTATTATTATGACAGAACTATGTTTTATAAAAAAAAAAAGGTTTATATACAGATTTATTTAAAAAATGTGTTCACAAACAAAATATGTAATTAATCTTTCTATTACTAATTAAACCAACTTTACAATATTTGGTTAAATAAGGCTTTTATATTATATTTTACACTAATAATAATAATTATGCAATTATATATTAATTAAATTTTAAACATTCAAATTTTAAATTATATATTAATAATATATAATTATATTTTTCTTCTAGTAGTGTTTCTAGAATTATCTGCCACAGATAATTATTTATTCTGTTATCAGCCGGTCTTCTTAATAAGGTAAGGGAAGTAGGGCGAAAGACTAACAATGAAATGAATTCTCTTTTCAGCGTTGTAATAATCACATAAATCGACTTCATTGGTCCAGTTCATGCCACCGTAATGTGTATGTACGCAGTTCCTAGGGCGCAGATTACAGAGCCCTTGCACAGACGTCAAGTGTTGGCCAGATCAATATTGATATGGTCATATTGCGTTGTAAATGATGCCAGAGCATCACAGGAAAGCGATTGGATAGCAACAGCTAACGTTAGAAATGCTTGGATTACGTTAGAAAGTTGATCATGCAAAAAACGTATTCATATAGTAACAGATATGAAAATAACTTGTTAGTTTGTACTCAGCTCATGGTTTTCACTTAATATATAATCTCTTATTCAAAGGCAAACCCAAAATGGGCCAAATGATCCAAACTTAACGATAATTCTCCCAAAATGGGTCGCAAATCGAAATGGTTAAGTTTCATCTGAAAAGATGAATTTTAAGATTTTTTTTGTCAATTAGGTTGTAAAGATTTCTAATTTCCTTCACTCATACAAATTATAGTTTTTAATTATGTAACACATTTTCACGCGAAAAACTAATTGTAGGAACACTTATTTTGACAATTGTAGAAACAATGACCACCACACGTACGCTTGAGGACACAAGGATATTGAAAAAGAAATGGATGATAGATCGTTCATAATCTCTTTAAGTATATCAATACTATTCTACCAGTGAGATACTATTGCTAAAGAGAATACTATAACGTAGAATCCACTGATAATTAATATTTGTTTTAAAAGTCGTGAATTAGAAAGAAAATGATATCCAAGCACAGAAAAAAATATTTAAATTTAGGATCCTGAAATAGTTTCTTTATGTATAGACTTGAATCATGTTTTATAAGATTTCTAAAGAGGTTGTGAAAAAATTAAGCCTAAAGTTAATTAAAATGTCTCTATTTTATTTATTATGGTTCAAATAAAGATAAAATAATTCCAACTTCGCAAATCGCATAAATTAAATAATAAATTAAGCAATCATAGTAGCATGAAGGAGAGGGAGTGGAAGGTGGGCGCCAATTATAGGAACCTCGAGTGCCGTCAGAGTATAATTGAAGGGGATTCTCTTTGTCTTGGCCCTCTGTGCTCTCTTGGAGGAGTAAGGCCCTTGTCTCCGCATCGAGATTTCCTCAAGAGCGATTTAATCGTGGAGAGGTGCTGGGACAGGATTTGAATTTACCAGGAGCTGAAATCACAACCATCGGATTCCTTAACTATTCTAGAGATTTCGTCGAATTCTAATAACAAGATGAACTAGTATCACAGAAAAAGGCGTTGAGTATTGATGAAATGAAAATTACCATAAAGAAAATAATAAAGATTATTTATAAATATTATAATATTATAAGCACATTTAGACGAAACCGTTCAACAATTGATCATATCGAAGTCGTTTATTTAAAAAGGCCATTTAGCAAACTTTACAGGAAACACATGAAAAATTTTTTTTCTGTATTATATATATATATATATATATATATATATATATATATATATATATATATATATATATATATATATAAATTTATATTTTTTTAAATTTTGTTCTTTACTGTGTAAAGTAGAAGTTTATTAAGGTGGAAAAACATTTATGATTAAAATATATTTATATTTTTAAGGCTTTCAGCACTGGTTTAAGGCCAGAGGGACGACTGAGAGTTGTTAGTATTTGGTAGTACGCCATCAAAAGTAGATTTTTAGACCATTTCCAATTTTTTTTCAATATGTCGTGAGTGGGAATCGATAGATATGGTGTTTACGTCCAATATTATATTGAAACCTAAATTTCGAATTTATAGCGCTTATGCATTTTTCAAAAAACGACGTCGATATGCTGGTACTTTCCTTATGGCAAATATATTATAATAAGTAGGAAGGTGCCTTTAAACCCGGACAACCGTTCAGTATTGCGGGTCCTGTATGGTAAGCCCCCTGTCTAGAGCTTGTTCCATTCCAACTAGTCCGTTCAAGAGAGGTATCTACTGGCACAAGAACTAATCAATATTCAGAATGAATTGATTTCAATCGGATGATACCTTGCATGAATTCTCAATTTTTATTCTTAAGAGAAAATTTGGTTACAGAAATAAAAACCCTAAAAGTCTCGAATTTTTCCGATACATATTTGCAAAGATAAGTTGCGTTAAAAAAAAGTGGAAGGGATAAGGACTAGGGAACGCAGTTTGGAACCGGCTTACGTCACAGTCCGTGAGTGCCTTATGTTTATTGCCTTATTAAGGCGTCTCCAGTTTCACAACTTCCATCCGAGAAATATCACTCAATTTTTTCTCTCATTGTCATCTTTGAGTAAAAATATTTAGTTTAAGATGTGTTTTATAACCTTTTGTAAATAAATAAGCTAGCCGTAAATATATAGTAACTGCTTTACTCAATTTTTTCAAATCTTCAAAAAAGAAACTAAATACTCCTCACAGATATTCGGTATAGCTAAAAAGACCCACATACAAAAACTTCAAATTTTCCAGTCAAAAATATCACGACTCATTACAAATGCACCTTCGTACGTGACAAACAAAACCCTACATACTGACTTACACCTACAAACAGTCGACGAACGTATCAGGACTCTTTATCAAAGATTGTATAATAACTTACACGGACATATCAACATACTGATTAGAGATATGGCAACGGCCGACATGCCCATGACTATGAGTAGGTGACTAAAAAGGAGTTGGATGGGAGATCTCCTTTCAATGTAAGTGATTTGAGGCAAACAAGAGGTACTGCTGGGTCATGTCAACTCATGCAAATGGTCAACTCATTTGCTGATTGTCGACAGGTGCAAATTAATATATTTTGAGAGAGAAAAAAGTGACAATTTGCAAATATGAAATAAAAATTGCTAATAATAAAGCTAATTACAGAATAGGACGATATTCTTGGAATTATATATATTATTCACGTGTAACCCATCCTCAAAATTGATAATTTCAGAAAATCAGTCTTGACAGGTATGGTGTATATGGTGTATTGCCAGAATCATATATCATGCAATTTCAACCAAATAGCTTCTTGTTATTACTTTCTTAAATATTCAATATGGTATTCGAAGAAATGAGAGTCACTTAGGAATGGAAAGAGAGTAAAATCATAATTTTACACAAAAAAGGAGCTTAAGTCTCCAGTTTATAGTCTCAACATAGAAAACTATCGACCAATTTCACTGACACAAACCACATATAAAATATTTTCTAGTATAATTAAAAATAATACTAAAAATGTATGAAGGTCATGATATAGAACAAGCCGGTTTCAGCCCCTCATTCAGTACAATAGACAATTTACATTGCCTCAACCAAATTATTGAAAAATCAACTGAATACAACCTACCCATGTGTGTATACTTCATCGATTTTATGAAAGCTTTTGATTCCATAAATCAAAAGTATATATGGGAAGATTTAACAGAAACAGAGATATATCTCAAATATATAGAAATGATAAAATAAATTTACGGAAAGGGAAAAGCCTTTGTTGCTCTTGATAGAGAGGGAAAAAAATTAACATAAAAACATGAGTAAAACAAGGATGTCCTCTATCACCGATCCTCTTCAACTGTCTCATTAATAAATTGTTTAAGGAACTAGACAGGGAACGAAGAGGCATTAAAATAAATGGAAGATACTTGAACAATTTAAGGTTTGCAGATGACATATGCCAATTGGCTCCTAGCAAAATCGAATTAATTGAACTGGTCAATGATTTTATTAATAAAAGTAACAAATATGGCCTAAAAATAAATTACCAAAAATCAAAAATAATTACAAATACAGATGAACAGATAGTAAAAATAGAACGGAGAGCATATTACAGAGTATTCAAAACAATTCATTTATCTTGGACAGGAAATTTCTTTAGAAAAAAAAATCAGTAAAGAATTGGATAGAAGACTAACAATAGGATGGCACAAATACTGGTCCTTAAAGAAAATCTTCAAGGGTAATTTCACAATCGACCTAAAAGTTAAGGTGCTTCAGTCTTGTATTTACCCCACAATCCTGTAAGGCGCTCAAACTTGGGAACTAACCAAGAAGGAACAGCAGAAATTGGATACAATGCAAATGAAACTTTTGAGGAGTATGCTGGAAATCAGAAGGAGGGAGAAGATAAAGACTCAAACAATTCTTTCTCAGGCAAAAGTAAAAAAATTAAGTAAGGAAGCCCGAAAACTGAAATGGAGGTGGACTGGTCATCTGGCCAGACTGAAGGACGACAGGTGGTCGAAAAGCATTACCGAATGGAATTCGATAGACCAAGTGAGAAGGAGAGGAAAACCATAAATGAGGTGGAGAGATGAAATCACCTGCAGAGTGGGAACAAACTTGATGAAAGTGGCCAGGGACAGAGAGTGCTGGTTAAAAATTGTTAATAAACTTAAAAGGTTGTTTTATCTGAATTTTATATTATCTTATTGAATTTTGAAAGAACTAGTAAATTAATGAACTAGTATATTAATGGATTTTAAATTTTATCTTTATATATTACAATTATATTCTCTGTTTTGTTTGTATATTTTAATAAGCGCCGAGGGTTTTATTTTATATGGTAGTATATTATTATATTTGTATCTTTAATATTTATGTTTGAATAATTATATTGTTGAGCTGAACTCCATTGTACCTCCTCCGGGAGAGGCTTTTGTCATGGAAATAATAGCAATAAAGCTATATTATATTATTATAATATTACTTTCTTGAATTCAAGAATAATTGTAGATGATAACAGTCTGCATACTATTTAAATTTAAGACTGAATGATAAAAACTAAGTCCCAATAGATTGATTTTTATCGGAAACAGGCCACTATGGATATAATATTAAATATTAAGAAATCAGTATATTGTTGAACGTTAAACAAGAAATCGATAACTTGTCCAATGAATCAAAGTTCTAAAGAGTTTGAAGTTGCGTACCAATCAAATTTTATCTTATGAAAAATAAAAAGTTGTCTCACATTTTCGTGACCATAGAAAAGAAGACGAGTAGGTCAAAATACAGTATTTTCTTGTGCGCAGTAAAGGAAGTATTGTAGTGGCGAAAATTTTCGATTTTCAGATTTCAACGAAATTATCCATTTTGACAAGTCGTGACCTCTATATATACGTTCGTATCTCGCGTAACTCAAAAACAGTTGGCCATAGAAAGTTGAAATTTCATATCTGGGATTATTGTAATATTTAGTTGAGCAATTTCGTTTTTGTTTACTACATGATCACTTGAAGTGGTACGCTACTTGAAGGTCATAACAGATTTTGATCAACAATTTTATTAAAATAAATCGCAAAACTTCTCAAATTCGGTATACGTATAAGACTGATATATATTAATATAATTAAATAGATTTTGAATAAAATTGACAAACGAGGAGTAGTAATTTACTTAAGGTCAATAGATTTTCATTAAATGAAAAAAATTCGTAAATTTGGTACATAAGACTTTGATGTCAATATAAATAACATAATAGATTTTTGTTAAAATTGGATAACAGGAAGTGATACTTTACATGAAGTTCATAATACACTTTTTCAAACGATATAATTATTTTCATAACACATTTATTAAATGGTTCTCTATAAATTTTAGAAATAAAAGTTTTAGAAAATATAATTCTGAATCCATAATTACCTCTATGGGTACCGTCACAAGTAACCGAAGTAGACGCCATACGCCGAGTGTCGTTTTTGAGACACTACTATCTTCGAAATCTAGTAACCAAATAATGATTCTGAATAAGTTTTTGAGCCACCGATTTATAGTTCACATCTAGGTGTCCATATTAATTTTTTTAATTTTTATAGCCTATTTTTCACTGAAGAATAACAATTGAAAATTCATACAAGTACCCTATTGAAATCAATCCTTACTTCATTTTAGTCCAAGTGTGATAGATTAAATATATTCACTTTTTGAAAGAAATTTCCAATAGACTTTCTTGACGAGATAAGTAGGAGAATACAACTTGTAAAGAAACAAATTGTATATGTTTTAAATAAAATTGGTATGCAGCAACATGGTAAAAAAAATCATAAATGAGCCGAAAAGTAGTTTTTTTTATTATAACGTTTAGCAATACTAAAAAAATGAGTGTTAAGCAATGGAAGTCATTCAACAAATTTTCGAAAAAAATAAATAAAAAACCGCGAAACATGGCCATTTTTGGACATTTTCATTACAGGGCTTGTAATAATCACAGCGACTTGTTTTGGGGTTTAAATTGTGGCTTTTTTAAGTGTCAATCTATAATAAATATTTTATGCAAACAAAATAATAACATTTTCCGGAAATTAAAAAAATGTAAAAACAGTTGTTTTCGACAAATTATTTAAAGAAGAGCCAAAATGGTCCTAGAGCTATTTTAAAAGCGTTATTTGTTCCTTAGGAGTTTCTCTATAATCATTATTTTTTTTTAAATATTTGTCAGGTTCGATTAAATACCTAATAAACGCGTTTGAACGTAGGGCTCTTTCTCGCTTCGGCCGCTATAGGCGAGGTTGACTATAGGAAGTGACGAAGGCTCTCTGACGGCTTCGAGCGCTGAAAAGTGATTTTTATTTTTCTTTAAAAAAAAAAATAAATAATCACATCTTAAACGTGAAAAAAACCCATTTTGGGACCTTTATGATTTTTTTCACCATGTTGCTACGTACCGATTTTATCAAAAACATATAAAATTTATTTCTACTATTTTTCTCCTAATTATCACATTGAGAAAGCTTAGTTGCAATTTAAAAAAAAAATTCCTAATCGAGTCGGGATGATTTTCATCAGTCCGTCATTCATTAGTCCGTGTGCTAATACTAGGTTGTTACAAAAGTCCTAGTGCATTAGTATAGCTTTATTTCAAATTATATATTTTTAAAATTATTGAATACTACTTTTCAAAGTAAAGCCCATTGGTTTCAACTACTTTCATCCATTTTTCTGCCAGTAGTTGATTAGATGTTGCTACCACTCCTTTGGTTTCGAGGAAAAGAACTGTTCACATCCAATTTTTACATTCTCTTAATTATCAAAGATCCGATCATTTAAAATGAGCCATTGATCTGTGCAAACCATAATCTGATGGTGCAATATCTGGGCTATACGCAAGAAGAGGCAAAACGTTTACTCCTTGCAGTTCCGATAATTTTTCCTTGGTCAAACTGGAACGATGTTCAGGGGTATTGTCGTGTTGCAAAATGACTTGGTTCCTGTTGACCAAAGCGGGCTACTTTGCACTCAAAATTTCATAAACTCCGTTTAGCTGTTCACAGTGAGCTTCTCCTTATATGGCACAAATTTCTTCAGCGGCTGCCTTTGTGCTTAAACCTTACAAGTGCGTTTTAAAAATGTAAATGACTCCTCCATAAAACCAACTCAAGTCACAAGGAAGTAAAGGATTAGTCGAAGTAAACATTGACATAAATAGTAGGAACAAAAAAATTCTTATAGGATTAATCATCAGAGTTGGAATAAAAGGGTTATGTCCATGCACAAGGAATTTCGTAAAAACCTAGTAATAAAATAATGCCAATGACTTATCATCTTAATGTGATTAGAAGTGTTTCATTATACTAATATTATTCCAGTAATTTATCTTTGAAAAAAAAAAAAGTTTTAATAAGACAGAAAGCAATAAATTACGGAGCATGCCTCCACAGTTGAGTCACAATAGGAGCTGTAATAAAGGGAGAGAGAATTGTCACAGGACGTTCCTAGTTTGAAACTTATTCATAAATTACTGCTTACAGAAAGGAGTCATTATTGTAAATGTTTAAGTTTGGAAAGAGTCGTTTTGAAAAGAGGAGGAGGGGAGGGAAGGCGAAGAAACTTGGAGACGAGCTCGGACTGCTAAGTATTACTTTTTTTTTTTTCTCCACCAGTACTAATTAGGTAGTTTGTAAGCCCCTTTTAATATGATTAAATTGCGATGTTTAGAAGCGACATCAAAGTCCAAAGTCCAAAGAGGATGAAGGACTAGAACAATTTCCAAGGATTTATGAACAGATCGTTTTAGAGAAATAACAAGTTGACTTATCGGGTTTTGATGAAAAAGGACGGTATTCTGTCTTTGGCCATCAAATTCATATTGAAAGTTAATAGAAGATTTTAATTAATTATAATAGTTATATGAGTGATTGATTGTTACTGTTTTATAATTTTAGGAAGTAGAAGTTAGTTGGATGCAAATATAAAATTCTTATTTAATTAAAATAGCAATATATATTTCTTTTTTTTATCCCTTTAGAAGTCTCAAAATTAACGTCAGCATATAATCATTATCAGTGTAATCAGTATTATTCAGTATAATCATCTAAAAGGGAATTAAATTCCCCACACCAAAAAAACAAAACAAAAAAAACCATAACCCAAAAGTGTTAAGGAAAGTAGTGTGTGTGGACAAACCAGATATTTTAGTTGACCTCCGCATGATGGTATAGAAGGATCAATCTAATTAGGGATTGATATATTATTTACCACTTCTATAAATTTGTTTTTATTGAAAACTTGTTTCAAATGTTATATATTCATCTTCAGTTCTAAAAACACAATAATTTAAAAATCTGCAAGTTAAAATACAATTTAGCATTATTATTCATATTAAATTAAATGTCGTCAAAATACATATGCTTATACATATTAAATCAACAATGTGACCTATCCTTTTTAATGTAAGCTACTTTAACCTTGATGAGTACCAACATGTGTTTGATCTCTTGTCTTAATTAAATTCATAGTTCATTAATGTTTTATAATACTAATTTATATAACATTTAATTTAATATGTATATGCATTTTGACGACATATAATTTAGTCTGTATAATAATATAAAATTGTATTTTAAATTACTGATTTTTTAAATTTTTGTGTTTTTTTTAGAACTGAATATGAATGTATAACAATTGAAATTAGTTTTCAATAAAAACAAATTTATAGAAGTGGCAAATAATTTATCAATCCCAATTATTCTCAAAATTAGTATATATTTTTTTCTGTTATACCTTATTATAGATATTTTTAAAAGGAAGTGTCCATTTATATATTAAATAACTGAGCCGGGCGTACGTGCCAAGTCAAGATTAAATAAATGATCATTATCAGTAGGGAGCGGTATTTCATATTTTTACATTTTTTTTTTTTTTGTAAGCCTTGAAAACTCTTTTTCGACATTTTACTTTATGTTTCATACAATTTAAAAGCAAATAAAGTATTTTTTATTTTACATATTTGTACATATTTGGAGGAGACATTACATATTATTGTCCATATTTAAACATTAAAGAAAATTCATATTGAAAATTAAAAAAAAAAAAAAAAAAAATGAGAAAGAATTTCTTTATCCAAAGTATTTTGACAGGTGAGCAAGAAATTCGAAGAAATCCCATGTGCCTGACATTTGAATTCAATTTTCCACAAATGGCTTTTGTTGCTTCCCATACCAATTCTCTTTTTACTATTCAGAATTTGTCACATTCCATATCGTGTGGTAGTGTCATATTTTGTTTATTGTTAAAACGCCAAAAATTAAATCGGCCATAAAAATCATAGCGCCGAAATATATTTGCGAATTTCGTAACGAAACTTTTCGCGGAGAGAGAGATGTTTAGTTCTGTGGTAGCTGTGAGAAGAAGTTACATACATTTTAAAACGTATTTTCAAAAATTTGGAATTGTAATTTCGAATAATATTGAGGAGTAAAAGTTTATATTTTATTTTATTTTTCCAATATTCTGATTAACGTTTGAAAAAATCGATTCATACATATTTAGATTCCTATATTAAGTTTTATTTTACATATAAATTTGGTCTCTCGAATTATTACATAATTTTAAATGTTGATTATTTTGTAATTTTGTTTTTTTCTTAAATATTCGTCTACTTATTTTTTTTTTTTAAATTTCAACAACAATCATGATTCTTATTAATAAATATATCTCATATTTTGTTACATATTTGGGAAAATATAATATGTAATTATCTTTTCCCAAATTTGTAAGAAAATATGAGATATATTTAGTAATAAAAATTCTGATTGTTGTTGAAATTTAAAAAAAAAATAAATAAATAATTAATAAGCAGATGAATATTTAAGAAAAAAATGTAGGTATGTAAATATGTATGTATCGATTTTTTCAAACGTTAATCAGAATATTGAAAAAATAAAATACAATATAAACTTTTACTCCTCAAAATTATTCGAAATTACATTTTCAAATTTTCAAAAATATTTAATATATTTTTTAAAATACATTTTAAAATGTAAGTTTTTCTCACAGCTCCCTCTCCGTGAAAAGTTTCTTACATATATATTTATATATATATATATATATATATATATATATATATATATATATATATATATATATATATATATATATGTATATATAGTACATATTTAGGTTTCAATTTCACATGAAAATCCGCTGCTAAGTTATCAGGTATCCTTCATATGAGGATTATCGAGTATTGAGTGTCCTTCCTTCCTGCCCCCAGGACCATCGCATTGGATTCCCGCTCCAATGACCCATCGGTCCCCCGGCCCGCTAACTTTAGTCATCCATTTCAATCTCACTCAGCCTGAATTGATTAGCCTTTTCCGATTCCCAGTAGATTCATTTCTTCTTTTATACCATCCGCGAAAAATTAAGTTGTTAATGCTCTCACTAGCTGGCGTGTTTAATTTGCAGATTAGACTGATGATAAAGCCATCTTTTACAAACTACAGATTTTTTTTTTTTTTACTCGATCGCATAAGTAATTTGAATAACAGATAAGAAGTTCGATTATCGAAAGCTAACATCCATTTGAAAACCCTATACCTCCCATATCCTCCCCGTATGCTAATGTTGGGACATCAAAACTAAAATTCGATATTTTTCGATACATTGAAACCAGATATCGATAACTACCGATAATAGTTAAAAACCTATAAATAATCGATACATCGACGTTGTGTAAAGGGTGAAAAATCAAAGAAACAGAAGGTTATGAAATAATATAATTATTATTTATAAAACAATATTCTTATCAGCCCAAAAAATTGTGTTTCTTATCAACTTTTTTATCTTGAAGGCATAACTATATTTTATGGAAGTTTTCAATAATAATTATCTTCAAACATGTAAAAACTTATGTCTTATGAAGTGGCGGATTTATGCACAGGAAGGCAAGACACTTGTCTGAGGCGGCAAATTTTGGAGAGGGGCATAATTTGAGGGAATTATATTTTTAGCCTCACACAACTTTGTAAGTATTAAAATAGGTGATAGGAAAGGAAAGGAGGGAGAGAGACATGGATCTATAAAAAATAGGAGATAGGAGTGGCGGGAGGAGGCGGCATTACCTGCCATGGCTGTGGGCGGCAGTACAAGTTCCTGGTTATAACAAGCAAGGAGGTTCAGACAACAGTCCATAGCACAATGAATAAACAATTAAGCTACGATCGCAAGTTGATTTTCAAGGATAAAAATTAAAAATTTCATAAAGAAGAAAGGAAATTTCGAATAAAAATAAATAAATATAGGTGTGTTCACTTTTATCAAGCCTATGCAAGTCAAACGCCAAGCCAAACGGCAAACGTGTAAAGGAGTTTACAGAAGCTTAGTGAACTAACCTACACTATGCCGATGTTCCGGCTATCCCAACTTTTGTCGGCTGTTACTATCGGTTTAAACTATTTTTATTTCAAAAAGAAATAAATGTATAATTTATATTAATACAAAAATATGTGGAAGGAACAATAGTTGTTATGTTGCACCAAAGAACCGGATCGGACTCAAACACAGAGATAAAAAACCGAGCCAAACATAACCATCTCTTTGCACATTTGATTTGCCAAAGTTTGACAAAGGTTTG
Source organism: Rhaphigaster nebulosa (assembly GCA_948150685.1). Lineage (NCBI taxonomy): Eukaryota > Metazoa > Arthropoda > Insecta > Hemiptera > Pentatomidae > Rhaphigaster > Rhaphigaster nebulosa. The sequence continues at coordinate 169,930,557 of OX411308.1, forward strand.
AAAGCACCTAATGGTTATAACATATCGATACCATATATCTATCTGATATATCCATATATATCCATATATATATATCAGATGTTAAAATATCGATAAAAAATATTGTTTTTTTAATCCGATACATCGATATTTCGTATTTCCGTGTCCCAACCCTACCCTAAACCCTTTTGTAAATTTTTAGAATAGACTTACGTAATAAAAACCTCTAGTGCCCTTCCATTTGATTTAAAATTTCTGTCATCGGGGTACTAATTTTGTTACGTACATCAAATATGCCGAGTCTAAATTATCCTTTCATTCCAGTAAGATAACATGATTTTTTTTTTTGAATAACAAAATTAAGAATAAAATAATTAATAACTTACTGGCCGACTGTGTGCCAATTTTGAACCCCCGAACGCGTGCCTTGAGTTTGGGTACTCCCGTACAAACTCTTATATCTCATACTTCGTTTCCTCACTACCATGGACAACAGAGTCTGAGGGACTCCATAAAAACAAAAAATAATAGATAAAACAATTTTTATTTTTCGTATATTATTATTAGCGTATTCTCCCAATATGGAAGATGTGAAGTAGACAACTCAATCAAAATTTCTTCGGATTCTTCTTGTTACTCCAGAGGGCCTTCATTCTATCCGACATGGCTCGTGTCCACTCTTTCGTATATTATTATTTAATATGTATTTTACTGTTGGTTTAACCTTTTTCATTCCTTAATATTTCAAAATTCATTTATATTCTTAGTTATATTTTCCTTTTAATTTTCATAGTTTAATGGAGTACATTGAAACTGGTAGAACGTTCCAATTTCAGCTGTTAGTTAGCTATTCTATGAATCGGAATTATCTAAGTGACATTAATTATCCCTGGTAATATATATATATTTACCATTCATTGCTTCATATATTGTTTCAAATGATGCTAGATCAAAATTTAATACCTAAATTAAAAGATAAAATAAATAGCATTGCTTTGAATTTTTTTTTTTTTTTAATTTGACAATTCATGAAATATTGTAGGAAGAGCCTACTAAAATGGAGGAACATGGACCAGCCTAAATTTATTACATCCCATACTTCTCATGTTGGCAAGAGGGTATTGAGGATTCCATTCAGAACCTTCTCCATTATTATATATATATCCAGCCATTTAATATAGAGAAAGAGTCTCAGAGACTCTGTTGCCAATGATTAAGTAATTATATATTGTAATTACAATGACCTGAATGGTTAACAAGTAGTAATTAAAACGACCTAATTGATTACTAGGCAGTAATTACAAACTAATATTACCTGCGTAGATTGAGCCATTCCAAGTTGGTCAGCGGATGAAGAGCATCGTATGGCACTTCTTCCAGCCTATTGTAGCTTAGGTCAAGCGATTGCAGTGTTTTACTGGCTGGCCTGTCAAAAAAAAAAATAATATATAAAAAATTATATAAAATTTTATAATATTATAGCATAGCAAAACTATGTTATAATATTATAACATAGCAAAACTATTATTTATGGGTAAACTTCAACTTCTATAAAATGATTTTTCAAATAGATATTTTAATGTTTCAGGATTCTATTCCCATCACAGACTACAGTATTCCTACAATACATCACACAATTACTAATTATATATATATATATATATATATATATATATATATATATATATATATATATATATATATATATATATATATATATATATATATATAGTCAGCCTTTCCTTCCACAAGTACAGGTTTAACCACTAGCCTGAATACCTGAGTCTGAATAAATCCATGTAATAGAACACCTTTCAGCTCCACGATATAGTAAGTTTTTCGGTAATACATTAATATATTTACTAAAAAAAAACACCACAAATAAACAGGAAAAAAAGTACCAAACAACCTGATCTTCTGTATTTGGTCAAAAAATTGTAATTTTTATTTTCCTGATATATATCTGACTAAAGTTAGATAAAGATAAATAATCGAAAGTTAGAATATCGACAATAATCCTTATTAAGAAATTTTTTTTGTATTAATACTCCGAAATATGTCGAAGATAAACAATTAATACATTAAATCTTTTTCGTTGTATATTTGTTGTTTCATTTGTTTTTCCTTATCCACCCTAAAAAAATGGAGAGGAAGTTATACTGACCAATGTAACAGAGGTTTATAATTGTCTCTCTAAAGATAATTCAAAGTATATAAGATATATCTTAGTCTGATTTTTTCGGTGTGGGTGTCTTAAAATATTATCCAAACAAAATTTTAACTGCGACTAGTAATGAACAAACTTAAGCTAGCCAGAGTATTGTAGCACATAATAAGGAGCGAGCATTAATACTATAATTAATTGTGACCAGGTGTTGCTTGATGAGGTAATGGAGCTGATATAGGAGCGACAAGACCACTAGCTCACAGCTGCCCTCTATCAGGATAATTACAGTAACATATCTATATTCTGTACGATCTATACGTCTGTGGCTCGTGGTGGGCGTCTGTTGACCAAGATACGTCGCAATAATACAAAATTTGTCTCTAAGCAAATCAGATTTTTTGCTCTTCAATATTTAGACTTTACGTATCCTGAAACGTAAAACGTCAAACATTTTTTTCCTTCATCGATTACAAAGGTCTATAAATAGAAATAATAAATCAAAAGGAATTTTAGCCATAGGTCTCTGTTTCTATGCCAGATAATCTTTTAAACGGTGGGACCGATTTTTTTTGTTACGTTTCGGCTTTCGATCCATGTGTACGAAATCGGACACTCGGTATGCAGTAGCGGCTGAGCAATACACGAAAAACGTGTTTTTATTTAGACTGTAACACCAAAACGACTCTTTTGATGAATGTTGCCTAAGGTATTTTAATTAAGACCTTTAGGATCGCACATAAGGTACCTACATCCCTCCGAATTACTGGCTTAGATTAGAAACAGGATCGAGGCACTTAAAAATGAATGTTTTCAGACGTTTGGCAATAATGGTGGTGCAAATTATTGGAAATGTCTGACGAATGAATTCCAAGCGAATGAATGTTATACCAGATTCATGAAATTCTCTGGTAATAAAAATATTCAGCTTAATTGGGCAGTTCAAATAAATATCTAACTGAAATAGAAGCTGAGGACTTATGGCATAATCAGTCTAGTAACTACATAAAAGGATTTAAATCACAACTGATAGAACGTCTGGATAACCACTCATTGAGCCTGGGCCTAGAAAGAGGTTTAAACTCCAGCTACAATGAGAATTATAGGCCTACAACAAAATTCAATCAACCGGAACAATACCTAAATTATAAATGTAATATTAATAAATAAAAGGCTGATAAACAGAGGTTAAATCTTAATTCTTGCCTTTACAGATTTGAATCTCAGTCTTCATGCCCAATGGCAATTAAGGTCAAAATGACAACTTATTGCATTTTTTGTATCATGCCCAATACTGAAAGCAATTAGAGGCAATCATTTAAAATGCTATATAAACGATAAAATAGACCCGAATTCAACAAATAACACAATTAATAACTATAGATCAATATAACAAACTGAACAATATTTATTATTTTGCAATAGAAGCATCTAGGCTACGAAAATATATACAGAAGACAAAATACAGATTAAGCAAACGTGCATACATAAGTATGTGTATAATGTTCATAGTTTATACGCTTAAGCTTATTAGAAGATATTATAAAATCAAAAGTTTATTTATTTTTCATTGTTGTCATAATTTCCATTTGCATACAGCATTTTTTTCATATGTCTTACGTTCACAGTAAATGTATTTACTTTACAATTAATGCTGTATTATGAATTATTATTATATTAGTATCTATTAATTCAAACTAACCAATAGTTTTTTTTTATTGGCGTTTAACGTCCTTTCCTATCCTATTAAGACGTACAAGACGGGTTATCTTAAAGTTACCAACCTATCCTGACCAGAGTGGGCAGTTCGAGATTCATTACGTGGGGCCACCACAAAATAAATTTCAACCCGCCCAGGCTGGATTCGAACCTGTGCCGCGGCAGTCTCAGGTTGCTTAGGTGATACCTTAACACTCGCGGCCTCCTACTAACCAAAATTATACTAACAATACTAACAATGATTGGGCCATACTCCATTGGCTAAATGTGTACAGTATAAAAGCTAATAAAAACAATTCTATTCTATATACAGGCTATCCCCGAGAAAAAGGAGGAACAAAAGTTGGGTCGAAAAGTAAATTTTATTTTAGCACACTCAAAATGTATGGAAAAATGGAATATTATTTAGAACTACATGAAAGGTAGTTAACTACATTCTCTACAAAATAAAAAAAAAAAATCAGCTAAATCGGACAAGTATTAGCAAATATACGGCGTATTGGACTTTGCACCAATGCTTTTTAAGTAAAGGAAGCGAGAGAAATGTTTTTATGGAAAAAAAACAGCTAATAAAGTAATAAGGAATGGTCTTACGTTTTTTACAATGTCGAAGGTAAATATAACAAATTGAGATTTAAATAAAAATCGTCAATATTTCAATCAATACAATATATATATATATATATATATATATATATATATATATATATATATATATATATATATATAAAACAATATTACAAAATATTGTTAATTTATTCACAGACTAATGTAAAATATCTGATTAGGGACTGATAAATTATTTGCCACTTCTATAATTTTGTTTTTATTGAAAACTGGTTTTGAATGTTATACATTCATCTTCAGTTTTAAAAACACGAAAAAAATTCAAAAATAAGCAATTCAAAATACGGTTTGGTATTATAATACCATAATACCAAACTCTATTTTTGTGGATTTTTAGAACTGAAGATGAATCTATAGTATTCGAAACTAGTTTTCAATAAAAACAAAATTATAGAAGTGACAAATAATTTATTAATCCCTAATTAGATTGATCCTTCTATACCATCATCCGGATGTCAACTAAAATATCTGCTGTGTCCACACACACTACTTTCCTTAACACTTTTGGGTTATCGTTTTTTTTTTGTTTTTTTTTTTTGATGTATTTAATTACCTTTCAAATATTCACATATACATAATTTATCATAAAATTAAATCGAAATCTAATAAGTGAGATTAAAGCAATAATTAATTCAAGGACGGTCAAAAAACATCCGTTTTTTTAAGAGAGGCAGAACTTTCGTTCCAGGATAAGAAGACCCAGAGAGCTACAACGAATAAAAAAAAAGGAACCGGAATCACGGCTACCGGTCCTGTAATAAAAATAAAGGGACAAGAAGGAAGAAAGAGAAAAAGGATCTCCTCGGAGGCTAAATGCGGTTGGCGGTGAGTGACGACCACGGGAGACGATAATAAAACTCTAATTCTTCTTCAACAAGGAAGCCTTCTCCGCTTCTCTTATTTCTTCCTCTGTCCTTTTTAGGATCCTCTCATTTTTATTTTACGACTTATTGCAAGGAAATCCATCATTGAGGTCTTAAGTAGTTTATTGTCGGTTAGTTGTCTTTAAACTCTTCTGATCTTTGGAGTAATGTGGAAAAAAAAGGTGTTACAATAGGTAATACTGCGTATAAAAATACGCAATGGTTTATTCTGTGTCCATAAACTCGATTTTCCTTATCACTTAAGAAGATAAGATCCCAGGCAATTAGATTGGGAGAATCCAAATTGAGTCCCAAATACCAAAAAAGGTACCAACTGAGTCCCAGTAAGTTTTCGATGCAGGGTAAATTGAGTCCCGGACCCAATACCTTTTTTCAGGTACCGGGCCCGGCTTATCAGCTTTACCCAGAGACACCATGAAGCTTGCTGGGTAGTTTCCCATATATTGTGTGCGTAAGTCACTAAGTTTGCATAAGTCAGTAAGTCCAATTAATGAATTTAGTGTTATAAATGTTTTCTGTCTGGTGGAAAAACGACATACAAGGACTAAGTGCATTTTGAATGAAATTACAGCCAGTACAGTCAGAAACCGTTGCACGGCTTAGTCTGGTTGTCAGGTGAAAATGGTTTGCTACGTGAAGAATTTTACTATGATTTTTTTACAATTTTGCTTGAACGCCCTCGATATGTATCCCCATCACATCAGTCATAAACATCAAGCAACAATTAATGGTTGAATAGCACGCCAGAAGCATAGGATAGATTTTATTTAACAAAGAATAACAAATAAAAATTACATAAGTAAAATACTGTATTGTTTTTAACAATTTTAATCAGTCTGGTGTTGTGAAGGTTGCAACGGTTTAAAAGATGTATACAATTTGAAACTTATAGACAAAATATTAAGCATATGAAGAGAAATAAATATAAATTACAACTAGCAGTAATTACAAATAAATATTACGCGTTTTAAATTAAAAAAAAATCTGTTAATATAATTCACTCCGTAGAAGAATACTGTTCTCATTGTATATACAATCGAAACTCTATGTTTCGAACATGAAGGTTCCTTGAAAAAAATTTGATAAACGAATATTTCGAAAAATAGAAAGATTGCAATTTTTCACCCTTTTCAGGCTAAAAACAATTACAGCTATTCTTTTGGGTAAAAAACAAAACAACAAAGGCAATTTTTGGAAAGTAATAATGGCAATTTTTTAGAGTAAAATAAAAATAAAACTAATCGATCAATTGCACTTATTTGAAAAATTGTACAAATTACTGTGTGATTGCAGATTTTTTACAAATGTGCATTTATAATTTAATAAGGCATGTATTAAAAATTTGCAAATATAATTTATTTATAATTTATGCAAAAATTAATTTATTTTTGTTTTCGCGTAAGATAGCTTCTAATGTCTATTTGTGTATAATTCATCACCGAAGTCATGTTTAGGAGCAATGTTCACAACAAAAGAGGCAAAGTTAAACTGAATTTAAAATAAAAATTTCATTCTATATTAGGAAAGAGATTCAGAGAATTTAGGTACTCCTGTGCTTTTTCTGAAGCAAGACCTTCCATGAATTTCCACTGCTTTGCAAACCAGTGAAACATTTTGTTTCTTATTTAAGTATTACCCATTATGTATGTAGACTAAGGTCTCTTTTTGATGACTATCACATTTTATATATTATTAAATTGGAATTTTTCGTTCGATATATAGAAATTGTATTGGATATACAGAATATTTTTTCTAATAAAAATTCAAGGTTCCTAAAAAAAGTTCGATGTATAGGGATTTTCGATATATGGAAATGTGATATACAGAAGTTCGACTGTAATTCAATGGATCCTTCAGATCGCTTTAAAAATTCAATTATTTCGTTTTAAATAATTTTATTACTCTAAAATTTACTATTTCTGGATCACGAAAAAATGTTTTGCTTAAACTTTAACAAGATCTTAAATATTCAAATTAAATTCAATATACTATGACATCCCAAGCAAGACTGGGTTCTTAACCATGTATATGTTACAATAAAAAAACGTAGTAAATATTATACTTTTAGACCACCTTCATAACCATAATCCTTGTAAAAAAAGTAATATTAAGTAGAGGGAATAAATTTATTGAAATGATATAATTAAATTGTGCAGCGTTCTGATAGCTCTATTGAATTATATTTAATCAAAACAGTATTACTATAGAGTAAACATATATTTATTTATTAGTATAATTTTAAAAATTAAAATATACTATTTCTTGATCATAAATAATGTTTTAATATTATATTATGTACATAGTTAAGAACCCAGCTATGCTTGGATCATAGTATATTGAATTTAATTTGGATAATTAAGACCATGTTCAAAGTGTTATAAATAATATAAAAACATGGTTAGTGATCCAGAGATAGTAAGTTTGAGAGTGATGCAATATTTTAAAAGGAAATAATTCAATTTTAGATTGATTCGAAGTGTCCATTGTAAGTAACGAAAAAGTATTCTTCTACGGAATGAAGTATATTAACAGAATCTTTTTATTCAAAACTGGCGTCAGATTTGGTTTTAGCACTTTAAAAAAGCCTACATAAAAATTCACTAACTGGACTTAGTGACTTTTGCTCCAACGCACGAAATATTTTCAAAACGATCTAACTCCTCACAGTGTCACTAGGTAACGCTGACCCAATATTTGAAAAAAGGCCCAACCCAATTCCCAGGTACAGGGGACTCAATTTACCCTCTTCGCTATCTCATTAAATATTTTGGGACTCAATTTGGATACATCCATTAGATTATCTTTCAAAAAACTTTTTGGAATCATCAAATAACTAAACAAAGATGAACCGGTTGCCATAGTTTGACGCTGTTTATTTGGACTTGGTCCGGATTGGACTTAAACATGACATTATATGCAGTTTAAATATTTAGACGCCTGAGGATGGCTTGTAGGCCGAAAATTTGCATACAAATAAATAAATTGGTGAAATAGCAACAGCCTGCTTTTATTTTTATATATAAAAACATTCACCTAAATCAACAAACATATACAAATTTTAATTGGTAACATGTGGTTTTAATTTTGTTTTCACAATGGTAGAGGGTGTTTGGTACTAAAATACCATGATACAATTTGATCGACCAAATGCGATCAATCAGTGTTATATACTTTAGATCTGAAGCCCTATTTTTAAACATTACAAATATTTTAAGGCCATTAATTAAGGCAAAAGCCAAAAATATGCTTCAAGCTTTCTTATTTGTCATTTATTATTTTTGTAAACACGAATGATTTTGAAAAAAAATAAATAAATAAAAACTTTCTTCATTTCTTCAAATAATAATTAATTATAAATCTTGTAAAAGACGTAAACAAGTGAGAAAGGCAATTATATATGTAGAAAGCTCTATAGAGAAAGGTATTAGTTTACTTCTTCTCCTTTAAATGGTCCTACATCTAATAAATTGTTTTATTTAAAATAAATTGAAGAAATAATCTAGAAAAAAATTAATATCAAAGCCCCAGAGAGACCCTGCATATATTTTTTTCGCTCTCACTAATAAAGGAAATTCCATGGTCATAAATAAAAAAGAATTTTTCATTTATCGTTTTTTAATCAAGATTTATAGAATTTTGGCAACTAAATCGACAATTTTTCTCATTGTGCGGCTTAGGGAGGGGGGGGGGAGAGAGAAGGATGGAAGGAAATAGGATAGACGGATTTTTTTATCAATATTTGAATTCTACATATTTTGAAATGTAAAACCGCGCCGAGGAAATTTAAGGTCAAACCTGATTAAATTGAAATCAGGGTGTCCAGCGATATAGCATAAATAAAATGCAAGCATAATTAAAGGATTTAAAGGCTGTGAACTGTAGAATTAAAGGCGCTTTTCGTCAATTTATTGGATTAAATTTAAAACTAAATTGGAACCATAAAATGTTGTATTCGGCTTATGATAAAATTCGGACTTGATGAATAAGTAATAATAATTCGGACTTAATAATGAAAAATTGTTATGTAACTTCTTGCACTGAGAGCTAGAAGCATCATCAAAAATGAAAACAACTAGAAAATACAGTACAAAAACAATTTTAAGATTACATAAATAAAATTTACGTATTGGTATAAATTTCATCACAATTTTATTCATAACCTTATATAACTTATTTTGGAGCTGAAATAAATCATTTAACCGTTCATAAAACCTTAGTTCACTCAGTGGGTAAGGCGTGACAGAACATAGAATATATATGTGTTTGAGAGAGAGGAACTGATGAACATAGTCAGTGGCTTTCATTGAATTAGAGATGGTAGAGAAACAACTACATCAACCTTCTTCTTAATATTTTAAACACTTGTTGATTAGTACTAATGGAAAAATGGAATTATTATTCAAAAATTAAAAATTACCGATGAATGTTTTTCGAGCTTAATTCCCGATTTTTTTCCGACACGAAAAATTCAAGCAGAATTCTCGGTCTTGAGCTGCTGAAATCAATAGTGAAATTTCGCAATAAAATCATGAGGCTCATCCCTCCTATTATTAAGATCATATAGTTATTTTTATCTAAAATGGTTAATAGATTTGCATTTTTTATATTTTTAATTAATAAATGTAAAACTATAACTTTAACAAGTTCTTTTATTTTAAAATGTAAAACCACTCTACAGTAAACCCTTTCAAAGGGTGTTAATTATAAATGTATATGCTTTTATGTTACATTTTTAATTATTCCTTTATAAAATAAAACTATTTTAAACCGCAATTAAGAGCCGGCAAAAGTCGGAATAGCGCGTGGATAGGTCAATTTGCTAAGCTTCTGTAAACCCCCTTTAAATGTTTGCCTTTTGGCTTCGCGTTTGACTTGCCTAGCCTTGGCAAATGTGTAAAGGCACCGATATAAATCCCTTAAAAAAAAAATTAAGTGAAAAAAAAATTATTAAAAAAAATCTCTACGAGGACTGTGATTTTCTTCCTTTTTTTTTTGAAGTCAAGCAATTTAATTAATTTTTCTTTAGTTCTTACTAATGAGTCTTTTTAATAATAAATGATGATAAACACTTTGATAGATTTTTAATAACTTATTCAATATTGATTTTCTTCCAACCTTTTTATTTTATTTTTTTAAATTAAGAAATTTAATTATTTTATTATCAAATCCCTAGTAGGTAATAAGTTCTTTTTATTTTATTTATTTTTATCGACGAATTTCTACCTTGGTTTGACAAGACTCAAACTGCTCTCACCTTCTTTTTAAGAATAACGAGTCTGAAAATATGAAGTGTTAAAAAATGTTTAGTTATCAATAAACTTTGTCAAGTTTTTCCTCGGTACTTTACATGGTTTTAATATAACTTTTGAAATTGGTTTAATAAAAAAATACCATAACTCTGTTTTTATATAGAATATGTTAGATATATAGAGAGAGAAATGCTTTATTTACAGCAATGCAAATACCTTGGTTTGCTACACATACAGCATACTCATCAATCTAATGCTAGGCATAATATATATAACATTTAGTTTTTCTTTCATTTTAAATCTAAAAAGATTATTCTCATCGCTACATTACCACATTATATCTATTCTTTTTTTTTCCTCTCCTTTTTCCTTTTTTTATCCCTTTGTTTGCTGTAAACCGTCCATCACTCTCTAATCTATCCCTTGTTTCTTTTTTCCAGTGAACCTCAACTATTACTTGAAATCACTGTTTATAAATTAAAAATAAAATAAATTACTTAAAAATTAATCAAATGTTCACATTCTAGAAACGCAAACCTAAGCATCAAAATTAGTACAAGAAATAATAAATAAATAAAAAGATATGGATAAATACCAATGGCAACAAATATACTTAAAGAAAGAATATATATATATATATATATATATATATATATATATATATATATATATATATATATATATATATATATATATATATATATATATATATATATATATCAAGAGATAGAGATAGCAAGATATGAATATTTAATTTTGCTATTAAAGATATTAGAAATCTAAGACTTGTTAATTTAGATTACCATATCCTTTAATTTAATGTGAATCCTCTCCTTCTTTGAAAGATTCAAAACATCAAGCGCAAAATATATAGCAATATCGATATTTTTTATTGATTAATCGAACTACTATTTCGTTTTATTTGAAAAATATCGATATGCTATATATTGATATTATTGTTCGATATGTACATTCCTACGTCTACTCATTACAGAAGTAATAATACCTCTGGTCTATCGACTTAAACATCGCAGGCGGCCATAATGATAACTAAATTGCCCGGCTTAATGGATCAGACTAAATAAATATATCCTGATTCAGGAGGTCGTTGTCATTAAGAGTGGGAAGCCCTTTTGAAAATTAGCGTCTATTTTTCCGAAAAACTACCCCCTTTTTTCCTCCCTTCTCCCTCTCTTTTTCAAGCACAGAGGCGGCTAAAAATAAAAATCCTCCGGACAGTAAAGAGAAGCCCGTCCAGAGTAGACTGGCTTTAGTTTTTCTAGAGTGCAACAGAGAGAGGGTGAGAGGCGGCAAAGAGGAAAAAAAATCTCGGGAAAAAACAAGAGGGAAAGAGAAGGAAGCAATTAAAAAGAAATGAGAAGGGAGACTTCCTCCAGCCCGCTAATTACCGGTGGCAGCCGCAGTTTTCACATTACCTGACACACAAACTTTTTTACCGTTTTTCGTAATATATACCTCGTAGAAGGGGAGGAGGGAGAATAAGGTGGGAACGAGGGGGGATTTTTCCGGTTATATATATGTCCCTTCATACATTAGGTTTCCTTTTTATAATGACCTCTTCTTTCTCTATGCCGTCTTTCCGGTTCGAGGTAATTACACTCTCCTTTTTCAGAATTGAGTGTCTCGCAGTTATAGCAATGTAAATTTTATTTAACTTCCTCTCTTTCTCTCTCTCGCCCCCTCTCCCCCCACCACATTCACTTCAGAGCGGGACATTAACCGAGTATTAGAATACGGAAATTTCCTCCGCCGTTCCTCAGAGATTTCTTTTAAAATTATTTTTTCTTTCTTGAATAATTTTCAAAAGTACTTTGTATGACGATAAAAATCGTTATGGCTGGAATAATTGTTCAATAGATTGAGCTGCTATGATACAATTTAACAATAAAAAAATATTTGATGTGGACACCCCATGACTTCCTTGTACGCCTATGTACGCCTATGTGATATCGGTGGCTTAAAAAGTGACCCTGAATTTGGTTACTAGTTTCCAAAGATAGCAGTATCTCAAAAAGGACACTCAGCATCGCAACGTCCATCTATTGACAAACACACACACACACACACACACACACAAGCTCTTGTTTCTAGTGGTCTTATTACGTTATTATAAGTCGTTTTCTTTCAGTTGGTAACAAGTTCCCAAGAAATTTCTTCATGTTCCTTGAAGACATTAGAACTGTCTATGTCACTAGATGAAGCATTGGAAATTCACGGTTTCAATATTTCTACTGCAGATTTGTTCAGCTCACAAATCGGAAGGAAAAAAAGTATTTTACACTCAATTTTCAACACTTAAAACAAGTAATAAAATTGTTCAATTTAAGCAGAAAACCTTTATCACCGAACCATACCGACGTCGGTTTTTGAAAAAGGCTTAAGCGCTAAAAATTGTAAATTGAGGATTCAATTGATGATGGAACGTGAGCTCCATCTCTATAGATTCCCGCTTATGATATTTCGAGAAAAAAATCGAATATTGATGACTTAAGTACCAAATACTAAAGACTCTCAGTTCAGTGCTAGAAGTCTTAAAAATATATTGTAATCATAAAGGTTTTGCCAGGTTAATGAACTCATACCGTTTACAATAAATAATAAATATATATATATATATATATATATATATATATATATATATATATATATATATATATATATATATATATATATATATATATATACATGGTTATTTGGAAAAAATCTTTTCATGTGTTTCCTGTAAAGTTTGCTAAATGACGCTTAAGTTTTTTTTTTTTTTATAACGACATCGATATAATCTCTCTATTTAATTTTAATATAATTTTTGATGTAAGTTTATTATGATCTTCAAGTAACGTACCCCTTTCGGCTCTCCAATTTTAACCAAAATATATTATATTATTTATATTGATATAAAAGTCTAATTTACCAAAATTTGAAATGTTTTACAGTATATTTTAGTGTAATTTTTGATGAAAATCAATAATAATCTACAAGTAAAGCACTACTTACGGTAATCATGCAGTGACCCAAAAGAGAGGTTCACAACTAAATTTTACAATAATCCTAAATACAGAATTTTAACTTTCTACGGCTAACCGTTTTTGAGTTATACGAGATACATACGAACGAACGTACAGATCTCAAGACGAAACTAGTATAAATAGATATTTCCGTTGAAGTCTGAAAACCGAAAATTTTCGAGATTAAAATACTTCCTGTACTACATAGAAAACTAAAAAGTAAACCAAAGTCTTAGTAATCCACAGTCGTCGTTGCCATGGTAAACTAACGAAAGTGAAAATCACTACTTTTCAGAAGTGTATAAATTTCGGTTATTTTAAATTTTTTTTTGTGCTGTAGTAATTATTTTATTTTATTATTTCACGTTTAATTGTTGTTTTTCCTTTATGATAATAGGCATATTGGTTACTTAAACATGGGAGCTTCAGACTTTTTTCGTGAAAATGCAACTGCAATTTCAACACTTTCTACTGCTTTAGCAGATTCATAACTTTGCTAAAGATATTTCAACCGAAATACTATCGAAAAATAACAGAAGTTGTAAGTTTAATGAGGGACCGACGATATAACACAGTAAACAAATTATCTGCCACAGCTGTACTTGAACCCGGGTTCAGTGCCCCAATTCCCGTTTACGCAGTAACTACCATCCTGGCTTCGTGTAACCCCCAGGAACTGTTGCAATGACAGTACTCACGGTCGTGGAAGTACTGTCGCACTATCAGGCTAGTGGTTGAGTGAAAGTGACAATGTTCTTTTAAGTGTAGCAAACGTATACGACTTGATGTTGAACTTTCGCACCATATCTACCTAAACTTATCAACTTATCGTATGCTTCGATTATTTCTGAACTTGATTGTAGCCAACGTTATTTAATTTTGAGATGAATAGTATGTAAGACAAGGTTAAGCTGATAGATAAGGAGCGACAGTTCACAGTCAAGGCGTATAAATGTGGTTCAGACTAAATCAGACAGTAGCTGTCACTGAAGGATAAGGTACCAGGAGTTGAAATAGTTTTTTTTTTTTACAAATGAGTTCAACTTTAACAGTTAGAAAAAACTTTTATCAATAAGAGGTTAATGGAAAAAGTTTTTTTCAAAACTATTAAATCAAAGTTCTAGCTTAAAAAGTTTTATACTTTTTTAATTTATAAAATGAATATCCTGAAATAGTATTTGTTATACTTCTACTTATTCTTTATAAAATAAAACTTATAAGAACAAAAAATTATAAATTATAAAGGAAGATCATAATTACTACACTGTCCAGTACTCAGGAAAACTAATGAATTCCGACGATACTCAAAGTTAACTTAGAGAGCATTGTAAAGTCTAATGAAAAGTTTTATTTGTTCATCAGAATTACTTAATTAGCCCAAGAAAAGTTAAATTATTTTTTTATTGAAATCTAAATTTTTAATATAGAAAAATTATGCAAGTTTTCTACAGCATATTATAAGTAAAAGCATATTATTTATTTCATTGAAACCTGTTCAATTAAATGGTTTATAAAAAGTGTTAAGTAGAAACTTTTATTAACGATGTTTGAAAATAAAAGTTAGGAAAATAACTGTTTGGAAATTGCTTCTGTCAATAAAAGCAAAAGTACAAAAAAAAACAAAAAAAAAAACTGTTCTACATCTGCATATATCAATAAAAGTTAAAGTTTTATTTTTAATTATAAGAGTTAACTGTTTCATTCGACCCCTGTGTCGCAGCTAGTGTAAACTGTATAGCAAATAAGTCGTTTTCATTCGCTACAATTCCCTGACATCATCTATATACCTAAACATGATGTCAGAGAATTGTAGGCATTTCGATTTACTTCTTGCCAAATATAATAATAAAATTGAATAACTTTAACTTTTTTTTTCTTTTTTCAAAGTGATAACTAAAGCTCGTTAGTTCAATTTAACCAGCAACCTTAGTTCAATTATTTTGTTAGGACCAAATTTAACATTCGAAAAATTTTATTTTATTTTGATGTAAAATAGAGACACCATTCATACTTGTATTAATTACAGATTTATTAATAAGGTTTTGCCACTAAATTCTTCTCAAAACACTTTTATTTTTTCATTCTAAAACTTCTAAACTGGTAATGTCGATTTCCGAGGATCATCCTGCGGTTATTTGTGACTTTTGTGCCACATCTAAAAAGAAAAAAAATCGGCCTAATTGTCTTGAAGAAAATCTGCGAACTGCGGACGCCGGATTTTTGGATTCTTGGATTCTTCACCAAATTTTGAGGAGAGGGCTAAAATTTTTATTCGAATTAAAAGTTTTTTTAATCGATTAGAAAGGTTCGTTATTGAAAATGGTAAACCAAAATCGAATAAATAAAAACTCCGTCCGTCCGTGTCATTTCTCTAAGGATGGTATTTTTTTTATTATTTTTAGAATTGGCACCAAATCCACAGATCATTTCAGATTGATCCTCGGAACTCTACATTACCCTCCGCCAATTTATTTAAAAATGGCGGCCGTTTAGAGATTTCTCGGCGATTTATGAATATTGATGAAAAATATAAAATACTTTGCATTCATGATACCAAACTCTAAAAACCAAATAAATTAAAATTGTAAATTTAAATAATGTTTCAATTATTTTTTTAAGGATATATGTGTAACTTTTTGGAAATTGTAACCATTATTTGAAGTGTTTTTATAAATAACATTAAAATATTTTTTTAATGAAATTAAAACATTTTTTTTAGGTTTATTTTGTATTCACACCTATCAACGTTGACAACCAGTGAATTTGCTGGCTAAATATTTGTTATCGTGGCATAAAAGGCATGATAGAGAGTAATTACCAGCAGCACCTCTTTCTGTCTTAATTATTGTATGCAGTTAGACAAGGAGATCTCTCATCCAGCTCCTTCCCAGCCTTCTGCAAGTGTTTTCAGGCATGTTGGTTGTAGGCCATGTTGTCTTGTATGAGTGAGTTAGAATGTCCGTGTAAGCTATCATGGAATCGTTTGTAGTGTGTTCGTTAAAAATATTTTTTTTATAAAGCATTAATTATTTAATTTAATATGTTAATTTTTATTTTTATTTTTAAAAATTTCGCGGCATACTAAGCGTTTCTGTAGCACTCACTTTGAGATCCACTGCTCTAAGGAATAACAAGTTTAACAAAATCATCAATTTCTTGCTTATTGTAATTTTAACCAAATATTTACAAGCAATAAAAGAAGAAATAAATTGTAAAAGGAGGTGGGAATGACTGATTGTTTATATTGATATATTGTATAGAATTTGAAATGTACAATGGTATAGAATTGCTTTAAGTATTTTTGAAGATCTGGTTTGGATTTTATTATGGATTTATTGTATAGCTTTTGAAGCTACTTATTGCCAAACTTGGTTTCAGCAATAAGTTGTAAAAGATTTTTTGTTTTTACTTTCCCTTACCTATATACGAAGTCGTGAAAATTTTCGAATTCGAGTTTTCAACGGATATACACGTTTTAAGGTCCACTGAGTCCAAATGACCAAGTCTCGCAAAATGGTCTGTTTGTCTGTGTGTATGTGAACAGTCTAGCTCAAAAACGAAAAGTCGTACGATACTCAAATTACGTATTTAAGGTAGGTCTGGTTACTACGTTAATGGCTGTGTTGTTACAGCAGCTTTTTCGTCAAAATCGACTAACCGGAAGTGCCACTTTATATAATCGATTTTATATTTTTTTACAATTGTCTCGAAAACGGCTCTAACGATTTTGATGAAACTTGCCTAAATTATTCTTCATAAAGGCCTTTAACTTTTCATTCATGTAGTAAATCACCGAGGAATTGCAGTGAAAAAAGTTATGATGAAAAGAATATTTTATTTGCGCATAACATAAAAAGGATGCATTTTAGGGTAAATTATGTATAGAATTGTATGATAGGTAATTAAATTATCTAAAAAAAATAAAAGAATCATTAAAATCGGACCAGTAGGAGCAAAGATACAGTGTATTTTATGAGGAACACAAGACCCTAGATGGATAAATAAGCGCATCCGAAAGGAGACGGATGCGACCGAACCTCCTCCCACCAATTCGCCAATCTGTTGTAAACAATACGCTCTGTAATAAAGTAATTTAAGAGTACAAAAGCGGTAATTATTTTAATAATTTCTACTTTCACATTATTTAATGGAAAGAAAATGTTTCCATGGAAACTAAACCAGAAACTTTTAAAATATATTTGCAACTTGACAAAGTTAAAATATATAGGTAGTGTACAGGATTGTTGTACTAAAATTGTTTAAAAAACTTTTTTATTGTACTTAAGCGGGAGGAGATGTGTATGCTGCTAAGGTTATCAGATTGTTATTAAGATAATTATTATAGGACGGTAAGGGAAAGTTGTGTGATGCGCGCACCGCACCAGATTTTTTAAGTTGCACCGGGAATTGATTGCGTTTTTACTTCCTTGTACGAAGTAAAGGAAGTATTGTAATCGCGAAAATTTTCGGTATTCAGATTTCAACGAAAATATCCATTTTGACCATCCCTGAATTTATTTTGACTAGTTTCATCATGGCGTCTGTACGATACGTTATGCGAGATACGTCCGTTCGTATCTCGCATAACTTAAAAACGGTTAGCTGTAGAAAGTTGAAATTTTATATTTAGGATTGCTGTAAAATCTAGTTGTGTACCTCCCTTTTTGGTCACTGCTTGATCACCGGAAATGGTACTTTACTTAAAGGTCATAATTGATTTCCATCAAAAATTATATTAAAATACTATTCAAAACTTCTAAAATTTTGTATTTATAACTTATATATTGATTTAAATAAGATAATAGATTTTCGTCTACATTGGAAAACCAGAAGCGCTACTTTACTTGAAGGTCATGTTAGACTTTCATCAAAAATTATATTAAAATATAATGTAAAACATCTCAAATTTGGTAAATAGGACTTTTATATCGATGTGAATGTATTTACTATATTTTGGTTAAAATTGGTGAGCCGAAAAGGGAACTTTACCTGAAGGTTTTAATAAACTCACTTCAAAAATTATATTTAAATTTAATACATAAATCATATGTTTCGGTAATTAAGGTTACATACGCAATTTGGTTTCCAATCCAATTAAACTTTTATATTACTTGTTTTAAGTGTTAAAATTGAGTGTAAAATACTGGTTTTCCTCCCCATTTGTGTGTGTGTCAATAGATGGATTTCGGGACTCCGAGTGTCTTTTTTGAGATATTGTAATCTAGTAAAAAAATTCAGGATCACCTTTTGAACCACCGATTCATAGTTCTATAGGCGTACAAGGAAGTCGTGTGTTGTCCACATCAGATATTTTCATGTAATTAAAAATAATCGAAAATACAATTGATAAGATGCAACGATGAAGTTATAACATGAGAGCGTAATCAAATATTGTCTCTAATGGTTGGATTGCCTTTTCATTGCTTTTGTTTCGGATTGGCGTTGGCTCACAATTGCTTTTCATTGAAGGATAATTGAAATAGTCGCCAGGGAACAATTAATGTCACTTTGATAATTCTGATTCGTAGAATAGCTAACTAATAGCTCAAATTGGAACGTCCTACCAATTCAATGTACTCCATTAAAGAATGAAACAATGGAATATATATTTTATGTTATTATTCCATGTTATTCTTCTATAAATGTCAGGCCACGGTAACGATTTTTTTCTGTAGTAGTAAAATTAGTACATTGTCGAGGTATATTGGAGGGCAGGTTTCTTGTCGAAGAGTAAAAGTGATAAGTTGGGAGTTGTCTTGGTTAAGTCGAATTTTCCAAAGTTCGCACCAGTTAAGAAGTTTTGTTATATGATGTTGTAAAGTCCTTGAGGCGTGTGTTGGATTTTGATGTTTAGTTAAAATTTTTGTATCGTCTGCAAGTGTCATATATGTATATAAACATATATACGCATTTTTTGCGTGGGATCCTCTTGCTGCATAACAATGTACTCTTGCTTATCTTAAATACACAACTTTCACACTCTACTTAAATACAAATTGAAAAGTTTCCATTGAGTTCCCATGGAAATTCCATTTAGTTTTAATAAATTTTCAATTAGATTAAATTAGATGAAATTAGATTAAATTATTAACTATAAGAATCACTTAAGTTTATGTATTTTTCAACTCTCTTTCTTACCTTCCACGACTGAATATGTCAGATATTAACTTTTCTAAAATCTTTAGCTTTCCGACAGTATATTATAAATCTGTATTACAACTCTTATTTTCGAAAATTTATTTTCAATCTCGGAAAATATTTTTCCTTTAGTTAATTATCAAATTCTTTAATATTATATAGTTATCAATTTTTCTTAACTGATAACAAATGAGAGACGGTTTATTATAGCAAATAATTAAAATTGAAGGTACGTTAGAGGAAATAATTTTGGAAATTCGGTAATCAATGCTAGTCAGACTATTCGATGAGGATAAGACCTAGTTCATATTAAAAATCATTTAATTGCACATTGATATAATGAGTTTGATCATAATCACGAGTTTGAGCCTTTTCGAGCACATTCTTAAAATGTGAAAAATCATTCTCATAAAGTGACACTTCCAGTAAGTCGATTTTGGCGAAAAAGTTGCTGACATACCATTTTACCGGACCATTTTACAGACCATTTTACCGGACTATGTCATTTAGACTTTGGGGACCTTACAACGTGTATTTTCGTTAAAAACCCATATTCAAAATTTTTCACGATCGCAATACTTTCCGTTGCTATATACTTCATATGCAGGTAAATGCACGTAAAAATACAGAGTTTAAAGTTGTTTTTAGTTGAACTAGAGGGAAGTTGAGATAGACTCGACATATTTTTTCCTTAGCCAACGCTCGGTATTTCTGTTTAAAACTTTACTCAGTACTGAAAGTCGAACAGATAATCTAAGATTTTATTCAGGCTTCCATATTTCCCTTTTTGTTCGTTTAGATCTTAAACTTTTCAATGTTTCTTAATTCCTTTGATCCTTTTACAGCCTCGTTATCTATCCCTCTTGCTGTATCATATTTCATCCTATCTCTTATTAATGAATAACATCAAAGACATCGAGAATGCTTACAAATTTTTGGTTTCGGCATTTATCAGATAAAGACTTCTTTTTACGTATTTTTAAATGAATACTTTTTCCACAGACTTCTTTAGAAATATTTTCGCCACTAAGATTCCTTCATAAAGGGTACTCATACACAATGATATCAGCATCATTATATTTATTTATACACATGTATATTTTTAATTTTTTGTTGGATGTTGTTTTAAAAAAGTATTTCCCAATGAATAAATACAGTGTTTTTACTTTCACTTACCTATATATAATAATAATAATAAACCTTTATTTGTGAATATATCAAACCAATAAAGCAGAATTTATTTATAACAATAAATTATCTGAAAAAACTTATCTTAAGCACAAAATCAGCTGGTAGCTGAGGTTTTCTTGGAATTCAAATAAAACAGAGGGGGGATACAATACAATTAAGTATGGAATGAATAACAAAACAAGGGAAAACAGAGAATTTTCACTTCCTATGTATAAATTCTTTTCACCAAATTTCAAAATACACTAATCTCATTATTTTCCATTCCTTCCTTTCCAGGGCTAGCCTAGGCCACGTCGCTTCTTCACAAGTCCTTTTCATTTCTTCAGACCAGCTTAGTTTGGGACGACCTCTACTTCGTTTTCATTGTCGTGGGTACCATTCCTTGATCTTCTTGGTCGATCGGTCGTCATTTATAATCTTATTATATGTCCCGTCCATTTCCACTTTCTATTTTAGACACACTGAATAATATCAAGGAGGTTGTTCCTTCCTCTTATCCATTTGCTCGTTCTTCTGTCTCTTCTTGTGATTCCTAACATATATCTTTCCAATGATTTTATTGTTCTGTGATTCAGGATTCACGTTTCACAGCCATATGCTAGGACTGGTAAAACAGTCATGCTCTTTAATACAAGGGACCCATCACCTCTTTAATAATGTTTATTTTTGAGCATGGTCCTCTATCCTAACACGCACCTTCTATTTATTTCAGTTTATTGCCCATATACATGATATACGCTCCAAATACATGATATTGTCTACCTATGTATGAAATAAGTAAATAATTAAGGGATAACATTGCGATCGTGAAAAATTTAGGATCCGTGTTTTCAACGGAAATACACGTTTTAAGTGCTCTAGAGCCCAAAGGACACCAAGTTTCCCAAAATGGTGTGTTTGTGGTAAGTCCAGCTCCAAAACAAAAAGTTGTACGTAGCTGAAATTGTGGATTCATGGTAGGCATAAATAAGCCTGTGATGTAACTGCAACTTTTTCGCCACAATCGACTTACTAGAAGTACCACTTTATATAATCGATTTTCCATATTTTTACGATATACTCAAAACGGCTCCAACGATTTTGATCAAAATATCGAGTTTGATCAAAATCGTTGGAGCCCTTTTCGAGAAGGTCGTAAAAATGCTTAATTTAATTCTTGCCTGCTTTAAATACTGCAGTCTCAGAAAGACAAGGGCTTCACACTTACACAGAAAGTGCTCAGCCCTAGACATACACGGTTTATGAAATCTTCCACTAATTTCATATTCGTAAGATCATTCTTTGTCAGTCGAAATTATCCTTCTTCTTTGACAAATTTATGTAGAATTTGGATGGTTTAATGCCAGATTTGAAACCCAGTATGTTTCCTTCTTCTTTGTTTCCCTGAATTCAATTTCCTTAGCTGAAATATCAGTGTAGCAACGAAGGCAATTTTCAAATTTAGGACCTTCTTTTCATATTTTCTTGTTTTTGATAATTCTTTAAAATTTATTTTCAATGTCAAACTTCCTGAGTAAATAATCACTTACATGATCCGATCTCTTCCCTTAAAGGCATTAACCAAGAGAAAAAAATTAAGATGATCGAAGGCGCCCTTTAGACACAGAAGAATAGCTTTTTCAACCCACATGAAAAGTAGTTATTTCCATATTAGTTAGTTTAGCATAAGGACTTAGGCGAAAATCACCAAAAATGAAAAAGATTATCGATATAGAAGAATAAAAAACTGTTATAGTCGCTCAAGAGGGATTTCAATTTCCTCAAGAATTTATCATCAATATATGCACTCCTACAGCTCTCACCCTGTACATTGTTTCTCAAAACTATCTTTCCATAGAAAAAGAGAATGAAACTGACAGTCCATGTCATAAATAGGTCTATCGTGATGAGCTTGAAGCTTTGTGCAGAATTATGTTGCTTACGCACCAAGATGCTTTTTAAGAAATTCCACATATTTGTAAGACCAATTTGGTTTCAGTAGGTAAGTATATGCATTAAGTTTTTGTCTTAGGTCTAATTTTGAGCCCGAGCAGGTCTAATTTTAGAATAAAGTCTAAAACATTGATTTAGTGTCTCACGTTTAGCAGCGATATGTGGGTCCCAGGTCATTCTTCTGTCAAATGTCAGTCCTAGATAAAGTACTCAGTCAGATTGCGGGATGTGATCGTTTTAGAGATAAACTGGAGGGAAGGTCCCATGTCGATGTGAGAATGTGATCTGTTGGAATTTATTCTAATCCTACGTTCGCACCAATCGTGTATTGTCACTAATTGATATTGTCACAGAGGCACGCGTGGGACCTTTGTGCCTTCCAATAATAGTAGTATCGTCTGGGCATGTGACTGTCAAAGTGTCATTAGTGGTGGGTGTATGTTATGTATAACAGTGATGCAAGAATTGATCCTTGGCGCATTCTGGCCATGTCTGGTCTGATGAGATTGCTGGATAAAATATTTTTTAAAAATAGCTTCACCTTGCATTAGTAAATCTGAGAATATTTCCACCACATTGATCAAGACTTGTTTTTGTTTTTTTTTCAGCTTAACTATTAAATTCTTGAAATAAAAAAAAACATTTTAATTTGTGGAATACTTTCCTGGAACTTTAATAAATACAAGCTTTTTAGGACTTAACCTGTCCTTTAATTACAGATTTCCCTCAGGGTCGCTTTTTTTTAATTATAATTATTTTTTTTCGTCGCAGTGTTTTCCTCATAGCAAACTTTGTATAGGGTCTGGCAATTGAACGGGATGATTTCAAAATTAAATTATTTACTAATAAATTTATTTTTTATGTATTAAAATACAAAAAAAAATTCTTAATACTACATTCACCAAATATTCTCATTTGTAATTCAGCTTGGATTCATACCCAAAAGCTGTGCATGACCTCTCATAGCATATTGGCGGGTATTCTTTGAAGTTCCGAAAACATTGTTTGTGGGCTTGGGTAATTTTTGATATACCCGCCTCAAACACATTTGGTTTTTAGAGACCAATATATAAAAAAAATGTCATGCCGTTATTGGTAGAACAAGAGCCATCTTGTTGAAAAAGTGTGTTTTCACTCTGTTTTTTGTACTAAACGCAAAATAGCTATTCTTGTACTTTAAACTTAAAATAAAAAATAATTCTATAATTCTATAATAAGTTAATAACTTATCAAAGGATTATTCATCTATTAATTCTTAATAAATCATAGATTTTTAAATTTTATAAACGTTTCATTTTTGGATCCTGTATTAATATTTTATTACATACAAAGATATATCATACCAACAAAAGTTTAAACCTGTCTTATTTGGAAGTTACAAATATTCTTCAGTATTCGTATAAATACTGTTGGCTTTATGGGGTCATTTAGATTTTTAAAACGCAAAAACAATGTCACAAGAAAAAATCGTGATTCGCAGTCTTTTGAGACATTACTGGAAAAAAGGTTTAAGCGGAAAGGCAGCCGCCGAAGAAATTTGTGCCATTGAAGGAGAGTCAATTATCCATCGATCTACTGCCGTACTTTGGTTCAGGCGTTTCAATAATGGGAATATGAGACGCACAAATTATCGGAACTGCAAGGAGTAAACGTTTTGCCTCATCCTGCATATAGCCCAGATATCGCACCATCAGATTATGTTTTGTTTAGATCAATGGCTCGTTATATAAAAGGTCGAATCTTTTATAAATAAATACATATATATAAATAAAAGTATATCAGGATATGCGTTTGAAAATGCACAGAAATTTAGGCGGGCCATTTTCAAATAAACTGTTACTTTCGAAGTCATGAAAAAAAAGAAAACAAAACATTCACATTCATGGAAGATAATACCCTTAAGCTCTATATAAGTATTACGATTTTTTGATTTTCTAGGTATTTTAAAAAAATAGAAAATTCTTTGATATCACGAGAGTTACGCAATCAACAATTGTTTTGTTGTGTACTCCCAATATTCAGAATATAAGGTTTTTGAATTAAAATATTTAATGAAAATTTTCGAAATTCACTTCGGACAGAATGTAACTCGCGCTAAGTTTTCACAAGAAATTTCGTTCACAAACTTTTAAATTTTAAACTCTAAACATCTCAAAGAATACTTCGCTTTGAGACGCAATGAATGCTTATTGAGGAGACCAAAAAAAAGAAAAAATTATATAAATCTTCAGAAACCAAAGTAGCAGTTTATTTGAGAAAGGCCCAAGTATCTAGAGTTTAATAATTATTAGCAAAAGAAGGCAAAAAGGCGGGCTATGCTTAATATTTCGAAGTAGCAAAACTATTTCCTTTCACAAAGATTACATTGTAATTTACAAAACTATCATACTTTCTCATTTTTTGATCAGGTATCCTATTTGAGTAGTATTTACAATCCATGTGGCTAATGAAAAGCCATCACGAATCAAAAAAGCTTTAATTAGAATATTAAATAAGAGTAAAGTCCCACACGAGCTAACAATATATATATATATATATATATATATATATATATATATATATATATATATATATATATATATAAGTTATGCGACGGCGAAAGAATTGAATTAAAAAAAAAAAAAGGGTTTAGAAATAACCACCACGACTTCTGAAACAAGACTGTTTATTCGTAAAAGTAATCCTCCTTATATACAATCGGAATGTTGTTTACATTCCCGGATGGTATTAAGGTTGATACTGCCACGATCCGGTCTTTAACTCCCCCGCGCCAGTTTACGGGGATCTCCGTAAACTTTATATTCCACCCTGATTTGTGAATCTCCTCACAGAGCGGAGCGGACAGTCAACCTTACTACCTTACATCTTATCTTTTAAGAAAACAAAAAAAAAGAAAACAACTCAAACGTTCTTCTGCAACATATACAATAAACAAAAAGAAAATCTATTATCGCTATCTTATACTTAACGTAAGGCTCACAATTCTTACTATTTATCATTACAAAAAAAAAACTTCTATTTATACAGTACCTCTCACAGAAATTAAACAAAGGGTTCTTACAGCTACACTTGCACTAAAAAATAAACTTTCTTATGCTCTGGCACAAATACAATTGTGTTATGGTTACAAACAAACAAACAACAAAAAAAAAAATTCGTGTGCAGAGACGGGGGTACTCCCGTTCACTCTAGTTTTTCGGGTTCTACCATAGGGAGTTTCAACTGTTCAATGTGAACCGTTCGTCTCTTTCTGGGTTCTTTGATGCTCTCAATGGTTACTATGTTATGTTCCCTTATAACTATAACCCTAAACGGGCCCTCGTACCGCGTCAATTCTTTACCCCTATTAGACCCCATTCTCCGGTAGACGGTTGTCCCTATCCGTATCTCTCCCATCCGATCTCGTACCTTTAGGTTCTCTCTCTCTACCCTTTTCCGTTTCTCCCGTTGTATTTTCCCCCGTACTCTCTCCCAAACCTTCGTTATCTCTACCCTATTACTGACGATTGCCTCCGCCGTTTCCTCAATCTCGTCTCCACCCTCGCACTCCGAACAAAACTTCGATGGGTGAGTACCCCGTGGTAGTGTGTATCGAATGGTTATATGCAGCTACGGCTTTTCTCATAGCTACATCCGCTTCATCTCCCTGCTCTCCCTGATACACGCGTAGATGGTCACTCAGGGTACTATGTAATCGTTCGATATTTCCCCTGCTCTTGGGATGGCCCGGAGTGTTGAGATGCCACGCTATATCCAATCTTTTCGCTTCCTCTCTAATGGCGACGCTATCAAATTCCCTCCCTCCGTCGGATGAAATTCTGTCGGGCACCCCGTAACACTGAACCCATGTTTATAGGGCCTCCAACACTGCTTCCGAAGATCTGTCGCATACCTTATACGCCATTGCTACTTTGCTGAAGAGATCTATCATGGTGACCCATTTGAATCCCCTCCACGTGAACGTGTCGACCTGCAGCTCTTTTAATGGCGTGTATCCTGTGGATGTCTCTTCTTGTCTCCCTCTTGGCGGATGCCGGTCGTACTTCGTGCGCATACAAACTTCACACGCCCCTATAGTTTCCTTGATGGTCTTCTTCATTCCATGCCAAAAATATTTCCTCCGCAATGCTTGTAGCATCTCTTGCACCCCCCGATGGTTTGTTTTTCCCTGATGATACGCTAACGTCACTTCCTTTTGTTGCTCTACGTCCATTATCGTTTCTACCATCTATTTGCATCGGATAAACGTTCTGTCCACGCCAATTCGTTCAGCTCTCCAAATTCTTTTAATTTTCTCTCATATAGTAGCATTCCCCACGTAGAGATGGTGAGTTTTTTCTCGTTTCTGACGCGTCCCTTAGTGCCCTGCAAATTTCGTCCTCTCGCGCCCCTGGTTGTGACCAGATCGTATTAATTTTATTCTTGCCATATTTGCTATACGCTATTTTCATCATGCCCGAGGTCCTCGTCTTCCAGATCACCTGGCGCCGTTTATCGTTAACGATTTCCTCGATTTCTTCCATCTCTACCGGCCTCTCCTCCGCCGAGTCCTCTTCTTCTGGAGATTCCTCTCCTCCCTCCTTCTCTGCCGTCTCGTGGTCTCCCTCTTCGCCTGGCGTCCATTCGCTCAGAAACTGCCGAACGTTTCTTGATGGTTCCCAGCTATCTTCTTCAATGGCGTTGACCATTATGGCTCTTGACAGCCAGTCTGCCACTATATTTTCCTTCCCTGGCTTATAACTTATTTCCATGATGTATTGCCATAAGAATTCCTTCCATCTCGCGACTCTCGCCGAGGATTCCTTTAGCTTTCCTTCGCACCTTCTGAGTGTTGACCTCCATCGGCTCCGCCCGTGGTGTTTCTCTCCTCCGGTAAATGTTTGGGCATTGTCTAGCAACGTGCCCTTCTGTTCCGCACTCAAAGCATCTAGTGCGAGGACACTGGGGCACTAGATGCCCTGGTCTCCCGCAGCCATGGCACTTCCTCTCTTCCTTTCGAGGACCATTCCGTGCTTTAGGTTGTCCAGACCTTCTCTCGCCTACCGAGAGTCTCTCTCTGTTCAGGTACGCTGGTTCTTTTCTCCTCCAGCCTATTTCTGGGGCGTCTATCGGTCACCCTGCTCCACCCCGTTTCTTCTACCTCCATCCTTGTTTCTTCTTCTCTTGCGCTAGAGTCGATCATCTCCTGGGCGCATTCGACGAATGCAAGCCTCTCTCAAGAATCCTCTTGGCAAGCCTTCTCTCTTTCCAGTCTCTTTCGCCAATTGGACCTTGAGGATGGTCGCCAAAAATGCCATCCTGCCTTGTACCTCGCCTATGCTCAAGGTTTCACGCATTTTTTCTGTGATCTGATTGAAACGCGCTAGCAGCGCTCCTGCGTATTGTCCGCTCGTCTGTCGCGGAGAACGCCTCTCCCTAAACATTTGGTAGATGTCCTCTTCAGGGGTCCACCTACCTCCTCCGAAAGCCTTCTTCAGCCTCTCCTTAATTACCGGTCATGGTGTCTCCTCGTCTGCTTGTATTAGATTTAGGAAATTCCTCTTTACTCTACCTACCAGAGCTGCCTTCAATGCGTCGGCATCTCCAGCGTTAACGAGGTTCTCCGATGTCTTGGCCTGTATCCTCGCCATAAGGCGATCACCACCCTTCAAAAAGTGGTTAAGCTCCCCTATTTCGCCGCCGAAGCGCTCCAGATCGGAAATCGCCCTCCGCAGATCCTGCGATGTTGCTGTCCTTAGCTTCATCAATTCCAGAGCGTTGGCATGAGCTTCCGCTATGGTCTCTCGTGGCAATGGAGGTAAATCCGGTACGTTCAGCACTGCCGGTCTTACTACGCCTTCTGATGCCATTTTGAATTTTCTTCGTCCGCCTGGTTCGAAAAGTAGCAAAAGAAAAAGGAGGGCGAGATATACAAAAAAAATTTCCAAAACAAAAAGAAAAAGGAAAAGAAAAGGTCTCGCGTTACGACCTCCCGGGTTTCGGCACCAGTTATGCGACGGCGAAAGAATTGAATTAAAAAAAAGAAAAGGGCTTAGAAATAACCACCACGACTTCTGAAACAAGACTGTTTATTCGTAAAAGTAATCCTCCTTATATACAATCGGAATGTTGTTTACATTCCCGGATGGTCTTAAGGTTGATACTGCCACGCTCCGGTCTTTAACTTATATATATATATATATATATATATATATATATATATATATATATATATATATATATATATATATATATATAATGTTTTATTATACTGATTGAACTTTATGAGTGAGTGAGTATATGGCACCTAAGCAAAGCAAAGGCAGGGAGGAAAAATGGAGAACCATTAAAAACTCAAGTAAGATCTGCCCCATAAAGAAATTAGGTAATTTAGAACTTCAATAGAAAAACAATATGCATTAATCTATTCCACCCACCGTTTCAATAGATTATAAATTCAAGATTGTATTTCTTTTTTTTACTTTAATTTGTCTTTAAAATATTCAGTAGGCTAAATTTTACTAAGATTTTTAAGGAATAGTGTACACTTATTTTGTACCCAAGAGACTTTATACATATTGTAACGTTCTAATAATAACTAGCTATGAAGAGGATAGAGGTCCTACAAAGATCCTAATTTCAAAAATAGTCTGTTTTAAAAATTATAAATTATAGTAAAAACTAAATTATAAATTTTTTATAAGTCATCTAAGCATATAATACCGTCAAAACGTTTAATAAAAAATATTTCAAGTTCAGAAATCATCGAAACGTACAGGTGATAGATAGGCTAGGTTAGATTGATAATTAACTACCGCATCGTTCTGATAGTGCGACAATAGCCACGACCATAAACACTGTCATGACAGTTTACAAGATGACTACAACTGTCCCGGTAACTATCACCTTAAGATCAGACCGCCTCAAAGGGCCTACAGAATGCCACTTCTTGTCTCTCAGTCGGATGCTAATCAGAACAAGAACTTTATCAAACTCCGCTAGGTTACTCTCTTAATGACTAACTTCTAGGTCTGTGTGCTCAGGACTTGTTTGTCTTTGTTTTATAGAGAGTTTCAACCACGAACAGGGTCGGTTTTAATCATTAAGCATGTTAACTGTTTCACGAAGGTATTGCGCAACCAAAACCCAAATGAATTGAGCTTGTCCATTTTCTATGGGTACTCACAAGCTCTTATTTAGTATACTGAATCGTGCTATTTTTTGAATATCAACAACTAAATATGGCAATAGGAATCAAGTCAAATAAAAAGTTTTTTATAATTATGGTATTCCCGGTCAGTGGGATATTATCTCAATTAATTTGGTTATAGTGGTTACGCTGGTTCAAGAAACTGCTAAAAGATAGTGGACTGTATTAAATGCTAAAATACATCTATTGTATTTAAATAAAACATGATTAAGTAAATAAATGGTCTAATAAAGAGATTACATAAGATATGGGTTCTTTTCTAAATCCAGGTACAATTTAAATTAATGTGTTAGTAAATTTGAAAATAAAATGAATTAGTTTAACACAACCGATTGCGTTGCAAATACAGTCACTCTGCTAAATTGCCATCATATTATTTTGTCAACCTACGTGTAATTTTAGTAATATTAACATAACATTACATTACAAGTTACTTCAATTTAAATGAAATAAAATAGAGAAGCAGGAGAAGAGAACGGGTGTAAAATAAAGTTGCACCATCTCACCAGTAATAGCGCCACCGTCTTTTTTATCAAGAATACAATAGTACACTGGGGCTCTCATAAACCTGAATTTAGCATGTTTATCATTTATCATGCAAATAAAATTGTAAATATCAATTTAATTTTTATTTTAGATTTGCTTTCTTTAGACAATTTTTGTTATATTTTCGCTACTACTCGATGGAGTTGAAAATCCCCAACATGTTGTTTTAGTAATAAAATTAAAAATAATTTTCTCTTTTATTTTTTGATTTTGTAAATAATTGGTAGAGATGAAGTGTGTGTAAATTTAAACACAAAAAAAATGTCAAAAGTAATAAAATGTTTTGAACAGACTACAACCAGTGATGCTAATACACAATTAGATGCCTTAAAACCAAAATGTCCACTTGGAAGACTCTAAATTAAATCATCGTCCGCAATTTAACAGTTTAATGTATTGGTGTTGTCTGATTTTCGTCCTTATAAATCTGAAGGAGCAAAATTTCAATAGAAAATCAGTTAGTAAACATTGATGTCTACTAGATCGTTATAAATGTCCTTGTGCATTAGTATAGCTTTATTGTAGATTACATATTTTACACATTATTAAATACTTCAATGTAAACTTTAAATACTTCAAAGTAAAATTTTCAACTACTTTTACCCATCTTTCTGCCAGTACTTGGATTTGATGCCGTTACCACTCCTTTGGTTTTGATACAAAACATCCAATTTTTACGCCCTCGTAATTATCAAAGATCCGACCTTTTAAAAAATGAGGTTGAAATTGATCTAAATTACACGTAATCTAATGGTGCAATATCTGAGCTATACGCAGTATGAGGCAAAACGTTTACTCCTTGCAATACAGATAATTTTTCCTTGGTCAAACGAAAACGATATACAGGAATATTATCGTCTTGCAAAATGACTTCTTTCTTGTTGGCCAAATCGGGGTACTTTTCACTCAAAACTGCATAAACTCTGTCTGGCTGTTCACAGTAAAGGTTTGAGTCCCTATTACAGCCGATAAATCTCGAGTAGTTGCATGTGGTTCATACATCCGATAACCTGGTTCATACATTCGATAAGCACGTCATCATCGACGACCATGGACGACCTGACCTGGGTTGTGCGGCACTATTTCGATGTATAATTGACCCTCCTTCTATGGCACAAATTTCTTCGGCGGCTGCCTTTGTGCTTAAACCTTTTTTCCAGTAATGCCTCAAAAGACCGCGAATCATGATTTTTTCTTCTAGCATTACACATGCGTTTTAAAAATGTAAATGGCCTCATAGAGCCTACTAAAGTCACAAGGAATTAAAGGATTAGTCAAAGTAAACATTGACATAAATAGTAGGATCAAAACCTTCTAATAGGATTAATTATGAGTGTTGGAATTAAGGGTTGTGTTCATGCATAAGGGCTTTTATAACAGACTAGTAGCTGTAACGGAAGTGCGCTCCAATTCGCTTAATGCAATTCTTATTTTTTATAATAATACATATTTACAGAAGGAATAAAAAATGTCAAATTTTTAATTTTATTTTTTTAGAGAGTCTAATATCCTTAGCACACTTTCATATAGTTACAGTTACTGCTACCATCGAGGACACTTGCCGTCGTGATAGCATTTACTGTCGTGGCAGAGCTGTCGCACTATCAGGTTTGACGCGACAGTTAAAGATACTGCCACTTTAACAGCCACATGTATATCTACGCCTTGACAGTGAATTGCCGCCTTTTATCTACCTATCAAACTAAACTTACCTACTTATCAACCGTACGATCGATTATTTCTGAACTTTGAATTGATTGTATCCTACTATTGTATTGTACGATTGTATCACCTATTAATATAATTTATCGAACCTTATTTCTGCAGTTCTCTTATTTATTATTGCCACTCTAATACTTAGGGTTATAAAATGAAAATTGACTCATTTCAAAGTGGTTTTAATTCTCTGCATTGCTTACTTCAATAGTTTTCTAAAAACAATTGTTACTTCTGAGAAATTTGGTACTAAAACCGTATTTTTGCGGGGCGAATCGGATCAAAAAAGTGCGAGATATGAATTCGTCTTAAAATTTTATTTCCTATCTGAATCCGTAAAAAAATATAGCCCATGCCATTTGAAATTTCGGAGTTAGGTACGCTAAATAAGAACTGGAGAAGGTTACGGGGGCGGTGACGTCATAAATAGAAACTTAATAATTCTTAAAAAAGATCCACCGAGTTTCATCATGTTATTCCAAATACTCTGGAATCAACAGAGGATGTTCCATGTCCGCTGGGACACTCTGAATAAGGAGTTGATGTGGTCAGCATTCACACTCAACGGCCACACTTGTGAAGGGTTTGTATCCTTTATAGAGGCTGAGTGTGCCCCAGGAGAGTCTTCCGACCCCCAGAGTCAAGCCACGACTGATATAATTAAATAAATCAATAGAGTACAGTTAATAAATAAAAGAAAATTGTATATGAAGGAATAAATTGAGTAAGTGGCTGAATATAAACTATATATAGAAGCTACGTTAAGTAAGGCGATTAAATCCAGTGCCTCGAGTCCATTACTGAATCTGCCGTTCCCATCACGTCCGGGCTTGAGTGGCTTGTCGGCTTCCTTTATCTCGTTCCCTCCCTACGGCTATTATTGTCTATATCTAATAAAACTTTTCAACGGGAATCCAATGAGATACTTAAAGCATTTAAGCACCTTATATTTACTTTATTCTAACTAACTGAATCATAGAATGCGAAGAAGAAATCATCAGAGACTATCGATATGGTTCTAGACGGAATAGTTAAACCATCGAATAAATGATTTTCTTTCAACAAATCTACATTATAAAATCCTTAGGTGCGTCCGACCGTGTCTGTCGTTCAGATCTGCTAAACCCTCACAACCTTTCAGCATTGCGAGTACTATATAGCCTGCCCCGTATCCATTTCAAAGTTATATCAATAGAAAATTTATGAATATCTGATAGTAAATATAGAAAATACCTGTAGACCACTTTATTGAATAAGTCTAATTAATTGAGGCTAAATTCATAAATATTATGTTTTGAATTTTTTTTCCATGATTACATCCGTCCAGTGGATGGGACCTCTTAGTATTAGAGAAACAAATAGAATACAAACGTGTAGTTCATATGTTTTATGGAGATTTGAAAAAGTTTGTAATTCTATAATCCGTAAAAAAAAAAAAACTTAAACCTAAATAACATTAAGACATAAATGGAAAAATGGAAACCAAGAGTCTCAAAAATTACAGAAAATAAATCAACTGTCGATATTTCGCCAATTTAGGCATCATCAGAAAAAAAGATAAGAAAGAAAAAATACTAAATAAATAAAATACAGAGAAATAAAATAAATCAATAAATAAAAAGCCTATATGAAGAACAATATACAGCACGTCTCACATCTACAGTTAAAAAAGTCACTAACCAGAGACAGTACCACACACAAAGACACCCAAACAAATACTAAGGGAAAAGGGAAGTTACACAACATCTGGAAAAAGTTAAATTACAAACAGCTGATCATAAAAAAAGGAAATCCTCATACTAAAACCCAAAAATATTCAAAAGATCGTTAAAATAAATCAAATAATTAAGAAGAAATCTAACAAATACAAGAGGAAAGGGGAACTTAAAATGCACAGAATAGGAAGGTCCTCATAAAGAAAACAGTGGATACACCGCTATTCCACAAAATATATTTATATGCAAGAGCAAAAGCTCAAAACGAGACATAAATAATTGTTAAGAGATAAACGGAAAAATCCAAACAATAAGCCAAGAGTCTCATAAATTACAGAAAATAAATCACCTGTCGATATTTCCCCAATTCAGGCATCATCAGGACGGAGGATAAGAAAGAAAAAAATAAATAAATAAAATATAGAGAAATAAAACCTATGCAGCACATACCACATCCACTTACCAGAGACAGCACGCACTCCACACCGGGACAGGTGATTTATTTTATGTTATTTTTCAGACTCTTGATTTCTTGTTTGGATTTTTCTATTTATGTCTTATTATTAAACAATTATTTATGTCCTATTTTGAGCTTTTGCTCTTGCATATAAATAACATTGTTTTCAATTAAATAAGCAAAATTGATAACTGTTGGTAATTAGCATAAGGATAATATTATTGAAATATTAAAAATAATTTATTGTGATCTTTATCGAGACAATCTTCAAAAAGGGTACTCTCTAATCACCGTTTGAAGGAGGTCATTATGTTTGACTAGTAACGAAATTTATAATAGTTAAACTATAATTATACAATAATAATTTTAATATTAATTTTACTAATAATTATATCGGAGCATGCACACTAAGAATGCTGCTGTAGAATTTCCCACGCAGCCGTATTACACTTATCCTTGAACTTCTTGCCCTAAAACCAATGACCAGGTTTCGGTACTTTACCATAACAATGAACCCTGCCCCAAACTGATGATTTCTGTTATGACAGCTATAGATGACCGTGTGGTGTTTCTTTTCGAGTATTCATTGACCTGTCTAACGCATTTCTTGTACGGCAGAAATGCGGTCAAGTAGTTCAAGGAGCACATGTAGTGCTCCATGTCTATACAGGAACAAAATTTTCCAAAATCCTAAATTAAAATTTGTAAAAGGCGGCGTGGAAGACCGAGAGCTAGATGGGTAGATGTCATTATTGCTGATGCCCGAAACATCCTGGGAGTCCGCAATTGAATGGTGGCTGGGCGAGATAGTGACGATTGGAGGAGGTTGTTGCAGGAGGCCCAGGCTCGACAAGTAGTTGTAGCGTCTCTCAGATAGATAGATTTACTAATAATTATACAATCATTTTAAATGCATTAAATATTGAAACAAAAATGTTACATTTTTTCTAAATACAATATACGTCAATGAAAGCATTCTAAGAAAAGTAAAAGGGAAAA
The DNA here is from genome assembly GCA_948150685.1 of Rhaphigaster nebulosa. Lineage (NCBI taxonomy): Eukaryota > Metazoa > Arthropoda > Insecta > Hemiptera > Pentatomidae > Rhaphigaster > Rhaphigaster nebulosa. Next base: position 169,966,088 of record OX411308.1, read on the forward strand.
CTAAAATTTTCGTTTTTTGACACTCTTCTTCCCAATGAAACACACACATATATATATATATATATATATATATATATATATATATATATATATATATATATATATATATATATATATTGAAAATCCCACTATTCAGGAAGACCTAGATAGAATCAGTGCCTAGGCAATCCTGAATAGATTAAGATTAAATGCTATGAAAACTGAGGCCATTGTTATAGGTTCCAATTCTCTCCTCGAATCCAACACCACTTTCCCTACTTTAATCCTAAGTGATCATCCCATCACTTTCAGCTCCTCATTTAAAAATTTGGTTATTACTATCGACCAAACCTTTTCCTAGAAACCCCATTCAAATTTCCCGACGGTCAATAAGTAGCCTCAAGTTATTCCATGGTTCTCGACATCTTCCACAACCTACCCTATACTTTGACTATTTCTGTCCGGTATACAGGAGCCTCTTGAATGTGCTCGAGGACAGATTGAAGCGGACCACGAACTGCTTTATAAGATTTCGGTGCCTCGAGACGGGGCTCTTGTGTCCTACCTTTAAGTCGAGTTAAGAGTGGCTCTTCCCCTCCTACCATAGTCAATATTTTCTCGGATCTTTCCTATACCAAACTATCACCCTTCCTACATATTCAGCCTCCTACGAATCCTCAGTCCACGCACAGGAAAAAAGATTTTGCATTTCTTATCACTATATCCCTTCCCATAGAAAAAAAACATCCGAACGTTCCTTTCGGAGCGGAGAGGAGCGAGCAATCCTCTACCCTCTGGGATTTCTTTCCTTCTAATATCCGCCTTGCTTCTTCTCTATCCTCATTCAAATCCCTCCGTTTCCCTCACCTTCTTTGTTTCCAAATAGACCTTTTCTAATTACAAAATTTTAATTCAAGATTCTAGCTCTAGTTCATCTAGAGCATCTAGATCAGAAGTAAATAATAGTTTTTAATGTACAAGATTTAACTATGCTAGTCAACTCATCATTTTTGTATTTTTCATTTTCTTTTTTTCACATTAATAGTGTTTGCTTATTTATTGATAACATTAATTGATTTTTATTTTGTAGTTTTGTTCAATTGCGTTATTGGACCTAGCCCCATAAGAAAGTTATTTTTTTATTATATTCTATTCTATATAATGTTATTTTTATTGTCATTTATTTAACGTCACTTCGACTGTATACATAACTGTATAACTAGGTAAATAGGTATATATACAAACCGATATACACCAATGGAGGACTGACAAAGGCACTTAACTCACGAGCAGCTAACTGCTAACAAGTGAGTGCCATTAGAGGATTAGCAGGCACCTCGGAGCTCAATCAGCGATAATGAAGTGTCTGCTCTCACAATCAGCAAACAGGACTCGGAGGTAAGGGAAGGGGTGGGAGGAGAAAAAGGATTTATTTATTCGGGACTTTAATTCCCCGATTGAGTTCTTGCCTCTTTCCTCGTAGATCAATTAATGCATAATTGATTGCATTTTGCTGATGAGGAGTGAGCGAAGTTAGTTTTAAGCTGTCTTTATTTTATTAGACTAAAAATTTGATCATATCCGACTAGCCTCATCGGAGCGAACTAACCAAAAAATTCAAGCAAAGAAACACAGAAAGCAGAGAGAAAAACAAAACAAAAAACTCTTCAAATTATTACACAATCGTTTATTATTTCCAAATAATAATATTTCAAAAATATCTGGTGAATCTATTCACAGGACTTCCCATATCGCTTTAGTTTAGAGTTCATAAAATAAGATTGTCTTTTAAAAGAGCATTTGAAATGTTTCGGGAAAGTTGGAATGTTTTCGAGTAATAACTAAACGAAGGTAAACTGTTACATAGGAACATGTACAGAATATTTTGTTAAGCATATCTAAAATGATCGGCCAAGAAATTAAGCAGCAGGCACCCAAGCAGCTGAAATTTGGTGTTTGTCCCAACATGGTCATCGTAAACTGAGAGTGTTCGAAAGAAACTTTATCAAAGAAAGTTGGCTAAGAAGAGTAAGATATGTAATCAGAGTATGAAATGGAAGATCAAGAAGCTGGAGGAAGTGGACAAATAATTCATGGAAGGATGAAGTGGTTGGAGGAGCGAGGAAGCAAGCCGCAATAGATAGATAACAAAAGGGGCCAAGGGATAAGCTGACCCGTAGCGCCGAGGAATGTCTACAAAGCTCATTGTGCTATATCTCAGCTAATACAGGTCCGATTTAAATGATTTTTTTTTAGTTTTGTAGAAAATTGTATTACCTATCGATTAAAAATTGTACAAACGATTTTTTTTTATTCGATTTGCGGATCTACATAAAAACTATAAAGCAATACAATAGTTCAATGGAAGATCATAACATTTTCTATAAGAATATTCCAATTTTTTTTTTTTTTTTTGGTATGTGATTTAGTATAAGAAATATGCGCTATTTAAATTCTATGAAAATATAAGAAGCGGTCAAGTAAATCAATCGACTTAAAAAATTCTGCAATGAAGAAGAATATACCATAGGGTTTCTTCTCTCCAGGCCAAAGTTTAAAAAATATTATTTAATGAAGCTTAAAAAGGCAAATAACTTCCTCCATTTAATCATCCGTTTATATCTTTAGTATTAATTTATATCTTTTGTTGAATTTTTGATATTCTATATTTATAATGCTAATAATATTCTCTGTTTTTTTTCTTATAGAGATTTGGTCATCTTACAAGTATTTCAGTCCTATTTTTATTTTATGTTTTGCAATTAATGAAACATGTTTAATATGATAATTATTTGGCAGTGCCTTCTTTCATTCATTGTATCCGTCTGAAAATCCTTATAGAAATCTACATACAATAGTAAAAAGCTTGTGTACGTATGCAGGTAGGTGACTGTAGTAGGTGTCTTTAGACCCGCACAACCGTTCAGTTTTGCGAGTACAGCCTACCCCGTACTAATTTTTAATGCAGCAATAGAAAATATATGACTATAGCTTTTTTTTGTGTATGTGTTTAACATCCTTTCCTGCTCCTATTAAGGCAAACAGAGAGGCTACCCTACAGGTTACCAACCTATTCTAACCAGAATGGGAAGATCGAGATTCATTCCGTAGCTCCGACTTAACATTCACGGCCCATATGATTATAGCTTTTAAAATTTGAACAATGACTTTAAAATAGGGAGGGTCGCAAATAAATAAGGATAAATAAATTAATCTTATGTTATGTATTTTTTCCCGGAGATTAAATTCGTCCTTGGGACAAGACTCTCCCTCTCTCCTAGGATAATATAATAACACAAAACAACAATGTAGATATAGAAAATACAAAAGAGAACATCTGCACAAATAGTTTTGACCATGGCATAGAAATCCTGTTAGTTAAGAAGAAATAAATAATATATTTAACATTTGGAGGCATTTTTTTTTTGCTGCAAATGCCTTGCAATTGTGAATACATCATTCTGATAAAATTAATTAGAATATCCAAACTGAAAATCCTACTTTTTCTACATTAGACTTTAAGGACTATATATGAAGCTAATAGTTTAATCATTAAATAATTATTGGTTTTGTGTCAGGACTCATGTAGGCTTTTACAATTAATGAGCTGAGACTTATTTTTCCTATCCTCTGACACGTCGGGTTTTTCTCTGCTGTTTCGTACAATATATATGATAAACTTTGATAAACTCTTATTAAAATTGAATCATTAATGTTCTCACCAAATCTTCAAACCAAATCCATAAAGTATCAATTAATACAATTCAGATATCAACTTAAAATAAATTTATCCTGTTTTTATTAAAATCTTTCCCTCAAAGATTTTGAATTTCAACTTTGCCAACTTCGAACTATAACTATTAATTATTTTTTATTACTGATTACTATTTACTTTCCCTAACATACAATTTGAGCATTGGTTGGGGTAGAAATTAAAAAGATTAATAATTAGATTTTGGCTTAATTGTTTTCGATGATTTTAAATAAATTAAAAAAAAAACAATTGATAAGAAGATCAATCGAATAAATGAATGAAATTAATTAAAAAGAGCAGATGGACGGTTCGGATGGAAAAAACCGATGGTATAGGGGAATATCGATCTTAGGGCCAAACAGACATTTTTTCCCCACCATTTTTCATCGTTCAAACCGATGGTTTGGATGAATGAAAAACCGATCGTGAAGGGCCACTCTTCGCGTAAGCTAATTAGCAATTGAGACACTACTAGAACTTTAACGAGAAATGAAGAAATTTCGCCCTCCAGCGGACAAAAGATGAAACTATACCCGCCTTTGAGGCGGTGGTTCATTGCTAAGGGTTAAAGCATTAGTTAATTAATACAGTATGAATATTATATTATTATGGGTACAAGAATCTGGAGCTATTATGGAAATCCTTGCAAATATTACGGAACCTTCTGTGGGCCCTTGAAACCCATTTCCACTGTACTGAGGAAGTATGCGTAGCTGTAATGAATGTTCGCTTATATTTGAAAGCGAATTTATTTAAGTTTTACTTTGAAAAAATTAAAACTTCATCAATTCCATTTATTAAGAATTGAAACAATTTAATTTTTATACTTATGCTACTTTTGTATAAAGTAAATGAAATCTTTAAATTTGATTGTAAAGTTAATAGTTTTTTTTTTATAATTAGAGGTGCTTCGTGCAGATATATAAATGATATATATATATATATATATATATATATATATATATATATATATATATATATATAATTGAGATTAACTTTTATTGATACTGGTGGTTGAATTGAGCTGGACATCGAAGAGAATATAGAAGGATGTTGCAAAAAGGTCTGTTATGCATCCATTCACACATTTATTTGCAAACGAACTCACCTCCAAAGAACTATTTGTTTTTTGTTACTCTCCCTTACCAATATATAAAATATATATAAATATATATATAAATCCTCCTCCACTCCACACCTCTCCTGTAAAAGGCCTCTTTCAACCTTTCATCCCATGTCTTTCTGGGTCTTCCTTAAAGTCTTTTTCCCTCTGCGACAGTTTCATATGTAGCTCGGGGAGTGCGATTCTCCGTCATCCGAGACACGTGTCTATACGATGGTATATATTAGGAGAACATCGCTTGAGATGTCAAGCGATGTTCTCCTAATATATCCTCGATTGGTCTCATATCGAGGCTCGCTCTAATCGTTGTGTTCCTCACACGATCTCGCCTTGTCTTTCCCTCGACCTGCCCAAAATACCTCATTTCCTTTGATTGGATCTGATTCTTGTGTTTAGTAGTGAGAGTCCAGGATTCGCTGGCATATGTCAATATCGGAAGAGTAGTGTTTTTATAAATGTCCTTAGTGTGTTTTGTAATTTCTTTCCTTCCCAGGAACCCAGTCTTCAGAGAACCGAAGCATCTTCCCGCAATCTTTATCCTCTCTCTTATCTCGCCATCTACCCGTCCATACTCATTCAGGTGAGATCCAAGGTATTTATAATCACTCACCTGTTCAATTTCTACTCTACCAAGCCTTAACACTCTGTCCGCGCGGTCGTTTTTCCTTCCTATCATCATATATTTTGTTTTCTCTGTATTTATTACCATGTTACTTTTCTTAGTTCTTTTTGGAGGATACGGAGGTTGAATTGGAGGTTTCTGCAATTGCTTCCAAATACGACCAGGTCATCTGCGAAAGCTAGAGCTGTGTATGTCACTTCTTGGAGTATTCTAAAGCCCAGTTGGAAGGGTCTCTTGCTTGGTACTGATTTTTGAGTGCAGTGTCGAGAGTAATTATGAAGAGGAGAGGGCTCAAACTGCAACCCTGCCTGATGCCGATATTGGTTACAAACTCTTTGGAGCTGCAGTGGCATGTTCTGACTACATTTCTTTATTTTTTACATAGGCTTAAGATAGTCTTGTCCTAGTCCTATTTCTATTCCCATTTCTTGCAACGCCTGTTCTGTGTCTAGTACTTTAACTCTGGCGAAGGCTTTGGACAAGTCAATAAAACAGACATTTGCTTCCCTGTTCTTCTCAATTACCTTCTCAGAAATTTGCCTTAATGAAAATATCAAGTCTTGACAACTTCTATTTTGCCTAAATCCGTGTTGTGCATCGTCAAGGTGAGTTTCAGTGGCTGTTATGAGGCGTTTTTCTAGGATTTTGGAGTAGACCTTGCTTGGAACACTGAGAAGGGAGACTCCTCTATGGATTCTACATTCTCTGTTGTCTCCTTTTTTGAAGATGGGGAAACTAAACCTAAACTTTTAAAATATGTATTCAGTTTGAAAAACCAAAAATGTTTAGTGTACAGAATAGTTGTACTAAAGTTATTTAAAAAAACTAATTTATTATATTTTTGTGGGAAAAGACTTGAAGAAGTGCATTCTGCTGAGTTCATTTCGAGTAGTGTTTATGTGAACTCTTTAAAATAATCTTAAATATTATTATTATAGGTTGGCGAGGGAAAGTTGTGTGATGCGCGCACCAAACCAGATTTTTTTTATTGATTACGGCTGACTTGTCTATGGTGGACTGCCTGATAGGCATGAGACGAGAATGAAGAGACTAATGAATTGCTTCATTAGATTCCTTTGCCGTTCTCATGACTCCAGTTCGTATGCCGAGTTAAACTGGCTTTACCCTGTTTTACGACGACAATATCTCCTATCTGTTTATCTTTTCTGATCTTTCTACATTCTTGATCTGTTTACTCCTTCCTACTCGGTCCACTCTTTAAACACGAGATCCCAGCCCACAAACTTATATATTCCTTCCCATAGATCTGTCTCATGGGCTGGTAAGTGAAAGTCGTGAGATGCGTGCATCCCACCAGATTTTACATTATTACATGGCAGACATTTTCGCTTTAAAAAGAAAAATAGCCTTGCGTAATCCACAAGGTAAACAAATCAAAGGTAAGATTTACCGGCTGAATTCAAACGAACGTGCAAGTGACTGTGAGCGAAAACGTTTTTGCCCCTCTTCCCATCACGATTATAATATTAAATGATAATCATATTAGAAATCTAGAAATTATCGGTAAATAGAGAGTATTGATGATTGCAATAAAATGTTAAAGTCACGCAATAGCATTTTTGAAATCAACAAAATCTTTATAGAATTTTAAGATACCAAGAGAAATTCTAATTGGAAAAGCTGATCATACGGAAAATGAATTAAAAATGATCATAAAAAATTAATGACATTCATAAAATTCATTTTTTTCTAGGCGTTGACGGTGAAGGATCCGTGTAATTTTTCTCGCTTATCCACTTCTTAAAAAATAAAAGAGGGCATATTTCTGAAGGGCAGTTTAGCCAGTAGCGGTAGTTAACAAGGAGGCTTAAACCCCTCCTCACGCAGATAAGGGAGTTGAAAAATTGTTTTTCCGCGCCATTAATTACCAGCGGAGAGACTATATATATTCTGGAAGGTCCTTCAGTCCTTTTAAGGACATTAACCAGCCAAAAATGACAAAAATTATTCAGAGTTACGCATAGTCTTATTGTGAATTAATATATTTGTTTTATTAGGACAATAGGACAATAGGCGACAATGTTCGATTTATAGCCAATAAGTACATTAATATTCCAAATTTCGCTCAAAACGTTCGTGTCACCATATCACCCATATATGGATGACTATGCCCTCACAGAAGAGTAATGTCAATAAGATATGGTTGTTGTGGCAAAAATACGTAATATTGTGTCATGCATGTCTTTTACACTTACAGAAATCATGAGGACGTGACGGCCGAGTACGTTGGGGCGAGGGTCCCAGAGTGTCCGGTTCGGAACGTTGTGGGTTCGATTCCCACCTGGGCCAGTTAATATTTATTTCGTGGCGATCCCGCGAAATGAATCTTGACACTCCCACTCTGGTTAGTACGCGGCGGTGACGTAAGAGTAGCCGTCAGGGGTTGGCAAAAAGGACCATAAGGCCCACTTGCCGGACTAGTTCCCCCCACCATTACCAGTACCAGTACCAGTACAGAAATCATAAATTTATCAATGATATATGTATACATATATAATTTTTTTCCCGCAAAAAAACAAAACAAACAAGGTAACCTATTCAATACATATTTTTAGATTGTCAAATTCAAAGTATAAAAAAATACTTAATTATCTTTTAGGGTTTATCTTCGCTATGCAGAAGAATCTTTTGAATTGATGTTACGGGGCAGGTTATCTCTTTTTAGAGACAGCAGAACGCCAATTATCGAAACAATATTTTTCTCAGTTTTCTTTTTACTTTAATGTCAGCAATGAATTAATGCACACTCTTTTGTAACAACCTGGTATTTTAAAGTCTCGAGGCTTTATTTCAGAATTTTCCGATAATAATCTTATTGCATATTTGAACTGAAAAATTGAAATAATGAATAATACATAAATGAGAAAAGTGGAAAAATATTTATATGTTAGAAATGATTTATACAGAGGCTAACCCAAGCACAAACAGATAAAATGTTTCACAGTGAAGAGAAAAAATGTATTATGTATTGAAACAAAATGTATTTGAAATGCAAACACGTCGCGTTTTAAATCAGGGGATAGAACGGGATATTCCTGACAGGGCTAGGAAAATAAATGCCCAAGACGTGCACGAGAGAATGCAGTCGCTTGCATACCACATTATGCAACGACCCTTCTCTACGCATCGCCGCTCTGATACCATTCCTCTGTCTACTGCAGTATTTTCTCAAAGGGTCCCTTAATCCGCCCCTTGCGAATTCAATTTTTCAAAAAAAGGAACAAATGATAGCAGCATAATATTATTTGAACGCCGAAATTAGTAAATTTGAGAAATTGCTAAACTACAACGAAATAACAAAAAACATGAATATTTCACGACGCTATAAATTGCTATTATTACATAAAATTTTCTAGAAAATGAAAAAAAAAATATATATACATATATAGATATATATATATATATATATATATATATATATATATATATATATATATATATATATATATATATAAGTTAAGAGCCAGACCTAGTTAAGATTAGAACTTAATCCTACTAGTAATATAAACAACTCCCTAAGAGTATATAAGTAGGATTACTTGTTGAATAAAGTCAGTTGTTAACTATCTTTCGTTGCGTGTTTATTTAAAACCTTTCTTTTTTTTAACATTATTTAACCCGGACTCGTTAAGTGGTGCCGAAACCCGGGAGAAGAGCGGAGTATTGTAGCGGAAGAATTTTTCTTTTTCCGTATTGTTTACCGGACAATTATGAATGACGAGATGCCAGAAGGGGTACCTCCAACCGGACAACAACAAGGAATTCTTCGGGCAGCTACGTTGACGGTACCTAGTGACGTTCCGCTTCAACCGACACACCAGCTGGCACAGGCTGCCGCGGAACTCGCAGCGAGACCCACGCTAGTGCAGGCACACGCAAATCTTGCCGCGGCGGAAGCGAATGCCGTAGAGCGGTTGAAATTGAAGAGAGCCAACGCCCAGGATATTAGGTATGCGATAGGAGAGTTGGATAAGTTCAATGGGAAAGTGGGAGAAATGAACCACTTTCTGAAAGGAGGGGACCGAATCATATACCAAATTGATTCAATGACTGCAAAAGACTTGATCGAAGCTAGAGCAGTTGCGGCGCTAAGAGCGGCATTAGTCTGTCGAGTGAGAAGGAGCGTGTTAAACCTAATTCAGGCGGACGAGGACACGCCGTGGAACACTGTGAAGGCCCGGCTGAAGAAGGCGTTTGGAGGGGGCCGGTGGACCTCGGAAGAAGACATTCTTCAAATGATTAGAGAAACGCGGAAGCCTCAACAGAGCAGCGGCCAGTATGCAGGCATACTATTGGCACGCTATAATAAAATCACCGAGAAGCTGAGAGAAGCCATGTGTGCGGAGCAGGTGGAATCTAGGATGGAATTCTTGTCTACAATCCTGAAAGTGCAATTGGCTCGGGACACAGGAAGGAAAGACGGCTTGTCTCGAGAAAAGAGCTTCCTAGAATGTGCACAAGACATGGTTGATGCCAGCGCCAGGGACGAGGAGACGAAGTACAGCGGCGAGGTAGAGGCGGGCTGGACCAGAGTCCCATTCCGTAGGCCGGAGTCGGCCGAGGTTCGAAGCTGGTAGAAGGAGAGAGACAGAGGGCTATCGGCGGGAGAGGCTTACGAACCGCGACAGGAGACCAATAATGGAGAGGAAAAAACGGAAGGAAAGACGAGAGAAGGTGTCACGAATGTGGTAAGACAGAGCATCTGGTGGCACAATGCCCCCGAACCAAATGTTTTGAATGTGGTACGGAGGGGCACATAGCTCGTCAGTGTCCGTATATTTATCGGAGGAAAGAGGCGTCTCATGGCGAGCCCATGGAAGTGAACGCGCAGGAGGTGCGCAGAAGAATTACCAGACGAGAGGGAACGCCCAGAGAATCGGCAGGAGCATCTTCAGAGACCGAGGAGGAGCCAGGCAGCAGCAGCGGTGAGGATAGTCGGAGCGGCTGGGAGAGGCAACGGCATCGAACGACACATGCGCGCGGACAGCGACAGGTGACAGCATGAAGAGGGTGTCTGCAGAGAGGCGACCGAGCTTTCACTTGTAATAACATTGAAGGTAAGCACAAATGTTGGTTGCCTATAATCGAGATCCAAAGCGGGGTGAAGTGCCTGGTGGACACGGGGAGCTCGAGCACTCTGTTGTCGAGAACTGCCGTGGAAAATTTATGTGGAAAAGGAAAGGCGCTTCAGATTCGAAAATGCGATTGTAGGTTGCTCACGTTGGGCGGGCCATGTAGCATGATAGGCGAGGTGAAGATAGGACTGCGTCAATGGGGAGACGAACAAGGCAGACTGCGGGTAGAGAGTATGCCGAGGGAATACCAGGTGATAGTTGGATGCGACCTTTTGGAAAGAGTAGGCGACAGGGTGCGAAATAAAAAGGGGGAGTGGCATGTTAAACTCGGGCGTAGCTAATACACGTGCCACCGGGCTGTCAAGGGTTGGGGCGGTTAGCACGGTCGAGAATTGGAGAAGGGCGCTGATGAGGGAATTTCGCGACATTTTTTATCAGAAAGGGGATGTGCTAGGGGCCACGGGGAAGACTGTGCATGAAATCCCTCTCAAATATGAAAGGGTGGCATACGTAAAAGAGAAGCGGTACCCACAAGCGATGCGGCATCACATGATGATATTAGTATGCTGTGTGTATAGCAATCCAATGCAGTTGGGCAGCACCTGTTGGATAATAAAGTTTTTCTCTCTACAGAGCGTATTGTTGTCTACAGCGGCTTGGGGAACTAAGTTCGGTAGCATGCGTCTCCTTTCGGACTCGCTCGGCTTTCCACCTAAGGTCTTATAATAGTTATAAGATACGCAGTATCCCAGGCTTATAACTAACATAAATACGTAATTTAAGTTTCGTAAAACTTTTTGTTTTTTAGCAAGGCAGTTCACATACACACACACACACACACAGACCATTTTGCGAGACTTCTTTATTTGGATATAGGAGACCTCAAAACGTATATTTCCGATACAATCTTGAATTCGAACATTTTCACGATCACAATACTTCTTCTTATTACTAGGTTGTTACAAAAGTCCTTGCGCATGATCACAACCATTAATTCCAACTCTCATAATCCCTATTAATCCTATAAGAATGTTTTTGTCCCTACTATTTATGTCAATGTTTACTTTGAGTAATCCTTTAATCTTTGTGATTAGAGTTAGCTTTATGGGGGCATCTACATTTTTAAAACGCACGTACAATGTCAGAAGAAAAAATCGTGATTCGCGGACTTTAGGGTCATTACTGGAAAAAAGGTTTAAGCGCAAAGGCAGCCGCCGAAGAAATTTGTGCCATAAAAGGAGAATCAATTACCGATCGAAATACTGCAGCACAACCCAGATCAGGTCTCCCATCGGTCGTTTATGATGACGTTCTTCTTTAATGTGTGAACCAGGACCCACATACAACTACTAGTGATTTAAGGATTAGGGACTCAAAACTTGACTGCGAACAGCTATACAGAGTTTATGATGTTTTGAGTGCAAAGTACCCCGCTTTGGCCAACAGGAACCAAGCAATTTTGCAAACACGACAATGCCCCTGTATATCGTTCTCGTTTGACCAAGGAAAAAACTATCGGAGCAGCAAGGAGTAAACGTTTTGCCTCATCCTGCGTACATCCCAGATATTGTACCATCAGATTATGGCTGGTTTAGATCAATGCCTGTTTTTTTAAAAGGTTGGATCTTTGATAATTACGAAGACGTAAAAATTGGATGTGAAGAGTTCTTTGCCTCAAAACCAACGGAGTGGTACCGGCATTAAATACAATTACTGGTAGAAAGATGGATGAAAATAGTTGAAAACGATGGACTTTACTTTGAAGAATAGTATTCAATAATGTTTAAAATATTTAATCTGAAATGAAGCTATTCTAATGCACAAGGACTTTTGAAACAACCTAGTAATGTAATTGTAGAAAGAATAACAGTTTTGTAAATTCTAACTTAGAATTGCGAACTAATTAATTTTGCAAGTGAGATATAAGCATGAGCTAATTTTTATTTTCTCTTGAATTTCGTTTCTTTTGGTTATTATAAACTCCAGATACTTCAGTTCCTCAACGTATTCAAACGTATCTCCTAGTATATCCTTATCATAACCGAAAACATAGCATTTTTTATTTTATTTGAAAATAATACAAGCTGCCATACTCAAGGGCAATATGTATTAGGGCTCTGAGAATCCATTCATACCATATGTACAAAATAAACGAAAAAAAACACACAAAAAAAACAAGGAAATAAAATAAAAGCAATTTAATATCATATAAAAAGAAAAATTACAGTACATTATTAGTAAAAATGAATAGATAAAAAATTTAACTAATAACAAAATAAGTAAACAACCAAAAAAAGAAAAATTAAGTTAAGTAAAAATAAAATAAGTCATCTTAAACACATTCATACCTATATGCAATATTTACAATCTGCCCAGGGAATTCCGAACCAAGCTCTGCTCCGCACATGTGAATGGCAAAGCCGGGCTCCAGGAGATCCCAGCGCTTCTCGCACAGTCGCTTCACTGGTATTAAAGACCAGTGGAGACTGAGTGGGGGCACTAGAGCCACAGACGCTCAGGACGTGAGTGGAGAAGCTGGCCATTGCCAGAACTCCAATAGCACATTTACAAAAGGTCTCGAGGCCACTGCCGTTTCAACCTTCGAGGAGGGTTATAGGGATGGTTGGAGCTGGATAGGGATCGTGCTAAGGGATTAGGATGTTGAGTAAGGCTCTGATGAAATGTGGAGAATTTGTATGGAATTATGTCAAGAATATACGGGATGTAAAAGTATCGGGATTGTTAGAAAAGTCAGCGGTAAATAAAATGTAGAGGACAGGACCTAAGACGCTGCCTTGTGGAACACCGGCTTCGATTGGGTAATAGTTGAAAAATTCAGCACCACAGCGACCTCTGAAGGAACGGTTAGAGAGGTAGGATCGAAGGATTAGATATAAGGATCGGGGTAATTGGATTTTTAACTTGAAAAGCAAGCCATCGTGCCACACCCGGCTAAAAGCTTGAGCTATGCCCAGAAAGGCGCCAGTGCATTATTGCTTGCTTTCAAGTGCTAAGGATATATGGTCAACAACGCGAAGGCCTTGTTGAACAGTGGAATGTCCTGAGCGAAATCCAAACTGGTTGTGAAGGGATTTTTTGGGATTCGAGTATTGGAAGGATGCGTTTTAGGAGGATTTTTTCAAAAAATTTTGAAAGAATCGGGAGCAAACTTATTGGCCTATAGGATGAGTTATTATTGATAGGTTTTCCTGGTTTATGGAAAAGGATAATTTTGAAATTTTTCCACATCAGAGGAAAGTGGGATGTGCGAAGGATACAATTGTACAGGTAGGTAAGGAATATAACCGCTTTTGGGGGAATTTGACGAAGGATCTGGGAAGTTAGGAGATCGTATGCTGGGGATTTTCGGGGTTTAAGTTTATTTATGAGGAATTTGACCTCAGAGGGGTTGACAGCTTTGGGAGGTAAAGAGAGAGGAATCGGTGAAGAGAGAAATTCCTTGACTTTAGCTGTATGAATGGGGTGGTTTTCAGGATGGAGAATGAATATGTTAGAAAGATGCTTGGCAAATGCCTCTGCTCTGTCCCCATCTGACGAAGCCCAGGATCCATCATCACGGCGGAGGGGATTGGAAATGGAGTGGTATTTTAGGATTTTTTTGTTACTTTACAGAGGGAGTTGTCGGAAGCAGAGAGTGAGGAAAGATAGGAGTTATAGGATTGTGATCTATAGGTGGACAATTTCTTTTTAACTAATTTGGAATAGTGGTTGTATAGTTTTCGATCGTCGGGATGCCTGGTTCTTTGCCAGAAAGTCCTAGAACAACGTTTGGAATGGATAAGGTTTGTAAGATATTGAGGTAAAGGAATCTTTTGGCGGTATTTTGGGGAAGGAGAAAATGAGGATGCATTCCAGACTGCTTGCTGGATCAAGGTGGTGTAGGAATTCACAGCTTCATCAAGGTATTGAGGAGCTTTTAGGGATACTCTGAGGTCTATTGACTCTGTTATTATTCGGCGGAAGAGGTTCCAGTTTACTGGACCTCTGATGAATGAAGGTGGTGATTTGGTTATTGGCGATATTGAAAGAGTCAGGATTAGAGGGCAGTGGTCTTAGGAAAGGCCATCGAGTCGGGAACTGAATAATTTAGTGGTCCTACACCTTTGTGGATGAAAATATTCTAGGAGATCGGGATAGGTTGGCCAGTATGTAGGTTCTTTAGGCGGGGAATATGCTGCAACAATTGTTATAGGAAAAAGTGGTGTTGGAATTCTTACGGCAGTGGCTTGAAGGAAATTATGGACTGGCAGGGGGAAAAGTGATGGGAGAGAGACCGATGGACAAGCAGTGCCAGCATGTGCTTTTCCATCGGGGTGGTCAGTTCGATAAGTTTGGTAGTCAGCTTTGTTGAGCAGTGGTCTACTGGTTAACCATGTTTCAGTAATTAGGGCTAGGTCAATATTTTTTTTCACGTAATAACGCTGTTAGTTTGTTAATGTGATTTCGAACACCATTCGCATTCCATAGGAGAATGGAAAGGGATTTTATTGAGGGATTTCTAGGGGGGATGATGAGGCTGGATACAAGGTTTGTCAGTAATGAGATGAGGGGATTGATGAGGAATCTAAACTCAGAAAGGAACGATGTAAGTAAACTTGTGAGGCCAGTGGCATTGGTGGGAGGAGGAATGTAGGAAATAGGATGATGACTATACTTTTGGGTATTAGTCATTTGTTGTGGGATGGAAGGATGTGGGTGTTGGGGTTGAAAAGTTTGAGGTTGAGGTTGTTCTTGTGGCAGGGCTTGAGTTTGTATTATTTCTTCTGGCTCTCGTAACATTCGAGCATAGGATACTCTTGTGTTCACAATTCTGGATGGTTGTCTTTGTGTCAGTATCCTTGATTTTAGAATTTTATAGGTCTGACACCCCTTGTAATTAGCCGGATGCCCTTGGTGGCATAGTGCACATGTTGCGGGTGTTTGCCTGGATTTTCTACAGTCCTCAGATTTGTGTTGGTCACCACATTTGACACATCTTAGCATGTGGTGGCAATAGTGTTTAGTGTGGCCATAGGCCTGGCAGTTATGGTACTGCGCTAATTCTCTCTTGTTGTAGGGTTTTTCTAAGATTATACTAGTATAGTACAGGCGCTTTACTTTATAAATCTCTTCAATTCCGGGCGATCGCTCAAAATCAACATAGAATAGTGGTAAAGCTATTTTCTTCTTATCGCCCGGCTATTCTTTATTTTCGTTAAATAAGTTGACTACCTGACGTAACTGGAATCCCATGGCCATTAATTCTTCTTTTATAGCATCTAGTGGAGTTGAGGGTTGCAAGCGTCGGATGACCACCCTGAGCGCTCTGCCTTTGTGTCTGACAGATATTTGACAATGCTTTTGTATGTGTCTGGGGTGTCAGGCATTAATTTTGTATCATTAATGCGACTTTGACACGTATATTTTCCTGTGCCTACTACGTTGTTTAATTTTTGGCACAGCAGTTGAAATTTTTTTATGTTTCAAATAAATATTGGTGGGGGCTTGGGTTCTCTGGGAATCGGTGCTGATTCCATGTCTTCTGCTTGCGTGTTCGATAATAGTTGATAAGAGTTAAGAGTGAAAAGGGTGGTTCATCAGCCATAACTTGGTATTCTCCAGACTTCTCGATCTCTTGCCTGTTGTTGTTTTGCTCGACAACCCCATATGGAAATATCGCATTTCATGTTAAATTGAATGACAGAAAAGAAGAGAAAAAAAAATACGAATAAAAACTTTTGAAAATGACGTACAGAACAGAACAGACGTAAAATGCGAACAGAACAGAAGACAGAGTGACGTAGCTCTGCTCCGTGCAGAGGCTGAGTGCCTTCTGTAGGGATTAATGGCGTCGTCGTCTTCTGTATACCTGCTCTTAAGTCTATTTACGAGTTCACTATAATGTTTATTATAAGTGATACTCACCGTTTATTTATTTTCTGCTTCAAACAGAATTGCTAACAATAATGTTTATACATTTTTTTCACACGAAACTACACTGTTTCCACTTTTAAAATAGTAACTTTTTAAGAGGCGATCTGAGATACGTACAACTAAAAGCTGGCGCAGAACTGAAAACATATCATTAACTATTTACTTTCTGTTATAGGAAACCTAGTTGTTTACCGGTTTTCTTCAACTTTACAATTAAAAATTTAATGGCTTCTGCATCTTCATCAAACTCATCAGCATACCCAAGTACGGTTCAGCAAAAAAGATTCGCAAAAACTAAAATCTTTTCAATCTGAAATTTTAAGACTAACAGTTATCTTTTTTTTTTATTGTCATATTTACTGATTGTGACTTTCTGTGACAGGTGCGAACAAAGAATTGAGGCGTGGGGATGTAAAAGTGATGAATCCAAAGCAGAATTTTTTTTTAGGAAACCCCAAAATATGCATATTTCAGATTATTGTTCTTATTATTCTTGTTAAAACAATTATTATTGGATAAGTATCAAAAAGGCAAGATACAAATAAAGTATGAAAAAGTAAATAATAAACAGGTGAAATTCTTTGAGGCTGATATCCCCGCCCAAAGCTAAAAAAAAAAAAAAAAAAAAAAAAAAAGTGGAATCATTGGTCTTTCAAACGAAAGGTAAAAATTAAATATATAATAACAAAGAAAGTGATCGTCAATGGCCTTTACAGACTCGGCTTTTGGATGTACAGACCGTGCCAAAAACATTATCCGCCCTGTCAAGAGGCCACGCCCACCAGCAGCTCTGCGGAACTTTAATCAGATTCTGTTGGGGAGTTTAATAAAAAAATGGACCCTTGGTTTAGCCCCTTTTGAATCTCCACGCCTCAATCGCAAGTTTAAAAAAAAATGAATAAAAATAATGCTGATACTTTTTTTGACCTATGCATTCATACTTTTTCAAAGAGTAAGGACGGATTTACTCGTTGGGGAAAATAATATATTTCCTCTGGGAAACAGATAAGAGAGAAGGATAGAAGCCAATATCCTTTGTTGCAAGATTATATTAAACCAGAAGCATCCGGTTTGTTCGGAAGGAAGGATGGGGAGGCGGGCGATCTTGCCCTCAGGAAGTGCGATGGACCGGAAATACCTACCCTGCGCTAACCCGACTTGAAGGAACTTCTCTTTTAATCCGGCCAAGGAGGATTTCTTGTTATTTTTATGCTGTAAAAGATTGTTATTCTTTTCAAAAAGCCTACAAGAAATTGGTTGTTAGAAATTGTACAAAGGACTTTATAAAATTATATAACTAAGAGCAATTTTATTTTATAGCATAGTTACAACGAAATTGTGAGTCAGAAGTCATATGATCAGTTCTCATGATGGCGAGGAACGTGGAAGATTTAATGCTTGCGGTAGCTGCTGTGTTATTATTAGAGATGAGCAAAGTTACAAAGTTTCGTTCTTTTTTAGGAATAGTTTCTTATGAACTAGTTCATAAGTTTTATAAATACAGGACTATAAAAAAAAAAAAAAGGAGTGTTATAACGAAATTTAGGTCTTATACAGAAAGCTGACGCATTAAATTTTCTCTATATATAGATATTTTATTTTTTACAATTATGTGAACATTTGATTATTTTTCACTGAAGAGACACTATCGGATGAAAAAGGGTTATATATTCAATTATTTGGTGGAATAAATCTTTGTCTTTATTCCTATGTCTCCACGAGTATTCGCATAAATATGAGTCTAATAATTCCCGCGAGGTCCTTGTATGTTTATAATTGACTGTTTATAATCGCTGTATTGACGCTTAGATATAAATAATTGACTGTTAGAAATTATATCCTTCAAGATTCGGTATTCCACAGCGACTCCTCCAACAATATATGATATAATATGTCGATATGGCCAGGTTTAATGGATTATTTTATTAATATTAATAAAATTAATATCATACAAAAATAAATAATATTAGAACCTTCCTTTTCTATTTTCCGGGCTAGTTTGATGTTTAATCATGAAATATAAATGCGTCCGCTTTGTGTACAAGACCCTGAAATTTTATTGTACATTCATATATAAATATAAACATGTATATTATATCTGACATGGGAGAGGGTCCGGCCCAGAAGCGGATCCCAAAATTCTCTTTAGGGGAGCGCTAAAAGAATAGTTAAAAAAAAAACTATTTATAATACTCTATATTTGATTTAACTTCCTAATCTGGGATTTTAACCTGAATATTTTAGGTTATAATTTTGTAATAGGGATAAAACATTTAAAAAATGTAATATATAATTCAAACTATTAAAGCTGAAAAAATACAAAATTTATTTAAAATCTACAAAAATTAAAACAAATTGCAGTAAACCATGAGAAAACATTGTCGACTATCATTTGAACTGTCAATTAGCACATGTTATTGTCGTTAACTAAATTTAATGAGAAGGATATAGAAATATAAGGAGGATATAATATAAAATTATTCGAAAAGTTAAAGTTTTCTTTTTCTTTGGGGTAGAGCGCCCCTCTGGTCCCACCAATGAGCCCGTTATAATGATGTGCGAGCCCAGCTCTCAACAATTTGATCAGTTATAAGTAAAGACTTGATTTGTATAAAGCAAAAAAAGGTTAAAATATGACAAAAAGATTAACAAATTTTGCAATAAATAATACTTGCAAGTTCGAATTTATTCTACTTGAAATTGGACAGAAAACATCCAAACATGACACTCATTGTACAGCAGAGTTGGGCATTAGTTAACTAATTTTTCAGTTCAATAAATTTGTAACTAAATAATTAATAGTTGTTAAATTAGTTGCAATTAAAATGCAAATAATTTAGTCATTAGTTACTGTTTTTTCTCAGCAATTAAATTAGTTTGAGTAGTTGTGGGACAACTAATTTTTTTTAGTCTTGAAAAATTAATTGGCATTGGCAATTGAAAACTATTCATTTTAATCCGTGGTTGTGAATAACGATTAATATTATGTTTATTTGTTGAACTTCGATTTTTGAACTGTCACAAACTAGTCTAACGGATGTCCTCTCGTACCAGAGCCCTATTTCATAATAAAGGACAACATTACAAGTAAATGTTCGTTTTTAGAGGAAACAGATTACTAATCGCAATTAGATAATAATAATTGTGTTCAATTATTTTTTTATTTACTGTTCTTTAATAAAACTGTTTTAAATGTTCTCTTATTTCAACATTTCACAGTGCAATTAATAGGCGTAGTGACTCATTGGCTCACTTACACTTGTACTGTTGTACTTTATTATGAAATTGGGTACAGGACTGGGTCCTGATATATTCATAAATAAAAAAAAAATAAAAAGTATATTAAGCATTTCCAAGTCAATTAATTGGAACCATTTCCAAATTAATTATCATCTTATCCGTTTCAATTATAACTTTTTTCATTTCAATTGTAACCCAATCGGACATGAATTAATTCTATTTTATTCATTTCATTATTGAAAAATAATTATTTTAATTAAAATAATGACTTAAAATGACTGAAATAATTTCGGTATATTCTTTCGACATTTTTTTAGTTTATTTGATAATTGCAATTCAGTACTAATTTCAACTAATTTTGGAGAAACAATTGTTAATTTATTTTTAAATATTTATAATTTTTTTATGTTTTTACTTCCTTGTACGAAGTATTTTAATCGCGAAAATTTTCGGCTTTCAGATTTCAACAGAAATATCCGTTTTGACCATCTCTGAATCCATTTTGACTAGTTTCGTCTTGAAGTCTGTACGTATATTCGTACGTACGTGCGTATCTCACATAACTCAAAAACGGTTAGCCGTAGAAAGCTAAAGTTTTGTGTTTAGGATTGCTGTAAAATCTAGTTGTGAAGCTCCCTTTTTTTGGTCAATGCACGATTACCGGAAGTGGTACTTCACTTGAAGGTCATTATTGATTTTCATAAAAAATTATATTAAAATATAATGCTAAATTTCTTAAATTAGGTAAATAAGACTTACATATTAATGTAAATATCATAGTAAATTTTGATCAAAATTGGCAAAAACGGAAGTGATACTTTACTTGAAGTTCATATTAGACTCATCAAAAATTATATTAAAATATAATGTAAAACATCTCAAATTTGGTAAATTAGACTTTTTTATCAAGATAAGTAATATAATAGATTTAGGTTGAAATTGGAGATCCGAAGGTGTACTTTACTTGAAGATAATAATAAACTTACATCAAAAATTATATTAAAATTAATTACAGAGATCATATGGTTCGGTGATAAAGGCCACAAAGGCGATTTTTTTCCAACTCCAATTAAACATTTTTATTATTTGTTTTAATTGTTAAAATTATAAGTGAAATACTGGTTTTCCTCCCCATTTGTGAGATGAAAAATCTACAGCAGGTGAATAAGATATGAGGTAGGTAAGTGGGTTCTTCCGCTTAAAATATCGAAACTGTCGATTTCCATTGCTTCTAGTCTTATTGACAGTTCTAATGTTGTCACGGAACACGAAGAATTCTCTTGGAAACTAGTTACCTACTGAATGAAAACGACATGTAATAACGGAATGAGACCTCCAGAAACAAGAGTATGTGTGTGTGTGTCAATAGATGGATGTCGCGACGCCGAGTGTCGTTTTTGAGATACTGCAATCTTCGGAAACTAATAACCAAATTCAGGATCATTTTTTGAGCCACGGATTTATAATTTAATAGGAGTACAAGGAAGTCATGGGGTGTCCACATCAGATATTTTATTTTACATATTTCTAATTCCATGAGAGCTAAAAATAAGCCTCTATTCTGGGTTCTGTCTGACCTTACCTGGTCGCTCTATCTATATTAAGTGAACTAAGGATTTCATAGAACGGTAAAATAACATATTAGCTCTCGTGTTCTTATAATATCTTCACCAGTTCGCTCCTCACCCTTGAGACCGAGGATGGAGAGACAAGGATAAGGGGTTGGCAGGATTCATTTTATTCCTGTAATTATGACTATTTTGTTTTTTATTTAAAATACGTTTATGAATAAAATTTATTCAAATACGTGAATTTTATTTATTTACACTTGAAATTATTTATGTACTGTATTTTCTAGATGTTTTTAATTTTGACGATGCGTTGAGTTGTAATAAGTTAAGTAACAATTTTTCATTATCAAACAGGAATACAACCTTTATAATTATTCAAATTCATTCTCAAGTCCTAATTGAGCATTTTATCATAAGCTGGTCAAATGCAACATTGCATGGTTTCAATTTTGTTTTAAAATTTAATCCAATAAATTGATAAAAAGCTCGTTGAATTTTACAGTTCACAGCCTTAAAGGAATCCTTGAATTATGCATGAATTGTTTCCTGCTATATCGCAGGAAACCCTGAATAAACGAAAACATGTTAATAGGTAGGGAGCGGATTTTCATGTAAAATAAAAAATTAAATTATATTTTCCTAATAAAAAATAAAAATAAGAATAAATTCCTAATAAGAATAAAAATCCTAATAAAATAAAATATAAACTTTTACTCCTCAAAATTATTCGAAATTAAATATATTTTAATTTTCAAAAATATTTAAAAAAATTTTAAATTAGATTTTAAAATGTAACTTTTTGTCAGAGCTATCACAGAACTAAACATCTCTGTCTCCAAGAAAGGTTTCGTTAAGAAATTCGTGAATGTATTTACAAACGCCCTAGTTTTTTGGTCGATTTAATGTTTGACATTTTAATAACAAACTGAATATTACACTACCACACGTTTCGAATTAGAATGTGACAATTTCTGAATAGTAAAAAGAGAATTGGTAGGGAACAACAATATCCAATGACAGAAAATGGAATTAAACTGTCAAATACGTGGGATTTCTTCGAATTTCTTGCTTATGTTTTATAATACTTTTAATTTCTTCAGTTCTTTCTCATATATTTAAAATGCAAACATGCAAACATATATGATATCCACCAAATTTGTACAAATATGTAAAATAAAAAGAAATATGTAAAATAAAATATCTGATGTGGACACCCCCCATGACTTCCTTGTACGCCTATTAAATTATAAATCGGTGGCTCAAAAAGTGATCCTGAATTTAGTAACTAGTTTCCGAAAATAACAGGAATTAAAAAACGACATTCGGCGTCGTGACGTCCAACTATTGACACATATAGGCACACACAAATAAATTCTTCTTTCTGGAGGTCTCATTTCGTAATTACATGTCGTTTTCTGTCAGTTGGTAACAAGTTCCCAAGAGATTTCTTCGTTTTCCTTGACAACATTAGAAAAAATGTCACTTGATAAAACCTTGGAAATCGACGGTTTCAACATTTAAAGCGGAAGAAACCGTTTAACTTATATCTTATTTTCTTACTGCAGACTTGTTCAACTATATTTTACACTCGATTTTAACACTTAAAACAAGTAAAAAAAATGTTTAATTGTAGAAAAATTGTAATAGTGGAGAGGAAAACCAGTATTTCACTTATAATTTTAACAATTAAAACAAATAATAAAAATGTTTAATTGGAGTTGGAAAAAAATCGCCTTTGTGACCTTTATCACCGAACCATATGATCTATGTAATAAATGTCGATATACCTTTTGATGTATGTTTATTATGACCTTCAAGTAGAGCACCCCTTTTGGACCTTCAATATCAAACCTAAATCTATTATATTACTTATATTGATAAAAAACTCTAATTTACCAAATTTGAGATGCTTTACATTTTAAGATCATTTTTGATGAAAGTCTAATATGACCTTCAAGTAAACTACCACTTCCGGTTTACCAATTTTGACCAAAATTTACTATGATATTTATATTAATATGTAAGTCTTATATATCTAATTTGAGATGTTTTGCGTCATATTTTAATATTTATAATATAATGAATTTGAAGTAAATGTTACCATAAGATTACCACTTCCGGTAATCATGTAGAGACCAAAAAGGGAAGTTCACAACTAGATTATACTATAATCCTAGAGAAAAAATTTAACTTTCTACGGCTAACCGTTTTTGAGATATGCGAGATACGTACGAACGTACGTACAGACGTCACGACGGAACTAGACAAAATGGATTCAGGGGTGGTCAAAATGGATATTTCCGTTGAAATCTGAAAACCGAAAATTTTCACGATTACAATACTTACTTTACTGGGTACAAGGAAGTGAAAATGCTCTATTTGCTTTTAAATTGTATAAAACGTAATGTAAAAAGTCGAAGAAGGGTGCACAAGGCTAAGAAAAAAATATGTAAATACATAAAAATCCGCTCTCTATTACAAAATAGAGAATTTTTATGTATTCTATATTCTTAAGAATATGCCGATATTATTTCCAAAGTCATTATTTTAATTAAAATAAGTTAGTTTTTCCTATTAAAATAAATAAAATAGAATTAATTCTTGAAGGGCACAGGAGTGTGTTCTCAAGTTGACATAGTACTTTTAAGCTGTTAACGAAAACAAATAATATAAAGAAGTGGCAAATAATTTATCAATCCCTAATTAAATTGATTCTTCTATACCATCATGCGGACGTCATGTGCTTACGAAACGAGCCAAGCTATAATGCATAATCTGTAGTAATAATAATAATATAAGGCTTAGCGAACCCAAAGGTTTCGATGGATCGATGCGTACACCACCAATCGCCGTCCACAAACCTCGGTCCACCGACTAGCGTCCAAACCCAAATCCATTAAATCACTCTTAATACAATCCTCCCACCTACGTTTAGGTCTACCCCTCGGACGTTTACCAGTTGGCTCAGTGTTTATTAACTTTTTAGGAATTCGTTCGTTACTGAGCCCAACTTTACAACCCCATTTCAACCGTCGCGATGATATCACTTCGATTATATTAACAGGGTGCATGCTCCGCTATTCCATGTTGTGTAACCTCCTAAATGCTCCAGTTGATTCATCCTTTTTCGGACAAAACATTTTACGCAATACCTTATTCTCGAAGAACTTAAGGCCTTGTTAGTCCATCAAGGTTAGCGGCCACGCTTCACACCCGTACAGAACTATAGGCAAGATAATAGTTTTGTGTATTCTTTCTTTTAAGTTTACTAATTTTTCGTGTTTTAATATACAGCAAATAAATTTCAAGCTTTGCGCCCAAAGTAACGAAGAAAGTCGTAAGAGTGCATATGTATTTGAAAAAAAAAATTACTTAATTAATTGTTATTTATTATCCGTCAAATAAGAATAAAATTAAATAGTTGTAATTGCCATTGCGACCAACATATTATAATTAAAAAAAAAATAGTTGCCCATTTCAACTAATAACTAATTTAGTTATACATGTTAGTTATCTGTCGACGAATAACAACTAATGGTTTAGTTATGAGTTCAACAGAACAACAATTAAATTATAAGTAGTTTTTAGTTAAAGTTAATTTTTACCCAACTCTGCTGTACAGAGATTTATATAAGGAATATATAAACAGAAAGATCAATAAACAATTCAACACTGGGCTGGCTTACAAACTGTCGAGAACAGCGGAGACGGGCGGGCGGTAACTTCTTTCCTTTTCTATAACTTCCTTTGATCTTACCGACACTAGTCCAATAGCATATACTCTGTGATATAACTTATATAACCATGTTATAAAAGTTTGTTTAACAATATTTTTCCTTCGAATTTTCGACAAAGTTATATAAATTTTAAATAACATTTATGTATGTAACATGGTTTGCTACATAGTATGGACCCAGCTTATAAAAAAATATGAATTTAAAATTTTATATATATATATATATATATATATATATATATATATATATATATATATATATAATAGTTAATTATAAATAATGTAAATAATTTTAATTCAGCCAATATAGTGATAATTGCCTATGTGTTTGTTGTTTATATATATATATATATATATATAAACAACAAACACATAGGCAATTATCACTATATTGGCTGAATTAAAATTATTTACATTATTTATAATTAACTATTTACAATTTAACTTTTATATAATTATGTAGTTTAATATGTTGTTAACTAATTTAATATAGATGATGCTTAAGTTCATCTTTGCTAATGAAGACTCTTTTCTTGATGAATGCTTATAGTAAATTATTAAAATTACCAAGGTAGGATTACATTATTTATAATTATCTATTTACAATTTAACTTTTATATAATTATATAGTTGAATATGTTGTTAAAAATTTTTATAAACGTCTACCTATGAATAAATATATTAGAAGTTTGAGGGCATGTGATCAATCTTCCTACCTTGGTACATTTTTATAATTTGTTATGAACCTTAATCAAGAAAAGTGTCATGCTTAGCAAAGATAAACTTCTCGTACCAATTTTTAAAAAAAGAGAATTATATCGTCGCGATGCGCAACATGTTTTAAGCATCGTATATATTAAATTAGTTAATTACATATTAAACTATATAATTATATAAAAGTTAAATTGTAAATAGAGAATTATCATGTAAATAATTTTAAAACAACCAATAAAGTGATAATTATCTATTTAAAATTTAGTCTTTATATAATTATTTAGTTTACTATGTTATTAACTAATTTTATATATGTGATGTAAATATTATGTTATAGAGAAATGAATTCTGATAAAAGAAAAATTGCCCGAAACGTCTACCTATGAATAAAGATGTCAGAAATTTGAAGGCATATGATATACCTACCTACCTTGGTTCATTTTAATTTATCTTAGCTGGATATTCCTCTAGAAACCTATTTGCAATTTCTCAACAGCTTATTTTCATGGAACTAACATTTCTAGCTATTAAAAACAAACATATAAATAAAGTCAAATGAAAGGAAGTGAAGAATAAAATATGACTTCAGTGACGGAGCTCTGCTGCTAAAGCTTTTTTTTTCTAATAAATTACTGAAAATTTCTGCTATATGAACATCTTCTGGAATGAGTTTTTAAGCAGGAAGGAAGAATAAATCATAGTGGTCATAACTTATAAAAGCTACCAGGAACTGGACTTCTTTGCCTGAATTCTAGGGAAAGGAGAAAAGAATTCCAACACGAATTACCAGAAAGTTTTAGTACCTTCATTACAATAAAAAAGTTAATAAATAAAATAAAAAGAAGAATGAGGTAAGAAAACTAAAGTAGGAAATTATTCTGAAAGAAACGACTCCAAAGCCGTGAAGAATAAAGTGCGTTCCGGGGAGATAGGACATTAGGCAATCCTCAACTTCACAGTGAGGAAGAGTTGCGAAATTTCAACGAGGGGGGTGTGCGAGAAACTGAGAACTGAAGAAGTTTTTGCAGCCCGTAACCGCAACACAACTTACCCCGATCCTCCGTTCCTAAACTTTATCGGGGACCGATCGTGGGCGACCGCAAACCGGGAGGTTCTCCAGAACAGAACTGGAGTCGAAGCGATTAATAATTGTCAAAAGAATGAAGAATTATCGTGAAGAAGTTGACGGCAGGAGTTACCAACTGTCAGAAAGTATAGTCGATTGAGTATTATCGAAGGATATACCAAGATCATCTATTTCTGGCAGAGATGTATCAAAACTTCATCTGAAGAGGTCTTAAAAATATAATTAGAGATTGATAAATTATTTGCCACTTCTATAAATTTGTTTTATTGAAAACTAGTTTCGAATGTTATACATTCATTCACAGTTCTAAAAACACACAAAAAATTCAAAAATAAGCAATTCAAAATATAGTTTGCTATTTTATACACAGTTAAAGGACTAACCTTTCCTAAGACTTGAACATAATCCCTTACTCAGTTCCTCTGTGTTGGCATACTAGGAAACCCCCTCCAAGTCCTTGTCCCTTTCGATGTACTTTTGTTAGAACAAGACATTCATTCTGTATGTAGATCTGAGGTAGTATGAACAATTATTTGTAGCCTATTTTAGACAATAAAGTTTTTTTAAGTTCTCTATTTGAGCAGCTCTTTAACTGGCGCCCGAACACAGGGACTGCAAGCATCAAGAAATCACTATTCCCAGGTATCTTGTATCATCTTCGCAGTCTGAACTCTGAACTCTGAAGAACTTGGTATTAAAGACTCACTCTCCGAGGTATCTTTAATATCACTGCTTTTGGCTCACTCTCCGAGGTACCAGAAGACTCCGACGATTTTAGAGGCATTCAACTTAGGACATCACTCTACCAAGGTATCCTTCGTTGCAGTTCACTGGACTTCACTGGTTGCAGGTATCCAGCAGAACTTCGAGACGACTCTTATAGTAAGAATTTAGAATAACTTTTATTGTATTTTATTTTATTTTATTTTTATTTTTATGCCTACTGACCCGGCATTACGTCGTATTAGTGAACAAATCGAACAATTAAAAAGGGTAAAAATGGCAGACACTTCATTCCAAATAAAAAGCGCGGATTACGATCATATCCCACACTTTGATGGAAATCCCCACAATTTATTGAAATTTGTAAATGTAGTAAGACAGGTTAGAAATATAGTTTGTGCTTCTAACAATAATTTCAAAGAATTAAACGAAATAAGATTTTTAAGTAAAGTATTAGCTAGGCTAACGGCGGAAGCGGATTACATTAACACTACGTGTGAATTCGAAACTGTAGAAGAATTTTTAACATATTTAGAAAGAACGTTTCGTGATTCTCGTTCAATTGAACAATTAACTTTTGAACTTTTTAATACTAATATTAAACCTAAAGAACACCCATTAGATTTCTTACAAAGAATAGATAAGAATCATACGTTAATTATATCAAGACACCGAATAGATAAAACACATAATAAAGAAACGGTGATCGCACATCTTGAATGTCAGCTATTATATCATTTTTTCACTAACATGCCTTTGCATGTTAGAACTTATTTAATGACAAAAACGGATAAACCTCGACGATTTAAGGAATCTAATTCAAAATGAGAACCACCTACTATTCGACGATCTGATCTCATCAGGATCTATGAATAAGGCAGGTGATAAATCAGAAAATAATTTTCAAAATAAAAAGAAATTTAATGATCAGCATAAAAATCAAAGAAAACATTATAATAATAATCATTATAATAATAATCGTTACAACAATTATCCGGCTAATAATTATAACCAACCAAGAGAGGTTCAAAATAATTATAATCAACCAAGAGAGGTCCATAATCGCGAATGGAATCCTCACGATCAACAAAAGTTTTTTAATAAACCCAATTCAGGGCAATATAGACAAAATCATCCAAATAACCAACAAAGACCCTACAACGGTACAACAGGGCAAACAGTTTCGATGAGAAGTGCAAATTCTCAGCCGCACAGGCAACCAATATATGAGATAGAAGAAGAACCGGAAGAAGATCCGAGAGACGCAAAAATAAGAGATCTAGAATCTCAGTTGTCCCATTTTTTAGGAAATCCCCCGAAACAAGGCGACAACACGTAATTTTAGAGTTATTTACTATAAACTTCGACGAACTCCCATATGTAATAGATCACGCTAATAGAAAATGGCTTCTCGATACCGGAGAAGCTGAAATCCTGAAAAAATTAAATTTTATATTTAGCTCCAACTATGACATACTTTTGGGTAATGAAATATTGGAGAACATGGATTCAAAAATATTATTTAAAGACAGGATAATTACCACCAAATATAGTTCATTTCATTTTCATTTACGGGATGAAAAACGCCCAGTAACTCTAAAACAGGGTATCAACTCCGTTCCATTAAACAAAAACGGAATTTTTTACGTTGAATTAAAAAATGACGATATTGAAATTCCCGCTGGTATTTACGAAAATAATTTAACAATAATTAGTAAAAATCAAAATACATTAGAGTTAAATTTTCAAGAACTTCTTGGTGAAGAAGTTGAAGAAACCTCTCCCATTTCGGAAAATATAATAGAAGAAATCCCAAATTTAATTCGTGGTGACCATTTAAGTACAAAGGATAGGGAAACTCTTATATTTTTGTTGAGAAAATATCCCTCAATTTTCAAAACTGATAGAGATGAATTATCCGCAACCGACATATTAGAGCATAAAATTAAAACAAAAACCGAAGAACCGATGTATTAAAAAAATTACCGATATCCACACCAATTTCGCGAAGATATTAAAGAAGAGGTAACTAAATTATTAGAAAATAAAATAATCCAGCCAAGTAACTCTCCGTACAATTCACCGGTATGGATTGCACCCAAAAAATTAGATGCATCGGGAAAGAGAAAAATTCGAATGGCTATTGATTATCGAAAGTTAAATCAACAGACCATTCCCGATAAATATCCCCTTCCAAACATAGAAGATTTGCTCGGAAAGCTTGGTCGTGCTTCTATTTTCACGGCTATGGACTTATGTTCCGGCTTCCACCAGGTCAGAGTAGAAAAAGACTCAATCCCTAAAACCGCGTTTTCTACGGACCAAGGGCATTTTGAATTTCTAAGACTACCATTTGGACTTTCCAACTCTCCTGCCACCTTCATGAGAGCCATGAATATTATTTTTGCGGATGTCCCCAATACTCTTATCTACATGGATGACATTATAGTTTTCTCAGAAGATATGGCGGACCACATGAAACACATAGAAACCGTACTTCAAAAACTCGAAAAACATAATTTTAAAATCCAGTTGGATAAAACTGAGTTTTGTAAACGCGAGTTTCTGTTTCTAGGTCACATTATTTCGGAAAAGGGTATACAACCCAATCCTGCCAAAATATCGGCCATAATGGATTCAAAACTCCCCAAAACCGAAAAAGAAATAAAAAGCTTTCTAGGGTTGACTGGCTTCTATCACAAAATGATCCCTAATTATGCAAAAATAGCATCACCTCTCACTAAATCTTTAAGAAAGGGAATAACAATCAATCCAGAATCTTATATAGACGCGTTTAATAAATTAAAAGAATTGATTTGTAGTAGCCCAGTCTTACAAGTCCCTGACTTTTCTCAGGACTTCTATTTAACTACAGACGCAAGCAATCTTGCTATTGGCGCCGTGCTGGCTCAGAAAAACAACAACGTTGAATTACCAGTTTGCTATGCCTCGAGAAGGCTCAACAAAGCTGAACAAAACTATTCTACAATAGAGAAGGAATGTTTAGCTATAATTTGGGCGTGCAACCATTTTAAACCATACCTATATGGTAGAAAATTTCATATTTATACGGATCACAAGCCTCTAGAATACATGAAAACGTGTAAAACACAAAACGCGAGGCTTATCAGATGGAAAATCATGTTGGAGGATTTCGATTTCGATATCAAGCACATCGAGGGTAAAGCTAATAAAGTAGCGGATTATTTATCACGGTCCCCTATTGAATGTCAAGACCTTTTACATATTAGCGAAACGGATGAAGAAAGCCTCGCAACCGTCCATTCTGATGAATCTTCCTCTGAAAATAGGATTATGATAAACGAGGACAAACAAAAACCAATTAATATAGAAAAGCACCAAATAATAGTAAAAAAGGGTTTTTCAGAAACTATAAATACCCAACCGTTTAACACAAAAACCAGAAGTGAGATATTCATTTTAGGGTATGAAAACAAAACGGATCTAGAAAAATTACTATTAGAAATAATAAGGCCTAACGTAACATATGGAATCTACTGCTCGATAAATAGCAATATACGATCAGAAACAGAATTATTAGAAAAAATGTATTTTGAAATTAGCGAAATATTTAGAACAAAATTCCAAACTAATCGTTTAAAAAAATACTTTAATTTTGTTACCGATATAACTGACAAAGGTCAACAGGACGAATTGATCTCTGATTATCATATTAGTAAAACTAATCATAGGGCAGCAGAAGAAACCTATGAAAGATTAAAAATACAATATTACTGGCCCAATGTGTTGAGAAACATAAAGACTTGGATTTCTAAATGTGAAATTTGCTTGCAAACAAAGTATGATAGGCACCCACCAAAACCTAAATTTAAATTAACCCGTACACCTCTTAAACCTTTCGAAGAAATACAAATGGATACCATACATATCCATGGAAAGTATGTTCATTGCATCCTCGATGTTTTCTCAAAAAGAATATTCACGTATCTATCTGAAACTAACAACCAAAGAGATACAAAAAATGCTCTAATAGCTTATTTGAATATTTTTCCAAAACCGAAACTAATAACAACGGATAACGGTCGCGAATTTGATAATTTAGTATTTAAAGATTTATTAAAATATTTAAATATTGAAAAACATGAAACGACTCCTCAAAATTCTAATTCACTAGGAACTTTAAACAGAGCAAGTTCCACCCTTTTTGATCAAATGCGTGTGATTCATTTAGAACACCCGAATAAACAGTTTAAAGAAATATTACAATTAGCTACCATCGTTTATAACAACTCGATGATCAATAAATTAAAATTAACACCTAATGAAATCACTTTCGGAGTAAGTACAAATATAATAAATAACCATCCAATTATACAGGAGCAATTAGTTAACGACTATCATAAAAACTTAGAATTAATTCATAGAGCTATAAAAGAAAAAATTGAAACAAATAAGCAGAAATATATTGATAAAGAAAATGAAAAACGCGATGACATTAGTGTCATATCCTCAGGAGAAATAGTAGTCAAAACTCCTCGGCAGGTTTCTAAAATTGATAAAAAATACCAAATTAGCAAAATTAAAGGTAAACGAATTAAAGCTAGAAAAAACTTAACGAAAAAAGTACACGCGAAAAATATTAAAAAACAAAAACGCGATGAAAAACTACAATCGGAAATCGATGAAGTGATGCGCGAGTTAAACAATAAAATAAAAGATGTACAAAGAGAACGTTCATATCAGTCTCTTGTTACAGATGTGGGTAGTCCTCCGGATTTCAATGACCTTATCGCTGCTGACGCTTCTGATTCTGAGAACGACATGTTTGCACATTCAAAAGCTGTCGACTGGACCAGGTGCAATGATTCTTCCAGTTAATAATACCTATATACTTAGCGACTATTAATCGTTTTTAGAATATAAGAATTTAACTTTATTATTTACGGAAATTATGAACTTAGATAATAATATAAAGGAACATTAAAACCGAAAAGTAATTTAAAATATTGCATTCAATTTTGACATATCGTTATGTAAACTTATCAACTCGCATAGCTCATTTAAAAAAACAGAAATGTGCCAAAAGAGATCTTTTTAATGTTATTGGCAAAACCATATGCTCAATTTCTAACACTGGCATCATTTACTATTTCATACAACTCCCATTAAATACAAGTGGAGTTATATTATGCTATGCCATACCCTTATGTAAATAACAATATAACTTATATCATTCATATTGAAAAAACTACAATTATAAAAAACAATAGCCATGTATATCAACCTACAAATTGTATTAATTATAATAATAAATTATATTGTAAAAACCTAACATTATTAAATAATAAATGTATAAAAGAATTAGCTTATAACGAACCCCTTAATGATTGTAAGTTGCTGATTGTAAAGTCATGTAAACACAACAATATGTAACCCATCTAATTAAGTATATTGAAACGAAAAAAGATAATTTAGTTCGTAATACCCATTTGTATTCTACCTCATTAATCAATCTAGAGAATAAGGAACAATTTGTAAATAATACCAACTTGCCTATAGCTTATAATGATATTGTACATTTACCTTTTATTTCTGAACATTTGCCTCAACAACAAGTTGTAACTAATTTTACTTTAGATGATTTAGACGTTATTAAGTTAGGTCCTATAGAAATAGAACAATTAGAAGATTATACAATAAACAATAATGATATTTGGATATATGTAATAACTTTTGTTTCATGTTATTTATTGTTTATTCATGTTTATACCAATGTTAAATTAATATTTTATATATGTAAAAATCAAAAAATTATTGTAAGCCAAAATCCTTTGCAATCTTCACAATCCTCAACACCTATGGGATATCCTCCAGAGTTTGATGGAAGGGCTAGAGCCTGGCATACCCATATCCACAATACTTCCCAAAATTAATATGTTCCGAGGACGTCACACTAAATGAGGGAGGAGTTAAAGACCACTAACCTTTCCTAAGACTTGAACATAATCCCTTACTCAGTTCCTTTGTGTTGGCATACTAGGAAACCCCCTCCTAGTCCTTGTCCCTTTCGATGTACTTTTGTTAGAATAAGACATTCATTCTGTATGTAGATCTGAGGTAGTATGAACCATTATTTGTAACCTATTTTAGACAATAAAGTTTTTTTTAAGTTCTCTATTTGAGCAGCTCTTTAACTCACAATAAATTAGATGTAATATAAATCAGTATTATAAAACATTTATGAATTATGAATTTAATTAAGACAAGAAATCAAATACCTTGTTGAGGTTTTAAATGGTTTATATCAAACATAAAAGTTTGTACTGGTTTCTTCTCGCATTGTACTAACAATGAACTAAAGATAGGTAGGATGTTTATAGGTAAACGGTTTAAGGGTCAGGGTTTTTCCAGGAATGCCGGTGAGTAATTGTTTTTTCTGTTATAGATGGGAATAAATTTAAGATTGGACAATTGGAGATATTCATTTGGTCATTTAAGCAAAAATCTGGATTGGATTTGAAGGATTTTATTATTTCAAGTGCTTCATATATATTTAACTTGAGACTGTTTTCAGCGTGATTTGTTAATTTAACTCCTGATTCTTTGATGAATTTATGATTTTTTTCATTTAAATGAATTATCGATATTTGGAATTCTCTGTCTTGTTCTTATATGCACGTATATGTTCCTTAAATCTCTGATTTAGCGATCTTCTAGTTTTTCCCGTGTTTTTGGCTGCACAATCATTCAATTTAGTTCGTATTTTGGAATAGGTCTATTTTGTCTTTTGGAGAAGAGAAATATGAGAATAGGGTTTTTTCTATTTTAAATGAAGGGTTTAATCCTTGTTTTTTTCAATTCATTTCCGACTTTGGTAGATACAGTACCGTAATATGGAATCAAAACATAATGTTTCGGGATGGGTCTGTCTTCGGGGGTTGTTGAATAGATATGATTAATTGTCTTTGATTTTTTAATGATTGATTGTGGTTTTATTGTGGTTTTTGCTATGGAATATATTATTTCAATTTCTTTATTATAGTTCTTTTTATTTAATGGTACGTTCAAAAGACGGTTAATCATGCTATATATTTGTGCTATCGGTCTCCTAACTTCATTGTTTATAACAAATCACGCTGAAAACAGCCTCAAATTAAATATATATGAAGCACTTGAAATAATAAAATCCTTCAAATCCAATCCAGATTTTTGCTTAAATGACCAAATGAATATCTCCAATTGTCCAATCTTAAATTTATTCCCATCTATAACAGAAAAAACAATTACTCACCGGCATTCCTGGAAAAACCCTGACCCTTAAACCGTTTACCTATAAACATCCTACCTATCTTTTGTTCATTGTTAGTACAATGCGAGAAGAAACCAGTACAAACTTTTATGTTTGATATAAACCATTTAAAACCTCAACAAGGTATTTGATTTCTTGTGTTAATGAAATTCATAATTATAAATGTTTTATAATACTGATTTATATAATAATACCAACTATATTTTGAATTGCTTATTATTGAATTTTTTGTGTGTTTTTAGAACTGAGTATGAATGTATAACATTCGAAACTAGTTTTCAATAAAACAAATTTATAGAAATGGCAAATAATTTATCAATCCCTAATTAATCCTTAATAAAGATTAATCCTTCTTTACCATCATGCAGATGTTAATTGAAAACCATTTACGTATTAAAAAACTAAAAAATAAGTGTTACAATTTAGAATTTTACAATTCTCTATGAATTGAGTATATATATATCCTTCCCCCACGATATCAAATACCCTACCGTAAGTGTTCTAAGAGGTTTATTTTAAGTAAAGGAGGGTCATTTTTAATGTACAGAAGGATTGATGTTTTCCAAAAATAGGTGATATGGTCATTCCTTTTACACTGGTGTAATTATTATTACACCAGTGTAAAAGAAAATGTGTGTATCAAAGCAAATGTATCTAAATGCAAACACGTCAAGTTTACTCTTCGGCGCAGTTGCTGTTCGCCATTTTATTTCAAATCCATACGCTTCGTTTCTCAGGCAATATCTTCCTTCCTACTTGACAAAAGACTAACATGGAACCTACATACTAAAGTTAAAAGACAAGGGCTTATCTGACGGTCTGGCCAATTATATAGACTGTTAAACTGAAAATCTCTGCTTTCAGTTGACAAAAAACTACTAAATTTACAAAACAATTCTAAAACCTATCTAGGCCTATAGACTCCAACTGGGAGACAACTTAATTTCCAAACATCAAACTCATCCAACCCTTTTAGTCTAAAGTCCTTCGAGCAATAATCAATGCTCCATTCTATGTAACCAACAATACCCAACATCATGAACTTAATAACCTTATTCCACACAAATTTCATCTGAACCTTATTCATCATCCCAATCCTTTAGCACAATCCCAATCCAGCTTCACCCATCTCTACAATCCTCCTCGAAGGTTGAAATGGCAATGGCCCCGAGACAATACAGACTTATTGTAAATATTTATATTGGAGTTCTGCCAATGGCAAGATTCTCCAACAATTCTCTGTGTGTCTGTGGATCTGGCGCCTGCGCTCAATCTCCACTGGCTTACAATGCCAGTGATGCGATTGAGTGAGGGATATACCAGGGTGATGCTTTTCCATCCATAAGTGGGGGGACAAGACGGCTTCTTTATAGTGTATATAAGCATTCCTGCGTTTAAGATATGTTTATTTTATTTTATGTAAGTTAATTTCATTTTTTTCTATTTATTATTTCTTTTTTTTTAAACTGTAAATATGGCGTGAATGAACTATTTTATCACTATTTTCATTGCCCTTGCTATGGCAGAATGTAATATTCCTCAATAAAAAAGTTTTAAAAAAAAATTATTTCTTTTAAATTTAAATATTAACTTTCTCTCCACTATAGGCATAAGCGAAACCTATTTTCCATGTTCCCATCTATTTTTTGTTATCTATATAGTTAATATAGATATTATACTAATAATACTTCATGTCTCTTCTTATTGTTTTTTTGAGCTTTTGCTCTCGACAATTCAAATAATTGTATTTATTCATTATTCAATTACCATAAATGATTATTATAATTATTATAAATGGAAGTTCAGAGCCCGGGTAGAAGACATTATTTCCATTAAGGCTTCGGGCCAAAATCAATGAACCAGTTGGTCAAGTTGCGGAACCCTATTTACCTGCCCTAATATAATTTCTTGTCGTCAGTCAACTTTGGAAGGGCGGCGAGCAATTTGATTTTAGTTGCCCCCGCAGCCCTCACTAACAATGACGCAGGGCTGTCCATTGTCGACCACGAAATAGAACATTCGAGGAGAGGGAAGGAAGGGCATTTACACACTAAAATATAGTTGTTAAATAATAATTGCGAGTAAAACCGAAAATAGAATATATTTAAATATTTCGTGAAGTTTTATTGACAACTTATGATTAAGAAAACATCGAATTTTTTTTATTCATGAACTTTTTTTCTTATAAAAAAATATCTTTTACCACTATATCAATGAAGGGTCCGCAGCTCTGAACATAATAAGCTGGTATAGTTTTTTTTACCAACGATTACAAAACATGTCGACTTGGTTTTAAAAAAAAAAGCTTAAACGCAAGAAATTCGAAATTTAGGTTTCAATTTATTATGGGTCGTAAACACTACCTCTATCGATTCCCGCTCACGATATATGGAAAAAAAATTGGAAATGGTCAAAAAAATGGACTATTGATGACGCAAGCACCAAATACTGACTCAGTCGTCTCTCCGGCCTTGACCAGTGCTTTAAAATATATTGTAACTATAAAAGTTTTGCCACCTTAATAAACTTCGACTGTACAAAATAACCATTAAATTAAAAAAAAAAAAATTGTAATTTGCTATAAAAAATAAAATAAATTTATTTTACAAGAATGGTGGGTTCGATATCTTAATTATATCGGTACAGAAATATCGATATAAAAACAATATCTAAATTATATCGGCATAGAAAAGTCGTTAGTATAAAAACAATTTAATTTTATCGGGCTAGCTATATCAACATTATAAAAATATTGCTGTCAATGAACTTATTAAAAACAATATCTTACTGATATCGGTAGAAAAAAATTCGATATTATAAAAACAATATTTTGATGATTTCCTCAGGAAAATATCGATTCTTCTAGGTGTCAATATAATTAAGGGAATAAATGTTATATGGATCTGAATATCGAAATAATATCAATATTTCGAGATATCGGACCTCCATGTTTTTAATCATTTAAAGGGACCCACACATTTGGATATTTCTTTTCCAAAATCATTAATATATTGTTTTTATAATATCGATATTTCTGTACCCACATAATTAAGGTAGTGTTTTTATAATATTGATATTTCTGTGGTGATATGATTAAAATATATTTTTATAAAATATATTATACAAACTTAATTTTTAAAAACAATATATTAATGATTTTGGAAAAGAAATATCCAAATGTGTGGGTCCCTTTAAATGATTAAAAACATGGAGGTCCGATATCTCGAAATATTGATATTATTTCGATATTCAGATCCATATAACATTTATTCCCTTAATTATATTGACACCTAGAAGATCATATTAAGAACTCATCAGCAACAACCGACTAGTTTATATATTAGAATTATTTATTAATATATAGCCTACTTTTTTTTTCTATTGGTTTGCTATGCCATGACATTAAAAACAATTAATTAAAACGCTTAAGATAGTTTCGATAAGATTGTACATTCATATTAATTAAGTTCAGTTATATGATTTTGCCCTATATTCGTAGTTTTTTACGTAATATTTATTCAAAGTGTTCATATACATCAAGGGTCTAATCACTTAATCTAAAGATATAGAAAGAAGTAATGTGTTTTAATATTCCATTAGGATCTGAATCACAAATCCATCAATATTTTATATAATAATAGTTATATATAAATATGTGTATATATATATATATATATATATATATATATATATATATATATATATATATATATATGTGCCTAAAAGATATTTTTTAAAATTATAAAACAATTAAAAATGTACTCACAAGAAAGCCTTGGGGGATATGGTGACTATGCTGTTGGAAATGAACCGGACAGTGAGGAGCTGAGCCGAACCCAGGCTGTCCGGCTCGACCGACTCCAAGCCGCTACCGACCACGTCGATGTGGGCTGTGCCGCTGCTCGGGAAGTCTACAAGAAAATAACAATACTTTAAGTAGTAGTTAGGAAATATAAATATATATTACATATTAAGATATACAATGAAAATATGTATAGGAGAATACTTGAAGAGGATAATATTAAAAAAACAAAAAAATATAGCTAACACCATAATATTCAAAAAATCCAATTTTTTAATAAATTAATAAATGCAGAATTCACAAAAAAAAAGTAATTAATTTCCTTTAATAAGAGAAATTTATTTATTTTTATTTTATACGGCCAAAAGGTAACATTGTTTTAAATAAGCTTAAAGATATCGCAATTGAAGGTCACATATAGAACTTCTTTAATGAACGATAATCAAAAAGGCCAAATAAACGTGAACAAAAAGGTAGATTCACAACTAGTTTTTACAATGATGCTAAAGATAAAATTTTAGCTTTCTACGGCTAATCCTTTTTTGAGTTATACGAGGTACGTACGAACGAACAAGTCACGACGAAACAAGTCAAAATGGATTCAGGGATGGTCAAAATGGATATCTCCGTTGAAATCTGAAAACCGAAAATTTTCGCAATTTCAATACTTCCTTTACGGCCTACAAGAAAGTAAAAACATACTTTTAAATATAACACGAAAAGTTTATGTAAACCGAAGCACAATCTAATTTTTTTTTCTATACCAGGTAATCAAGCTGACCCTAATACTTTATAAAGTAGCCGTCCCTCTTTCTCTCATAGATGCATAAAATACATTATACATCCTAATCATACTTCTTTTAGCTATTCCAACTATTATGAATAACTATATAAGCAGCAAAGGCGAACCTCTAGGGTAGGGCAATGGAGACTCCAAAATGCAAAAAAATAATTTTTAATAGTTTATTTCTTCCCCTTCTTCTCCCTCCTTCGATTCCGAAAAGAAAATTAATTTATTAAATTTAAGTCAAACGTTTAAATAAGTAATCATAAAATAATGCATATCATGAAATATGTATGTATATGTAGGATACCGATCGATACGAGTAAAGTATCGATACTTTCCTTTCGATAGTATGTACGAATATGCTATCGATACTATTAATTCAATATTCCGTTCGATATCTTAGTGGTTTTGAATATTTGATTCAAGTGCTTGAATGAGTGCCTGTATCGAGACTTTGTTGGTATCGTATTTTCCTACAAGGGCAGGAAAAATCGGTACTAGGATGTTGGGAGGAGGGCCAGCCTAATTTTGCCGCCTTTTCTTTTATTCCCTGTACAATCAAAATCAACAGATTTATAACGGTTCTTAAGGTAATATATTTCCAAATAAATATCATCTTATAACATTAACTCATTTTTTTGACTGAGCTAATGTCGAAAACCAGAAACAAATATTATTTACTTAATCTAATAATAACCTTTTACTCAAAATTTACCGCCATCTAAATAAGTGTCTCCTTTACCACCCTAGTTCAGACCCTGAGGCCTTGAAGTTCGCCACGGGCACCAGTTTGGCTAGCTACGCCACTGCTAAGTAGTAATTTACCCCTTTTCCTTCCTCCCCCCTCTCCCCCTCCCCCTCCCCATAAACGCACTAAAAACGTTAAACAATTCAAAGCCATCCACCACGATTAAAACTTGATTTACCCAAACGGCTCTAAAACAGACGAAGATGTAGGTTTGCAGTCATAAAGAGGTGAATTTTAGAGCAATAAATGAACGACTTGACATAATCAGTGTTACCACCTTTCATTCGTTCCAATATAAATCTTCAAAATTAAACCAGAGCTGCCAGAAAATGGAGGATATACAAATAGGATGGGACGAGGGAGCGGGGTGGGAGGAGGGGTAAAAAAGACTTGCATATTAATGGCGGCCTCAGGGTCTCATGAATCAAGCCACCTCAGGCAGATTAATCAATTTTTAATCAAACCATCAGAGGCAGTGGTCACGTCCGGTCAGCTGATGGCCTCTCGGAAGGTCCTCTGCTAGGGCGAGGCTAACGGAAGTGGTCGTTAGTGGCAAGAGTTCTCGTGAAAAAAAGTGGAGCTTCGGAAATTGGTGATAATATGAATTTAATAACCGTTCATAATATCTTAATATTAAATAAGCCAAATAATCTTGGGAGACGAAACCGAACTAGGAAGACATTTTTAATACATAAAGATTTTTTAGATAGACTAAAAAAATATTATTTTTTTTTTTTTAAACTTTCATCTCTTTATTCGCACCAAAGACAGACAAGAGAGATCAGCAAATATGAGAAAAGGAAAAGCAATATTCATGGCATATTAGGCATGGGGAAGGATAGTACCCAGCAGTACCTTTTCCCGGTCATGAATTATTCCCTTAATTCAGGAACGGAGCTCTCTCGTTCAGTTCGTTTTTAGCCGGGCATATCAACCGTAAACACATCGTTTATAAGTCTATTGTTATGCTAATAAAGTTTATAATGAAAATGGAAATAAAGAGAACATATGCGTTGGTCGATAGTTGGCTTTATAAGTTGAAAAGTAGTTGTGTTGTTTACGTAACAAGGAGCTTCTGTTATTTACTAAAATTTTTCGACTTGGTGTTATTGCGTTTTAAATCTGTATTAATTTCATTCAATATATTCAGTTTGTCATTAATTCTGACCCTAAAGGATCTTGCGAAAATTAACTTTTTTATCTCCCCCATAAAATTATCATTTTGAGCAAAAGTCTCAATGGGCACAAAAAAATTCTATGACAGGATTTTGAGTTATTCAGGAATTAAGGTTTCATTTTACCTATACAGGAATGGTAGGGCATCGGATATAATAACGTATTCAAGGAAGAATTTATTTCAATTCCTATTTGTTTTATATATATATATATATATATATATATATATATATATATATATATATATATATATATATATATATATATATTATATATATATATATTAAATATATATAAAATAATATAATTTATATATTATAAATTACAGATATTAATTATGAAAGAAGATAGATTACCAAAATATTTAGCAAATGAGATTGTTCAATATAAAGTAATAATATGGAATATGCGGTTAACCTTGAGCATATTGGAGATATGAAAAATGTC
This sequence comes from Rhaphigaster nebulosa, assembly GCA_948150685.1. Lineage (NCBI taxonomy): Eukaryota > Metazoa > Arthropoda > Insecta > Hemiptera > Pentatomidae > Rhaphigaster > Rhaphigaster nebulosa. The sequence continues at coordinate 170,007,918 of OX411308.1, forward strand.
TTGCAGAAACTTAGAGATAAGGTTCAACAAAGATACTATATAAATACGATAGAAAAGAAAAACAGGTCTATTAAATTTAATTTATATAAACAACTATCTCACAACTTATGGAAAAATAATTAGTTATTCAGCAACAGAAAAATAAATGATATCAAGTGGATATTTAAGGCTAAAGGTGAACTATTGAACTGAAATATAGAAATTAAATTATAAATATAGAATGAGGAAGAAGCTCTGATATGTTCACGATGGAACACCAGAGAAATAGAAAGTACACATTTTCTCGCCGTATACCCACGGAGATTCGAAGGGAATACTTTAATATAAATTAACTAAATAATAACAAAATTATAGATTATTTAAACGGTAAAAATTGGGACAATATATTCAAATATTGTAAAATAGCCTATAATTACAGGCAAGAGCTTATAAAGGAATTTAACTATAATTAATGGTATCTGGAACTTAAGGATAATACCTATTTTAAATTATAATCATTAAATGTGAAAATATTAGTGTTGTAGATGAGGAGCACCTGGCTGGGTTACTTAGTTGATTTTTCTTACTTTTAATTCTATATAGAAAAATATGTTTTCATAACATATATATATATATATATATATATATATATATATATATATATATATATATATATATATATATATATATATATATATATTTAAAAAACGGTTAGCCGTAGAAAGCTAAAATTTTATATTTAGAAGTATTGTAAAATCTAGTTGTGAACTTCCCTTTTTGGTTACCAGATGATTACCGGAAGTGCTACTTTACTTATGGGTCATAAATGATTTCCATAAAAAATTATATTAAAATATAATGCAAAACTTCTCAAATCTAGTATTTATCACTTATATATGAATTTAAATAACAAGATAGATTTTGGTCCAAATTGGGAAACCAGAAGCGATACTTTACTTTTAGGTCGTAATAAACTTTCATCAAAAATCATATTAAAATATAATGTAAAACATCTCAAATTTGGTGAATATCAATATCAATAATACACTAGATTTTGGTTAAAATTGGTGAGTCCTTTACTTGAAGGTCATAATAAACACATAGAAAATTATATTAAAATTAAATATACAGATCATATGGTTCGGTAATAAAGGCTCCAAACGCGTTTTTTCCCCACTATAATTAAAAAATTTTATTAATTGTTTTAAATGCTAAAATTGAGTGTAAAATAGTTGCTTTCCTCTTCATTTATGAGCTGAGCAAGTCTACAGCAGGAGAATTAGATATAAGTTAAGTGGGTTCTTCCAAAGCTCTATCTAGTGATATTTATCTAGTGATATAGTGACGGAACACGAAGAAATCTCTTGGAAACTAGTTTCCTACTGAAAGAAAACGACATGTTGTAATAACGGAATGAGACCTCCAGAAACAACAGTTTGTGTGTATGAATCAATAGATGGATGTCGCGTCGCCGAGTATTGCTTTTGAGATTCTGCAATCTTCAGAAACTAGTAACCAAATTCAGGATCACTTTTTGAGCCACCGATTTATATTTTAATAGGCGTACAAGGAAGTCATGCAGTGTCCCCATCTGATATATTTTTTTAAACATTTGTTATTAATTTCTTTAATAATGTAGTAAGATTTATTTTTATTAATTTAGTTTACATTAAATTAGTTATTTATATTAAGTTTCTAGATTCATTATTATTATTAACATTATTTTTAGTTCTCTTTGTGAAAATAATCATAGCATCAGCTGTTATTTAAGTATTGTGTTCATTGAGCTGTTTTACATCAGCCATTATCCCAACTTACTGTCGCCTGCTTAACTTTCTGTATGTACAGTACAAGCATGACAGACAACTGTAAGCTAGCATTAAAGAGGCTTAAGTGTATGTGTATTATTGGCTTGTGCATTTCGGTCAGTAGAATTTGATTATTTACGTACCAAGGAGCTTCTGGTACGTACTAAAAGTCAACATTTTAGATTGTAGTTTTCGTAAATGAGCGTTTTCGGCAAAATTTCATCTTTGATGTTCATGCAGCTAGGCATTTGTATGCATATGGTTTCTATCTACTATAATTTTAAGTATTATACCGAGTATAATTTAAACATTTTTTGGGGGAAAAACAATAATTTCTGATAGAAAAACTAAAAACGAAACACATATTGAAGTATTCACTGCAAATATCATTCATTTTTGTTGACTATAGTTATAAAGCATTTTCGTTTCCGTGCAAAGGACAAAAAAAAAAAAGTTAAGACATTGGAATTTGGATAAGAGACATTTATCAAAAGCGAGCGGGTTTTATTTTAAAGTTTCCGAACGAATAATTTTATTGGATGAAGGAGTGTCGTTCAATTCGTTTTATCTTGTATTTCACTACATTTAACAGAACTCGCGGACTCATCTGAGTTCACGCAAGGCCAGCGTCGGCTATTGCCTTTTAAATTATAGCTGGGAGAGAAATGATAAGACATACTGAGGGCAGAGTAACTTGGACTTTCTTTAGGTGAAAACTTAAAAATTTGAGTAGCCATTTTACCTGCCTCATTAGCAACCTGGTGTAAAATATTATTATTATATGTTGCAAACAAACTAACCGGTCAACGCCTTACCAATGCAAGCATCATGATAGTAGTCTGTTTAACAATACTATCAAATGTCTTCAATATTATTAATATAAATATATAAGCGTTAACAAAATGACCAACGGGTTTTACGCCTTAATCTCTTTAAAACAACCAACCAACCATATCGTTTATGTCATATTCCTGAAGTTTTATTATGAAAACGGAAATAAATAGCACGTATGTGTTGCTCGATAGTTGGTTTGCAGAGATTTGTTGTTTACGTACCAAGAGGTTTCTGCCACTACTATAATTTTGTTTTTACTGAAAACTAGTTTCGAATGTTGTACATTCATAAACAGTTCTAAAAACGCACAAAAATTCAAAAATAAGCAATTTAAAATACAGTTTTTTTTTTCGGTTGGCTTTGCATACCTTGTACATCTTTTGCCGCCTAAACCAGTCTTCTCCACCTCTGCCTATCTTGAGCCACTGCTTTCCAGTTTGCTGCATGCAGCTCTTTCGCATCTTTGTTGATCCTGTCTATCCATCTGGTTTTTGGCCTTCCACGTGGTCTCTTGCCAACTATTGTGACATTCATCGTTGTGAAAAGGCGTCCTGATGGATTGCTCCGAGCTACATGCCCCGCCTATCTTAACCTCCTTGACTTCATATCATGAGATATTGTCTGACCAGTTTCTGTAAGCAGTTCTTTATTGGTCTTTCTTCTCCATGATTTTAGATTCTGATATCGCTCCGGCTATCGTGCGGAGGACTTTTGTTTCGAATCTCTCGATTCTGCTTTCTTGGGTGCCGGTTAGAGCCCAGGTCTCACAGCCGTACACTTCCATAAATTTGTTTTATTGAAAACTAGTTTCGAATGTTATACATTCATCCTCAGGTCTCAAACATACAAAAAATTCAAAAATAAGCAATTCAGAATATAGTTTGGTATTATTATCCATATTAAATTAGATGCAATATAAATTAGTATTATAAAACTTTTTAGAATTATGAATTTAACTAAGACAAGAAATCAAATATATGTTAATACTCATCAAGGTTTAAGTAGATTATATCAAACAGAAAAGTTTGTACTGGTTTGTCCTAGCACTAAACAAGCAATGAAAGAAAGGTGGGGTGGCGTATTGATAGGTAAACGGTTTAAGAGCCGAACTTTTTCCAGTAATTCCGGTTAATAATTGTTTTTTCTGTTATAAATTTAAGATTGGACTATTGGAGATATTTATTTGGTCATTTAAGCAAAAATCTGGATTGGATTTAACGTATTTACGAGTGCTTCATATATATTTAATTCGAGGCTGTTTTCAACGTGATGTATTAATTTAACTCCTGAGTCTTTGATGAATTTTATGAGTTTTTTTTTTTCATTTAAATATATGCATGTATGTTCCTTTAATCTCTGATTTAATGATCTTTCAGTTTCCCTGCGTATTTGGCTGTTTTTAGACCAACGGCTGTTTCTGTGTGTTTTTAGAACTGAAGATGAATGTATAACATTCGGAACTAGTTTTCAATAAAAACAAAATTATAGAAGTGGCAAATAATTTATCAATCCCTAATTAGATTGCTTAGAACATGAGTTCCTAGACTTTAGCTCAATGCGTAACTCTTCAACTTTTCAGATAACTGGGCGTACTACTAAAAAAATACATACTCGTATTCATAAAAAAATACAAATTGATTTACAAAAGTGTATATAACAAGTAAAACAGTATATCAATAAAATTAATATTACAATAAAAACAGTATTACAATAAATTCGCTAAAAAAAATAATAATAATTTGAAAATAAAGTTGGAAACTCAAAATCAAAGGTTATCAATTTCACATAACAACGGCTGAAAACTGAAAATAAACCAGATATCACAATGTATAATCAGTTATTCAATTAAAAGTGTATCCATAAATAGTAAGAAAGGATGTATCCATTGTGAAGAAAAGCATCAATATTTGTTAGTTGGAAGCCCGCTGATGTTTATTTAGAATCAGAGCATCAACATGTCCACACTCTCCGACTTTCGATTCGACTTTGGTTAGGCGACATTGTCTCTAATCAGTATTGGACAAATTTTATTCAGAAGAAAGTAATAAATAATGAAAAACCCATTTATTTGTTATTATATTTATTCAGTGAAAACTTTATTCATAATTTTTCAATCAGTAATCAAATAAAAAAATAATTATTAGACATCACTTGCCTCACGTTCCCTCCCTATGTTGTCAGTCGAATCGAAAGACGAACAGCATAGACATGGACTGGCGATCTATAGATTACTATAATATTCATTTCACACAGAAGGCGATCTATCGCAGCGAGCCAGTGTTGATCGAGCACGGAAGCGATCCATTTTTATGCAATTAGAGCGATCCAGAGAGATCTCAGATTATCAAGACAGATCGCGTTCTTTGTGCCTGAGCCTTTAGCTTGATGGTGCTCAGCTCGATTCTTACGTCCTCTTCAACAATGAGTCCTTTCGTCTTTATTACTTTTTTTTTAAATGTAGATCGGGAATATTCATCTTAATATTTTTAAAAAACGTACCCCTCACTGAACGTGTTAAAAAACATAATTTTGTTTCTTGTTCGCGTACCACCTAGACCGCCCTTGCGCACCACCAGTGGTACGCGAAACACGGTCTGGAAACCCCTAACTTAGACTAATATAAGGTATCACATATTTTATCAGTAGGTAAAGTGGTGGGAATAGGAAAGGAGACAAAGAAGTATAGAACAGCCAGCTGTAAGTCACAAATAATGGTACTTGACATAATGCGTGATGAGTACAATAGATTGTTTACGGAGAGCGTAATTAGTTGCATCTTTTCGGCCCAAGTAAATTAATAAGTGCGAAACTTACTTTCTCTTTTGGTTTCCTAAACGAGAAAGTAAGTGTCCTAGAGGGATTAATACCTCCAAAGTCGACATTGCCATGTTTTTTACAGCCCTTTGTTTAAACCTTAGTTATAAATGTTTACTAGCAATGATTTAAACTATTATGGTCGTCGGCGACCTCCTTGAACGAATCTGCTGATAAAAAAACTCATTTGGCACGAAAGTCAGAAACAATTCCAATAACAATAATTAATACAGTTTCTCTAGAAGACTTCCTGAAAAAAAATATGGTAAAATAATGAATAAAATTTAATGGATTAATAGAATTACTATTTCAAATAATATACTGTGATTCAAATTAATCTATAGGATAGGTGTATCAACCCACACGACTTTTTTTTTTTTACAGTTTTGGGTGCAAAGTTCAATACAAAAATTGTTCGCTATATCTTATATAACCATACATTTCTTCATAATTTTTTTCCTTTCTTTTCTCGAGAATACATCTACTATGTCCATATGAAAAGTTAAAGCGCTTTAAGGCTTAAAACAAGTTTAATCAAAATCCTTTTTGAGCCGCTTTGACATTACATTCTACAGAAAATAAGTTTTTCGGCTGTTGCGTAGCCGCTAGTGTGTAAATGGTGCACGATTTAATTTAGTACATAGGTATCAGGTGCCAAAATACTAAAAAAAAAAAAAATGCGTTGTTTTTGTTGACTCAGGAGGGCCTGAAACGTAAAGATCAGCTAAAAATTGCACATCGAAAATTTTATTCGATTGCAATACTTTCCTTAGCTATTAGCGGTATGAAAGTAATCAATAATTTAAAAAAATAATTTAATAATAATAATAATTTTTAAAAAAAATCTGTAATTTAACGCTCTGATTTTAACTTCAATTAGAACCTTGCTAATTGAGGTGGAAATTTTAGTTTATTAGTTCGTCAATATGAATGTTATGAACCTTAACAGACAATCTTCTGAAGTACTTCAAACTGATAATTTATAATTAATATTTTTTAAAGACATAATTTATTTTGCCATTTTTTTTTCTATGTAAATGGTCGATAGGACTACCTTTTCAAAGTATTTTTCGTTATGTACTAATTTGATTAAGATTTAGGACATTTTAATGGACGTAATAGAGCGTCTTATCGGTCAACATAACAATAGAAGATAACGTAACTAAATTACTTCAATCGTTAGAACTCAGATTAATTATTAAGTGAAGTGTCTCTAAAAAAAATTTTTTTCTTGAATTGATAATTTAATTCAAAAGCCTCTTAAATTGTCTGTTAACTATATTAACCGTATTTTAATTTTAAATTTAACCGTACTATACAATGGATGAAATCTGGAATTAATCGGGTTCCTTTAAAAAATATTTTGACAGTATGTATACCTGCAAAATCTCGTTAAGTGATAGTGAAATAAATAGGTGCATACTTGCGAGGATTTGTTCAATTTGTATTAATTATCTAGAAAGAAGAAAACAAAAAAACAACGGAGGATCGAGAATGCAATTTGTGGACCACAATATAGTTTTAATGAGCCTATCGGTTACACTACCGATATATATAAGAAATATTGATACAAAAATAATACTATCGAATATATACCACTATCCTCTAGATCACAATTAGTTAAGAAAGCTAGTATCTGACACCCGGCTATAGTCCCTCAAATATAGATTGCTGAAGTGAGTCGTGCTCATAAATATTTATAAATCCATAAATATAAACATTTATTGTTTAGTTATTCACTGCTATTTTATAGACCCGAAACTATGAAATATTGAAATAATAACGTAAATATTGTTGCCTTTTTTGGTATTTTCTCAAATAAATTAAATGGAAATTCAACAAAACCTTTTGGGAAAGTTAATGCATGAGGACTACAACTTTCTGTGGAAAACACTAAATAGATAAAGATAGCGTATCAGTCCGAGACTGTAATGCATTCTTCAATATGTACGTATACACTTCATTAAAGTAGCGATAATTCATGGCAAGAAAGGTACACTGGCCCGGTACCAATGGAATTTCGAGTGAAACTCCAGTATGAACACGAATTAGTACTATTTTGTAATAAAATATAAGAAGCATTAAAAATTAAGTTTGATTATTTTTTTTTTAAGAACAATAATTTCATAAACAATAATGTTCTTTAGGAAGAGTTATTATATTTTATTCTTGAAGCATCATACATTTAGGAGCTAAATTACACAGTATTAATCCATCATTCTGGTAGACGACCCTCAGTTGTATTTTCTATTTTGTACTAATAAAATTTGATTTAAATTTAAGCAAGATACTGTTAAGTTGACCAATATGGACGTTACAGTTTAATTATAATTATGTGTTTATCTTTAACGTTCGAGGCGTCGATGTGTGAGAAAAGCGAATACGGACATTTGATGCAAAATTACAGTATATACTTAAATTGAATGTAACAACACGAGATACAAAATTTAATTGTAGTCCTACATTTATTAAGCTGTTTTTGTTATGCGCTATTTGGAATTATTTGGCTCAGATTATTCATAGAAACAAAAATGGACCAATGTAATAAAAATTCAATAAAAATGTAATAAAAACATTTTTGTGGGAGGAGCTTCAGCCCACAAACCCCTTTGAATCTGCTAGTGCTTCATAACAGATAATGTATTGAACTGTTTCAGAGGGTTAGTTACTATTTAGTTAGTATTTTTTATTCTGTTAATATGAGATGTGCTATCGGTGTTCTGAATTTGATCTCAAGTTTTCCAGTCATGATAATGCCTGGCGAAATGTTAACGGGTTAGGAATTTATTACAATTCTAGAGATACAAGGTTTTGTTTTGAAATCATCCAACAAAATCCTAATTACAGTTTTCTTCTTAAAATTTTTTTACCAGTTTAACAGACAAATGGAGAGACGTTTGAACTCAAAATTAACAGTATTTCCATCAAACTCCAGAGAATAAATTTTGAAACGAACGCAAATAAAACAAAACAAAAACAATTATCGAAAGCAATAAACAAGGATAAGAATAATTAGTTTCACGGAGCTACCTGCGAATACTCGTTAACGGATACCGAAGGCGCGCATCAAACCCTCACCTCTCCTGGTCACGTTCGCCACGCAAAAAGACGATCAAACGTTAAATAATTGGCGTAAAACGTAATTGAAAACGTGAGCTCTCATTGGACCCTTCACCGTCACGCGAACGAACTGAATAGAGTAATATTCGCTAATGCAGGGAAACCAATTGAATTTTTTTGTCGATAAGCGTGACTGACACATGGAGATTGCGTGTAGATAGAGAGCTCAGCGGTGAAAAACCCCGGTCCGACTCCATTACAATATCCTCTGTCAGGAATATTATAAAGATAATCATAAAGATAAAAATAATAGCATTGCATTTACAGGAAAATAATAATTGAGATTATAAATTAAGTCTATGTGCTGACCATATCTTCATATCAGCCCTCTCTTCATAATAAAAAAAAAAATGCCCTAACATTGCGGCATAATATCATTAAGGGCCGTTTAGACGGGCTATATTTTCCGGCAATATGTCGCTGCAATGTTGCCCAAATATCTACGTTTCGTCCGGCCATATTGTCGGCCACATTGCCTAGTTGCAGGTTGTTGCCGAGTATTGGGGTTGTCGGTGTTGTCCATTGGGGCAGACGAATATTTCATATTGCCGTGTCATACCCGTCCCTATCTCTGCTCTGTAAATCCTAACCTCTCACTCACTTTTTGCCTCTCCCCCTTGCTTGCGATTATTTATTATATTATTACAGATTATTTTTCAATTGATTTTTAATATTATTTTATATAAATGGTTATTTCAAAAATTATTTTACTAGAGAATTATTATTCATTCACATTATTCCAAATAAAGCATAGATTATTTAATATAACTAAACAATAATATTTAAAGTCAAACTTGAATACATACTCAAAATAATTACCACCACCCAAACAACTTCTGTCATTTATCTTATTTTAAATAATTACCTGCAATTTATGATCTCTTTTTCTGCTTCCAATCCAGAGTTTATGCAATTGAATTTCCATGTTACCTCATATAATAAATATAAATTTTAATAGATATTAATATCTCTTCAATAGACATTAATCCTTATTAGCTCTTTCAATACATGTTAATGAACCTCTTTTAATACATATTAATCCATATTAAATATTTTAGTGCAAACATTTTAACAACAAATGCAGTCAAATATAGAAATATGAATTATTTTATCTAACTCTTTTCTATATTATATAAAAATTTACATTATATATTATCTTATCTTACTCAAATTATTTTATGGAGTGAATTGATGCATATATTAATGTTCAGTTGAGGCTACAGCTGCAATAAGTTCTTATAACCCCATGTATTCTTTTTGCAGAAAATGATTTAATGACTTCAATATGATTTCAAGAATACCCCTACAACATCTCATTAGATACCTGCTGAGGTATTGTAAATGTAGTAAGTATTATATGTAGTTGAGGTGAGGGTGATAGGAGGTATCAGAAGACCTCAAACAAAGAGTATCTATTAGAACTAGGAAAAGATTGAGACAGGACAATTAGAAGTGTTGAAGGGAAAATCAACTAATAACAGCATTAGCCCTCTGACCCAGTAAATGGGATCTCGGAGGATGAGCTGATAAATGAGAGGGGAAAGATCCTATTTTTATGGATATCTAATTTTTAACGTGTATGTGTTACCATTTTAATAAGCTAATAGGCTAATTTGATAATTATGAATCCGAACTTACACTTCTTCACTTGATTACACTACTTCATTGGTCTGGTATTTTGGATTATAATTGCGGTGAATGTTGCCTGGAAAGTTTTGGAAAGGTTCTGAAAATTTGCTCATTTATGTTTTTTTAGAGTGCTGATTACAAATTTAAATTTTGATTCCTCAAATTATCCTATTAGCTTTAATAAGCTAGTAAGTTAACGCTTCATGAAGATCTTTTAATACATAACTCTTCAATACATATTCATGCATATTACCTCTTTCAACACATACTAATGAAGCTCTTTTAATATATATTAATCCATATTACCTCTTTTAGTCCATATCAATTTCGAAAACAACAAAACATATAAATGCAGTACAATATAGGAATAAGAATTATTTTATCTTATTCTTATTCAAATAGCATATCTTTATATTATATATTATCTTATCTTACTCAAATTATTTTATGGAGTAAGTAGCTGCATATGTCACGTTGAGGCTATAGCTGCCTTAAGCGCTAATAAGAATGGGTCCTATTTGTAGAAAACGCTTTAAGGACTTCTATATGATATCAAAAATATCTCTACAAAATCTCGTTCCAATCAAGAAATAAATGTTGGTACGACTGTTTTTGTGTTCTCATATACCTGTTGAGGTATTATGAATGTTGTTAAGGTGAGGGTGACAGGAGGTTTTAGAAAGCCTCAAAAAGTATCTATTAGAGTAGCGGGATGGAACTAGGAAAGATGGGACAAGTAGAAGTGTGAAGGGAAAAATAATTAATAAGAGCATTAGCCCTCTAACTCAGTATATAGTCCAGAGAATGAGATGATGAATAAGAAGGGGAAGATCCTATTTTTACCAGTTAATAGTTTTACCAAATAAATCTGATCACTTGCAATATTTTCTCGACTAGTTTTTTAGTTATTTAATAATAATTAAATAGTGGCATCAGAAGCCTCTACTTTTATTTAAACGTACTGCTGTACTTTAAATCCCAGGTTTTCTTTCTTTATTTTATTTTTTTTAAGATATGAAAGTGCAAATATATTTTATACAACTCAAGCTTGTATTTATTTTTTGAAAATTAACATATAACATACAATAAGGCATAGGTACTGTTTTGGTTGGTTGTCATGATGTTTGTTATTATACGCAAAACATCGAGGTCATTAACACCCAATACGTGTTATCATATAAGTGCAGAAAATAAGGACGTTAAAAAAAACATACACACATACACATGTGCATATATATATGGATAAACACACACACATACATAAGCACATACATATACACACACACGTACACACATATACATGTAAACAAAATTATTAAAAACTTAAATGAATACGTGTCTATTTATTAATTATTTTCTTATATTTGCTTCAATAAATTTACTTTAACCTAAGCGATATTACTTTGTCGGCTCAGCTACAATCGTTTCCTAAGGCTATTGAAATGTTTGGTGGTATTTCAATTTCATTTAATTTATGCCTATAGAATGGACATTCATGGAAGATGTGGATTATTGTCAGGATGTTGTTGCAGTGCTGGCATTTTAATGGTAAATCCTTAGTGAGAAGGTGAAGGGTAGCCAGTTTTGAGTGACCAATCCTTAGGACCACTTCCTCTCTTCGGAAGCTGCAACTAGAGGAGTTCCAAGGTTTTGTTTCTCTCTTTATTAGTTTGAATTTGCTCTTGTTCCACATTTCCTGCCAGTCCTTGTGGATATTTTCTTTCAGTGGACTTGAGAGGTCTGATAGAGTAAGTAAGGCCTACCATGAACTGGGAGAGTGCCTCTTTCGCTGCTATATCGGCCATTCGGTATTGCCAATGAATAATTTTTTATCACGATGTAAATTTTACGATGGAATGTACTTCAAGTCACTTTGCAGACATTAGTTAGGAACAATAATTTGTCTTGAATCTGTAAGCTCTTTTCTTTGGAAATTTCACTAACACTATTTCTTCAGTCAATCACAAGCTTTGATAGCTTGTTTCATTTCCGTCTGTTATATTACGTTAACTGGACGATGGATACATGGACAAATGAAAAAACAATGAACAAAGCAGTGTAAACTAGCACAGAACTCAGATTCGAAATGGCTGCGCTCGCCACAGCCAATAGAAACGAAGATCGTCACTATCTCTATGTAAGGCCCGTCTAGATAAACATTATTTTCCGGCAATTTATTGCCACAAATATTGCCGAGAAATGTTTCCAGCAATATAGCCAGCAATGTTGCCCAACACATGGCCAGACAATGTATGGCCGGCAACATTGCCGGGCTATATTTATGGAATATTACTGGGCAATGTGCAACTTTTGCCCGTTACATTCAATGGTTATAGAGTTTATATAAAAATCAATATAATATTGGATTGTGAGGCAGTATAATTGCTGTTAGCGATGTAAACATCGGACTAAAATATCGAAATATCGTTTCGATAGTTTTGAAATATATCGAAATAGTAGATCGATACATCAATTAAAAATCACGGCATTCCTCGATATTTATAATCTCCGGAAGGAGGAGAAAGGGGAGAGAGTATACATTGAAGGGTAGGATAATATGAAATAACAAGTCTTAGACTTGTAATGGCTTGGGTAGCAACAATTAAATATTTATTTACTTAGGGATTGATAAATTACTTGCCACATCTATAATTTTATTTTTATTGAAAATTAGTTGCAAATGTTATACATTCATCTTGAGTTCTAAAAACACAAAAATTCAAAAATAAACAATTTAAAATACAGTTTGGTATTATTATACATTTTTAAATTAAATGTAATATAAATTAGTATTATGAAACATTTATGAATTATGAATTTAATTAAGACAAGAGATCAAATACATGCTGGTACTCACCAAGATTTAAGTAGATTATATCAAACAGATGTCGTTATAAACAATGAAGCTAGGATACCGATAACACATAAACTCGCAGTCTTTAATAGCATGATTCACCGTCTTTTGAACTACCATTAAGTGAAAAGAATTATAATAAAGAAATTGAAGACTCAGGAGTTACATTAATACATCACGTAGAAGACGGTCTCAAATTAAATATATATGAAGCACTTGTAATAATTAAATATTTCAAATCCAATCCAGATTTTTGCTTAAATGACCAAATAAATATCTCAAATAGTTCAATCTTCAATTTATTCCCATCCATAACCAACAAAACAATTACTCAACGGAATTACTGGGGAAATCACGATCCTCTTTACCTAGAAACACTTCACCTTTCTTCCGTTACAGTCATTTCCGTTACTAGTTCAGTGCCAGAACAAACTAATGTAACCTTTTCTATTTGATATAATCTACTTAAACCTTGGTGAGTACCAACATGCATTTGATCCCTTGTCTTAGTTAAATTCTTTATTAATAAATGTTTTATAATACCAATTTATATTAAATTTAATTTAATATGCATAATAATACCAAACTGTATTTTAAATTGCTTATTTTTTAATTTTGTTTGTTTTTAAAACTGAAGATGAATGTTTAACATTTGAAACTAGTTTTCAATAAAAACAAAATTATAGAAGTGGCAAATAATTTATCAATCCCCAATTAGATTGATCTTTCTTTATTATCATACGTACGTCAAGCAAAATAATATCATTACATTTAATAGCCATATTGTTTATGTAAAAATCAGTATAATATTGGATTATTAGGCTGTATAATTGCTGTTAGCGATGTATGTATGGTATCGATAGTTATCAAATTTATCGAAATAGTAGTTCGATATACCAATAAAAAATTTCGATATATCGGTCTTCGATATTTATAATCTCTGAAAGGAGGAGAAAGGAAAGAGGGTTTACATTGAATTGGAAGTTAGGGTAATATTAAATAACAAGTATTAGACTTGTAATGATATGAGTAGCAACAATTAAATATTAATTTATTGCTTATCACAAAAATAAATTTATTCATTTATTTTATTCGGCAGTAATTAATTCACTATCTACAGATTATTTTTGCAACAAGCAAAACTGCGATCATCCGGTATAGCGGTCAACTTAACAAGTCTCTAGGACACCGCCTCGAAAGCCGTCGGGATATGTTGTATGGGCTCGTTGTGAGGAAGGCAACTCCACAATATCATAATGGAAAAAAGGGGAGCGGAGATGAAGACAAAGACTGTTGAAAACAAATCTTTATAGCTACGCTGACCTATGCAGCTGAGAGGGAATGAAGTAGTTCGGTGATGAAAGAATCCCGTTGAACTGAATATCGAAAACATTTGGGAAGCTGAAAGAAAGATAAAGCTGTAGAAAAAAGAAAGATAGAGGCTGTCCCGAACTCATAAGGTAAAAGAGTTGGAAAAAGAAGAAGAAGAAAGTTAGACTTCTCTGTATTCATCACATTGATGTTCAATGTAATTAAGAGTAACCACATTTTCGTCACGCAGTTTATATCCAAGGTGGATATCTTCTGATAATATCAAAATGGAGTATGATAGACCGTCTACGAAAAAGCAGATGATGGAACCCTTCCTTTTCGTGTAATCTAGATTGAGGATTCCAAACACAATCAGCAGTGAACAAATCCCTCCGAGAAGAGGTGTACATAAAGAGACGAATTGTCTGGGCCAATAGGCATCGATATGGATGAGAAATGGCCTCCTATTGGTCGCCCCCTGTCATAAAGCACCCCCTATCGAACAAATGGTAGCCCGCAATACCATTTGTCATCATCCATCGCTAGCTCTCCTTCACCATCATTCCCATATTTTTACTAACCTCCTTGAAACCACAATTCCTTATCTTTCCAAAATCTTTATTCAAACTGTATCATTTATTGACTGATTTAAGCTTATGGTCAATTCAGGAGTAAAATGTATTCTTTACATCATCAAAGCAAATTTAGAATGTTATTAGAAAATTCCAAAAAACAAAACTTTAAGACTCTCTAATGCCAGTAAATAACTAACCAGTGAACGTTTCGTCAATGCAGATATATGTAGAACCGAAAAGATAAGATCACATAAAAGTTCTGGTATGCATTTATGTGACAGCACATCTCACATCAATATTTTGAAAAAAATACCAACTTAATAGAGTAAGGTAATATGGATTAAGTGCGTTTTCGGGTTAAGTTAGTAATCGTCTCGTTAAATCCAAACCTTGAACTTGTAAAGAGCTGCCCTTCTAGGAACATAAAGTCGTAACACTGATGTACTGATGTCAGCCACGAAAGTTCGCTAAGGTGGACTATAACGAGTTGTAAAAATATCAGTTCCATACTATTGATAAAGTTGAATCTTTAAACTTCAGCAGTACAACAGTATAGATGTTACTCAACTGTACAACTGTATCGATCGGCCAGTAGAGCTTTTTTTTTTTTGCGGTAAGTGGAGCCAACAGAACCTGTTCTTCAAAATACTTAGTGATTTACATTTCTTCTGGACAGTTTTCTAGTTTATATGCGCTCGCCCGCAGTTATTCGGAAAAGCATGATAGTAGGAATTAGTGCTAATCTCTGTAGGCGTGGTATGCACTTACTGTTCCTATCATGTTTTGCCGGGGCAACTTCGGATTAGCGCATTAAAAAACAAACTATTTATTTAAATAAATTTATTCAAGTATGTTCCACATTCCATTTTCAGGATACAATGAAGATTGTAAAATGTGATTCTGAGACAAGAACTAATTTATTTCGATTATTCCATCAATATAATAATCCTCCGGAAACCGAACTATTTTATACTTATCCCAATACCTATACTGTTTGAATGATGGATCTTCCAGATACCTCGTACGAACTTACCCCTGAAGGCAGAAGATAGTTCGTACATTTCTCGGCACTATTAACTGAATTATCAATCTCATAAAAATGGACGTTATTGAAACATGACCATGAATTTAATATTTAAACATAATAGTTTACGGAACATTTTTAAAACAGATGAAAAATCTAGCTACAAATATAAAGATTACAGTAATTTAAAGTCGAACTTTCTAAAATCTAGTGCGCACTTACCCCACATTACCTTGCTATCTCTATTTAGTTAGTCATTTTTAGAGTGTTAACGTGAGATGTTATATCTCCGGTCTGCATTTATGTGATCTTATCATTTTCTATACTGATTATACCTAAATTGGCAAATCGTTTACTGGCTAGTTATTCACTAGTTTTTGAGAGATACAAGACTTTCTTTTGGAATCTTTCAACATTTTTAGAATAATTAGTAAATTCTTTAGTGTAACACGTGAGTGTAACACTGCTACAGTATAAGGAAAATTATCAAAAAAAATATGTAAATCTATTAGATTTATAATAGATATTAAATGGTCATGAGTGATTATAATTTTTTTTTTTATTGTGATATAAATTATAAGTATCCGAGGTCAATTCTTATGTATGATTTTTGGTTATAAATTTTGATATATTGACCTAGTTTAAATTTCAGCGAAGATTATTACTATTGTACAGATGTACCTCAAAATGATTCAAGTATAAACATTTTTTTTTAAATAAGTGCTAATTTTAATTCTTTCCAAGTGCAATCTCTTTCATCCTCTCTGTTTCACGGTGGAACTTGACGCAGGTCAAAAAAAATGACACAGGGATCTCATGATTCACTGTTAGTACAGAGCCTAATCCAAGATTATGGAATTCGAGGGAAATAAAAACAACTTCAAAACAGCATGGTACGCTAAGACGCAGTTGTCTTATTTTTTTTTTGGAACATCATAAATACTTGTTAAATTTTCGGAAATGTTTATTTCTGATTTTTGTTGTCGATGGAATCAATTAAAGTCTCATAAGAATCACTTTAAATTGGACGAAAACAGTTCCTAGAAGGTTTATCTACTGATTGGATAGGTTTACTATTAGTAATTGAGTTGGTGATAAGACCTTCGTCTATAAATATTAACTGATCTGAATGTTTGGATAGTATTTAGTAAGATGAAGGGGGACTATAGGATCATCAATTTTCTTCTGTTTCACTTCTATGTTTTCAGAGATAATCAACACCAACACAAAAGCTGACAAATACCTAAAAAATGGAATCTGGACGTTTGAAATATTAAAGATACTATAGTCATCACATGGGCTTTGACCAAGGAAGTATTAGTTATGAAATAGGGTTTCTAATCCAGGAAGTTATTGTTTTTCTTCCTACATGCCAGCATCTAACAAATGTTATATCCTTAAACATCCCTTCCTCTTTTGTATGTATACAACGTATGCATAGGAGATACAACATATCTCAAATGAACATATCGGTGAGAATCATTAACACTCTCTCAGTGTTAGCTTTAGGTCTAGTGGTAATGTCTCCAGTATAAGTATATCTAATGTCTAGCAGTCGCTGAGAACCTGTCATCAAATCTTTAAAGTTTAAGTAATGTAACTGTGCCATTAACCAATAAAGTATTTACTAAGGCTTACACGTATCTATTCTGTTAGCTAGTGTTCCCAACAGGAAGGACAACAGTCATCACCCAGTTTGATAATTGGCTTCCCAAGCGACAGAACCCCCATCACGTAATTCCACGTTCGGTATACTGAGAGGATACCGATATAAAAATAGATTTATAGGAATATATATATATATATATATATATATATATATATATATATATATATATATATATATATATATATATATATATATCAAAATTATAATTGCAATATTTGTTATATACTTATTACTATTTTATCATAAATTAGTGTATGCCTGTATATGTGCAAGGTAGACGATAGCACTCCGGGGCCGGATTAAGCGAGGCAGAAGTTCCTAAGAAATGCAATTATTTACATTTTCAATTCAATACATTTTATTTATGAAAATACAAATAGTAAATAAAAATAGAGGAACAATGAAGTAAAGTATACAGTTAATATCTAATTTGTGATAGAGTCCATCTCCCTGACTCTGTTCATTTCAATAACGGTTTTATAATAATAAATCCAATTTAATAGATAGGTAGCTAACGTTCAATTAAATTTTATACCAAGAACAAATTTTAATACCTACCTGTGTTACATTAATATAATTAACTAATGTTACATTACATAATTTATACATTAATATGTATAAACAAAATAATAAAACAGTGAGAAATTTAAAAGGATTGTAAATTTTACTTTTAGGTTTTTGGAAAGTACAAGCAAGTATTATTCGCCATTACAAAATTTTGAACCGAATTTCATCAATATATTTTTAATAGATATAACTAACTAAATTTAACAGCAGATGTACCATAGACTTACTATGGTACCATAATATAGACATACCAAAACAAATTTAACTGCAAAAATAGTTAGACGACGCCTACCTTAAATATTGGTAATAAATATTTTCATCATATTTTTATTTAAACCACAAATTTTCCATAATAATGCTTTATTATCAAATCTCTTCTCTTATTGGGTTGTCCGGAAATAAATGCAGATTTATGGTTTTAAAATAAAATAAATGATACGAAACTATTTTTATTAATCAAAATACACTCCATTACTCTCGATACATTTCTGCCAATGCGTTGGTAACTTTTCCATTCCCCCTGAATAGGAAGTTGAATCGTTTTTATTAACAAATTTTGAAAATGCATTTTCTAACGAATTTTGGTCAATCAAATTTTTATCTTTAAAAAATCGGCCCAGATATCAAAAAAAGTGGTAGTCGGTAGGCGAGAGGTCTGGAGAGTAGGGCGGGTAAGGCTGAGTGTTCATTTGGCAAAGAAGTTATGGGCAAACTTGATAACCAAGATTTTT
The DNA here is from genome assembly GCA_948150685.1 of Rhaphigaster nebulosa. NCBI lineage: Eukaryota > Metazoa > Arthropoda > Insecta > Hemiptera > Pentatomidae > Rhaphigaster > Rhaphigaster nebulosa. Next base: position 170,026,833 of record OX411308.1, read on the forward strand.
TTTAGCTGTCGTTTAATGCATGAGGAAACCAAGTTTCTAGCTTTTTTACCTATCCAATTGCCTTTAGGTGGTCAGCGATGGTCGATTTGGTAACTGAGAGTTTCACTGCAAGTTCTTGAACAGTTGTTCTGGGATTTTCTTCGACTAAAGTTCGCAGAACGTCGTCATCAAGAGAAGAAGTCTTTCCATGATCATTTTTTCTCCCTCTAGAAAATTTTAAACTATCGTTGAACGGAGCACTGCCATCGCTCTGGACTTCATCGATCTCGTCGTTTGAGTTAAGTTCCGACCGATTGCAAAACGAAATTATGCGAAAATCAAGGTTTTATAGCTTAGTAAAGACTGAATTATTTCCAACTTGTGAAATGCTACATAAGATAAAAATATTTTTGTTTGGAAGAGGATTAATAAGTGTTGGCACCCATATAAAATAATGGTCCCTCAAGCGTTTATAGTTTGTTATATAGAGGGTTAATATAAAGAAAACATAAAATCCTATATTATTTTCCGGACAACCCATAACATCTTCACAAGTATTTTCTCTGTCCTCAGGATAGTTTATTTCTTAAAAACAATCTTATTATCTATATCTAATCGTTAAATTCTGCCCTATATTTATATAATTTTATATGTACTAGTATTCATAAAATTTTATTTCGACTAAGTATAATTAAAGGGTACCCAATTTCCGGACCCCAGAGTCTACAAAAAAGCCTGCCAAGCAGTCCGGAATAGCTTTCTCACCATTTCTTTGGGGTGCATAATTACACATATTTTAACGTCAATTATTTGTCGTTTGAGAAGAGAATCTACCCGACGATACGCGTTTAAAATATAAGCGTATCGAGAAAATACTTTTTCGTTTTCTAAAAACAAAAGTATTCGATGTAATTTAGTAAAAATGATACTGGACCATTTGTACACTAATCCCCAAATTTCCTTCAATTTTGGACCAAATATAACAAGCCATTTTCGGAATATAGATGTGACAAGGAGCATGCGTTTGCAATCGAAAGCAGTGGATGGAATTCGAAAAAATATATAAGGAACCATCCGTGTTATGCCCGTCACAAGAATTTGACTACAGACGGAAAAACATACAGAAACAAATTTGTTCCTTGACGTCTAAAACGTAAACTTTTTCGGGAAATTTTCGATTCAGAGAACCTCTTTTTCTCAGTCTGCGGGTGTTCCTCAAGGCAGTATCGTCGGACCCATCCTCTTTACAGTTTATACAGCTGAAAACCCAGTCCACCCTAACATTGTCCTCACCAAGTATGCTGATAACATATGCGTGCTAACAGTCAATAATGATCCTATTATTGCATCCCAAACTCTTCAATCACATATCAAAGACCTTGAAGAATGGTGCCGAAATTGGAGGATTAAAATAAATATCAACAAATCCTATCAAATCAACTTTACCAGTAAACAGTTAAAGTAAGAAATGTTTAACACAATATATAAAATTTATTTAATTTTATTCTAAAAGTAATATTTGATTTTAAAGTATTATTTTATGTTAAATTAATGTAAAATGATTCCTAACTGAAATAATGGTAAATGCTATGTGTTATAAATTCAGACTCTTACCCCCCAAAGCAGAGGCTTGTTGTTCAGTAAGGAATGAAAATAAAGCTATTATTATTAAAATAACAAAGCATTGTTATGGAAAGTTTTTTGTTGCACTACAAATATAATAGTACATTAAAATTAATCTTTCATGAAATCAGAATTTATATAATATTAATATTCATGTTGAATGCCGTAGGAGTCTAATGGGTAGAATAATCAGTTATTTGGACTTATTGTGTATATACAATATTCTACAAGATACTTATTTTAAGTATACAATCTAGTATATCAATACAATACACGAGCTTATCCTCTGAATATGTGTTATCCTACAGAAGCAATATCGACATTATTATTACTATTCTCCATGTTACGGCTCAGGTTAAGTCTATAGACAGCTTGTTCAAAGTCTAAAATTTCCCTATGAAACCAGTTCACGTTGCGGTAGAAACTTTTCCCTTTAAACACACTCACTATCCCAATGCAAAGCTAAAATACTTCCAACATCATCATCATCTTCTTCTCCTTCTTCTTTTGTTCTAATAGTGAACTCCCTACGCGGCTCGTATTCGATTGAAGTCGAAAAGAGGAAAAGTTAGAGGAATGTAAGAGATCTGAGGTTAGTTCGGATCTGAACTTTGACGCTCTATCTCTCTGTGTTGAAACACCGATTTTATTACCAAAGGTAAAACTTTGACAGTAAATTCAAGTTATGTATAAAAATTTAAATTATTAATTTAATTAGTTGGTCATCCGCCATCCCTACAGAAATGATGACATTTATCACAGTTCTTAGCGTTACTCGAGAAATAGCACAAGGAATTTAATCATTGATATGAACGCTCTTCGCTTTTTGGTACTTTTTATTAAGTAAAATATTGATTTTTTGTTTTAAATACTAATAAATTACGCATTATTTACTATATAACTATTGTTATACACTATAAAAACCGTTTTAAGCATGGATTTTTGGTGGTAAATCATGTAGGGTGACCGTTCTCTTGGAGCATTGAAGAAAAAATGTTGGATCCTCTGATCCTGGAGGAATTCGGAATCAAATTTGTTCAGAAAGGCAAAAATAACTTGATTTTGAAAATCATACCATCTGCAACAATTTACCAAAGATTGTATATTTAATCTATCGAGCTGCTATTGGACTCATTCAACGTTAAATCAGGTCAGTTTCGATCCATTTTATTTTCATGTTTTTGGCCTGAAAACTGGACAATACTTCATTAGCTGGCCCTTGTTTCTAGAAACTATTTTGTTCAGCATTAAATTTGATTTTTTCTTATGTTTGATGGTTATTCTTGGTTAATTTCATGATTTCTTAGTGGATTGGATTGATGATGTCTTTATAAAGTTGCATAAAAAAAAATTTATTTGTGATTTTTTTCAAAATTGTAAATCTATAACTTAACACCTTAATCTACGCATGCCTTTAATCATAAAATTATCCTCTAGACAACATTGTAGAATTATGATCAATTTACTCGATCATAACATTGTGCAGTAGACTTCCTCTTTTCCGTCTTAGTTGGAATCGAGGCATCAACCGTTAAGCGGGAGAGCCGATTAATCCAAAATGTTTATGGGGAATATTTACCATAGGCGTAATTATATTAATTAACAGTGAAGAAACATTTGGCGTATATTAACCTTGATAATTCATGATTAATTTTAAATGCATTTGATTTATAATGATCAACAAATAACACAGAAAATGATTAAACAAAATTATTAGAACGATGAAAAAGGATGCAAAAGGCAAGAACATAAATATATAATATGAAAAATATAAATAGTACTTACAAAATGAGAATTTAATGAATAGCTTAAAGTAAAAAGTTCACAGAAAGGATTCTAGGAGTCGGAATAAAGAAAGGGACAACGTGGTTGTAAAAAAAAAATGAAAAAGAAAAAGAAAAGGAAATGTGAACTTAAAAGATTTGAAGGTCTTGTTCAGTCTTGAAAACAACTGGATACATGAAAAGAACTTGAAAGTATGGAATAATATAGTAGTAAAAATAAACTGAGCAGAATATAAAGTCAGAGTGAAATTAAGTTTGTATAATACAATTGAATACAATAGTTGTGGCAAATAAAGGCGGATAATATAAAATCAGCATAAGAGAGTAAAAGAGCAGGGTAGAGAACAAAACCCATAAAAAGAATGATGATAGAGGGGATTGGTGCGCGGTGACCTGGCGAGCAAACACCTTATATATCGGCGAATTACCACAGCGTCGAAAAGGAATGGAAATTAGTTGAAGTATTTTTATTAAAACATATTATTATAAAACATATTTTATCAGTGAAAATAACGTAGTAAATAGTCTCGATCCCCAAGAGGTACAAGACACTATAAAAGAAAAATTTCCAATATTAATTTAACTCGTGTATTAGTTAAAAATTGAAATACAATACAAAAATTAATCAATAAGCCATAAGTATATTAATATATGTTGAAATTATATAAGTTAAATTTATTAGACTAATTTTGATTATAACTTTAAATAAGAATTCCTTTATGTACATAAATATTTAAGTAGGATTGATCCTTTTTTTTAAGAACCATCTATATTTTTTTACATACTTGGGCAGCGTTTTGGACGATAATTGTTCATTTTCGAGCCCTTTTTTCGTACAATATACAATTATATTTTTTTTAAATTAGCTACATTTATTGTCAATCACATAGATTACTATATAATGCATACTTGTTATTTTATCCTATCGTAAGCCTATTACCTTACAATTTTTTTTTATTTTGTTTTTTTATTAAACGTTAAAGCATCTAAAATATTGTAATAAAATATTATTTATTTATTGTGGCATTTATTAAATTTTCCATCTGCAAATTATTTTTGCAACATGCAAATCAGAGCTCATCCTGATATAGCGGTCAACTAAACAAGTATCCAGGCCACCGCCTCGAAAGCCGTCGGGGTGGGTTGTGTGGGTTCGTGGTGGGAGTGTTTGTGCTAAGGGGTTCATGTTGCAAGTCAGTCTTTAGTGGAAATTTTTGTATTATTCTGTGGCAGTATCTGAAATGGTTAGGATGCCCAAGTCCTTGTGAAGCAAGTCATTTGCTTCATAGAATGGCGCGTCCAATATTTTTCTCAATGGAACGACTTAATTATTTGGCTGTTTTAAGCTTTGGCAGAGCCCCATAGCTCTACCCGGCATGCCCATAAAGGTTTAATCAGTACTTTTTAGATTGTAAGTCTGTTTGTTAATGAAAATTCGGATCCTCTGTCAAGTAACCTGTAACGGTCTGATGTGGGTCCGCCATGCCATTCTCTTGTCCAGGGGAAGTCCCAAACACAGATATAGGAATCGGCGCATTGTTAAAATACACTTAAGGATATGAACCTCGATTAAGAAGAACACACTCTTCATTTTGTTCATCTTTATTTTCCACCCGGTGGCCCAACTACAAATCTCATAGAGGAGGTTTTATTGTATGAAAGATGCTCAGATGGGTTTTTTTGTGGGATGTGAGTAGTGCTGTATCATCAGAAAATGTGGCCGTTAACGCATGATCATGCTTGATGTGAAAATATTGAATAACAATGGTTCCAGTACACTGCCCTGTGGAACTCGTGCTCTGACGAGTTTTATGCCTGATAAATCGTTTTCTACTTTTACTGTTAAATGTCTGTCTGTCAAATACGAAAATAATATTAAGTAGTGAGTAGGAGGAAGCAAAAGTTTGAGCTTGGAAAGCAATCCTTCATGCCAAACCTTATCAAAAGTTTGACTGATATCGAGGAAAACGCTAGGACAATATTTTTTTTACTTTAAAGCGCTAGGAGTGCAGTCAATCTATCGATAACATTGTTGTATGGTTGAATGACGTTTTCTGAAGCCGAACTGATGATTTCGAATTGCTTTCAATATATCAAGAGAATTTAGGCGATGAAGAAGATTTTTTCAAATAATTTCGAAAAGGAAGGAAGAAGGCTAATAGGACGATGGAAATTTAGGCAGTCTGAACGTTTATTGGATTTAACAATATGTAACGTAATATAATGAGAAAATAGCCAATCATAAAAAAATGAATAAATCTTACCTTGCCATAGTTTACTTTTTAATAGTCATTTATTTTTCTGTACTGTTCAATTACTTCTACAAAATTTTTAGCACGAGAAAACAGAATAATGCAGTGAACTAATCAAATAAAAACTTCTAATTAAAACCAAGAAATTGTTTGTAATGCAGGCAGAATTTTTTTTTTTCAATTTGCTATGCAGTAAGTAAAAGATAACGATTTCGTTTTAAAAATTATCTGTGCATGTATATATACCTAATTATAAGAATTTAACGAAAAACATAAATTGAAAAAAAATCCAATTGCTATGATGGATATTGAAAAACTTGCGATACATTATACTTTTTTAAAACAGTTTTCTCTTTTGTATGATAGTGAACATTTAGTTTGAATAATTTAATTCTGACAATATTGTAAATGCTGAAAATAGTCAATTCCGAGAAAAATATAGTCGATTAAGCTAAGAGTTAAGAGTCTTAACATTAGGAGTCTTAACATTAAGAGTCTTAACATTAAGAGTTTTAGCATTAAGAGTCTTAGCATTAAGAGTCTTAACATTAAGAATCTTGACATTAAGAATCTTGACATTAAGAGTCTTGACATTAAGAGTCTTGACATTAAGAGTCTTGACATTAAGAGCCTTGACATTAAGAGCCTTGACATTAAGAGCCTTGACATTAAGAGCCTTGACATTAAGAGCCTTGACATTAAGAGTCTTGACATTAAGAGTCTTGACATTAAGAGTCTTGACATTAAGAGTCTTGACATTAAGAGTCTTGACATTAAGAGTCTTGACATTAAGAGTCTTAACATTAAGAGTCTTCACATTAAGAGTCTTAACATTAAGAGTCTTGACATTAAGAATCTTGACATTAAGAGCCTTGACATTAAGAGCCTTGACATTAAGAGCCTTGACATTAAGAGCCTTGACATTAAGACCCTTGACATTAAGACCCTTGACATTAAGAGTCTTGACATTAAGAGTCTTGACATTAAGAGTCTTGACATTAAGAGTCTTGACATTAAGAGTCTTCACATTAAGATTCTTAACATTAAGAGTCTTGACATTAAGAATCTTGACATTAAGAGCCTTGACATTAAGAGCCTTGACATTAAGAGCCTTGACATTAAGAGCCTTGACATTAAGACCCTTGACATTAAGACCCTTGACATTAAGAGTCTTGACATTAAGAGTCTTGACATTAAGAGTCTTGACATTAAGAGTCTTGACATTAAGAGTCTTGACATTAAGAGTCTTAACATTAAGAGTCTTAACATTAAGAGTCTTAACATTAAGAGTCTTAACATTAAGAATCTTGACATTAAGAGTCTTGACATTAAGAGCCTTGACATTAAGAGTCTTAACATTAAGAGTATTAACATTAAGAGTCTACTGTATTTTATTATTAAGACCAGGATATAATGGACATAATTTAATTACAGATTCACCATTCCGATAGCTTCCTCTTTGGCTGGGATTCAGTAGCAAGAATTGGTGAGTGCACCAAGATCATCAGAGCGAACTCCACTTCCTACGATTGCAAGATAGGCCTTAGGTTTCTGCAGCTCAGCTTCTGAACATGATCATCGGCGAAGACGTAATGTCCCTTACTGTCTGGGTGAGGAACAATTCCATCCATATCGGCTGCACGACTCCCAAAGGCAAATACGTAGTGGATAAATACGAAGAGTTTGGTGACGTTGAACTTGGAGCATCTGTTGCTAAATACGACGGTATGGAGGTAAACTACTTCTTCAGAACGACAGTAAAAGCGATAGCCGACGCTATACTGTAGGAGACCCTGGACGACTCTTCAGAGGAGTCCTTTGAGGATGAACAAAGAAATTATATCACAATAACGGGACTAAGGATAAAGCTGTTCATGGCATTTCAGAGGATGTTAAATTAACTACAAGCTGTTGAATGATCAAACAATATATATATATATATATATATATATATATATATATATATATATATATATATATATATATATATGTGTGTGTAATTCTGTGATTTAGAAATAATACGACCGTAAACGTTTGCTAAAACAAAATAGTTTATTTAGTAACTTTTAATACAATCAATTAAGTTATTATTTCCAAATAATACAAAATACACAAACTAAAACAAAATAGAATTGTATACGAGTCTTTTACTCCCTAAATCACTATAATATATTTTACTGACAAGCGTGCCGCTTAGTACAACCTTCATTTATAACAAAAGCCAATAAACAGCTGTTCAATGCCATTTAAAAGTAAATGATCTGAATTAATAATTAATCTTGTTAATTATTAATTTACACCTCCGGTGGTCGGAGACTACAGGATTTCCTACAGGAAAAGAGTAAGGCACTAGCTTACAACTATGAAAATAGTTTGTAGCGCTGTGTTTTTTATCGCATTCTATTTCATAAATGCTTGAAGAAATGCGTCGTTTAATACAAAAGGGTCCATTTCTGACTGCATCCAGTTTATTCCTGTTTAATTTAGCGCCATTTGTTATATATACAAAATCACCTTCTTTAAATTCGTGAATTTATCTATTCGTTTCTTATCTGTTTTTATCTATTCGATTCTTATTTTTTTCAAAATTTTTTCTGGAATTTTCAAGTGCTTCCCGACGATCCTTTATTAAATCAGAGCCTCGTTCCAATTCAGTCGGTACTATTTCTGATCTAATACCTAGTAAGAGGTAAGCAGGTGAGAATTTAGTCGTTCCAGGAATAGTACTGTTGTATTCCTCAACACACAACTCAGCAACCTTAGTCCAGGGCACGCTAGAATTACTCTCATTCAATCGGCAGCGTATTCTGTTTACCAAAGTTTGGTTTAAACGTTCGTTTCAACCATTAGATTGTGGGTTATCCACTGTAGTGAAAAGCAACTCGATCTTCTTGTTGTCTAAGAACATTTTAAATTTTTTGGAATTGTAAGCTCCATACTGGTCCACTAGTAACACTTTGATATTATTTTCCTCTGTCAGTGGATTTAGGAGTTTGATAAAATCTTTCGCATCCCGACTTCTCGGTGTTCTAATCCACGCGTATCGAGAAAAATGGTCTACTAATAAATGCATGTATTTTTTTACTGACCCGTTACCGGCGAATCCTCCAACTGTGTCAATGGACATGATGTGGAACGGGTATTCTGCTGGACCCAATGTCGATAACATACCGATTGCTCTTCCTGTTCTAGTCTTGTTTTTGATACATATCTCACAGGACTTGCAATATTGATTTATAAGTTCATCCATGTTTTTAAAATAGTAAAACTGTCTCAATTTCTCAGCGATCTGACTAGTACCAATATGGCCATAAAACAGATGTATTTTTTTTATCATATCAAGCCCAAATTTTTCAGACACATAAATCCGCTTTCTGTTATTTAACATCTTGAAACTAATGTTACCGTCTCTTAAAACCTTCTTTGACATTTCAATTTCATCTTTAATTGTGTTTTGATCCTTCATGATGTCATCTAATTGAACCATATTGATTACATTTAAACAGTCGTCGCCGTTATCAAAACATTCTAATACAGGGTTCCTCGATAATGTGTCCGCTTCGACATTATCCTTCCCTTCTTTATAAATTACCTTGAAATTATACTGGGATAAATACAGCATTAAGTCCCCTAACGCCTCATCAGTTCTTGATTTTGCTTTTAGATTAATCAGTGGTTTATGATCTGATGTTACTATGAAAGTTTTTCCTATTAAATAGTATTGCCAATATATAATGGCTTCTTTTATAGCGAGACACTCCAAATACATTATTTCTTTTTTCATCTGGCTTGGTGTAAGCTTTTTTGAAAAGTAAGCCACTGGATGTAACATTCCATTTTCTTGAACTTGTTTTAAAACTGCTCCCAGTCCTGATCGGCTTGCATCCACTTCTATTACTATATCTTTGTCTTCATTGTAAATCGCTAAAATTGGTGGTGAACATAAGTATCGTTTAACCTCTTGAAAACAAATTTCACAATCATCCGTCCAAACAAATTTTTCATTCTTCTTCAACAAATTATGTAAGGGAGCTAATCGTTGAGTACAATGGTCAACAAATTTGTGATAGAAATTAATCTTTCCTAATAACTGGCGAACCATTTTTCTAGTTGTTGGGCGTTTAAATTCCCTAATTGCAACAAGATTATCATTAATCGGTCGAACTTTACCATTTTCTATCACATGCCCAAGATACTTTATAGATCGCGTAGCAAAGTTACATTTAAGTAATTTTAATTTAATTCCCTCTTTCCTGATTGTTTCAAAAACTAACCTTATGTGTTTTAAATGTTCCTCAAAAGACTTCGAAAATATTAAAATGTCATCTATATAATTAACACAAAATTTTCCCAAATTATGTTTACGTAAAATACCTGATAACACCCTTTGAAAAATTGCTGGTGAGTGGAAACGATTTTTATAACCTAATGCTTCGCATATTCTGCATGGTTTTCTTTCTGAATTATTTGATTTTCTTTTCTCAATTTCAGTCTTCGTTTTATCATTGTTTTGTTTTTCATCTATTTTTATTTTTATCATGTATGAGTCATTAAACCTTTTTAGTTCTTTCACTAGATCATTCAGACTCTCAATTTTTTCTCTGTCTAACCTATCTTGAACTTCCAGAGGCAGGTTATAAACTATTTGATATATTCTAAATATTTCTGACATATTTTTGTCAGCTTCCAGAAGTAAACGTTCTTTTTTAAATAAAAAAATCAATCAATGAACCAAATAAATATTTGTAATTAAACGCCAAGCGAATAGAGGTCCAATTTTTCTTTCCATATACTAATAAAAACGAATTTTTCCAGTCCGTCAATGGTATCTTAATGAGGTTTGCACTGTACCATTCTTTTACATTCCCTTCTATAAATAATTTTAAAGTTTCTACCCTCATGTCATCAACAATTTGAAATCTGTTGCATTCTTTCTCAAATGAAGAAATCCAGGTTAGAGCTTCTTGTTTTCCATTAAATTTGTTTAACAAAAATTTTTGTTCAATTTCACTTAACGGCACTTGATTAGTAGTTGAAATCCGATTCTCTAATTCCCTGATTCGTTTAATTAAAAAAATTTCATTATTTTTGGTTTCCTCTAAAGCAGTACTTAATGCACCAGCCTCATTTTGATTATATTCTTCTAAATACTGATCCCGGACACAAAAATTTTCGTCCTCGTCTAAATATTCTTTTTTTTAATTCGAGTTTAAATGGAATAGCAATTTTTCTATAACCACCTACCTTCGTGATGGATTTACAACTGTTTAACACATTTTTGCTTGACAGTAGTTCCTCATACTGATCCAAACTCTTTAGTTCATCAGGTATCAAAAACCAAACTATTTTGTCCAAAGATAAGGCATTTAATTGGTATTCATGTTCTCCTTTCTTTACTAAATGGATATGCAATTTCCTTCGTGGATCCATTCTACAGATCGTATACAATTTGTAATTCCTGTGAGAGAATTACATATATATATATATATATATATATATATATATATATATATATATATATATATATATATATAAAATAATATAGCTTCTTTTCTACAGCACTGGTAACGGATATGGGTTCATTCATACTCTAACAAATAAATCTCGAACTTTGCTTTGTAGCACATGAGAGAAATATTTTAAAATCTAATTTTGCATTTTAATATTGCAAATTTATTTACTTATGTGTGATAAAGAATGTTTATTAACCATTAAAATAAAAATATACAATTTTTTTTTATTTTCTTCTCGACAACACAATTTCTTCTCGCCTCTATCATTAGATTATAAACCCTAGGAGAAAGGAGAAGCTAGCAAGAGTTGATCCTAACAGTCAACAATAGACAGAGACAAATAGGACCCAATGAAAAATGCTGCGATCGGGAGAGGGGAGGGAGAACCCGGGAGTTGGGGGTGGATTTGCCTCTAGTAGAGGATATATCCCACGGGAGATCCTCATCCCAACCTCCACAGGCCATGACTTCCAGTCTCAGGTGACCGTCTCTTCTACCTTCTATCCCTAATACCATCAGGAATTAAATATTGATTGGATTCTTTTATTTTTATTTATTTATATGTTAGTACATAAGTGTGTATATAGAATAGAATAGAAATAAAATTTTATTCTGGGACGAAGTCCCCTAAGAATAAATAAGTTGCACAAACAAAAAAATAATCATTCTGGCTTACATATTGCAATAAACAAATAAGAATCATAAATAATATAAAATAATAAAAGAAAAAAGTGCTAATATAAAGAAGAAAAAGAATGAGAAAGGAAACTTACATTCACCCGTTTAACAAAAAATTATCATTAAAATAATTATTTACATCTCATAGTGAAAAAAAAATATATATACATAAATTTACACTGTAATATGATACAGAAAAAAGTAAAATAAAATAAGCACACAAAAAAAATAGTGAAAGAAAGAGAATCAATATCTAAAAAAACATTTCAACAAAATTAATAACATAAAGAGCATATTTGTTTTCCTTAACAATCAGGTTGTAAATTTATAGATAAAAGAAAGGAATCCTTGAGATTTACACGAAAGAACGAACAACATTAACAATGAAATGAAATGCACACTAAACGTACTTGATGGAAACTGATCTGTTACAGGTTAGCCAGCGCCCGACTGTATTGTGATCAGGAATTGGAACAGGAGGGTTTTAAACGTGGCTAAGGAAGGGGCATCTCGGATTTTAGAAGGGAGAGAATTCCACAAAGTAGCGGAAAGGGCAAGGAAGGAATGATGGAACGATGCATATCTATGTAAAGGTGTATAAAGGTCAGAAGGCCGACAAGATCTTGTGGACTAGGATAGAAGACTTGCATTGGAGGAGAGTGTAAATATAGGAAGGGCACTCACTGGTTGGTAATTGCTTGGTAAAGAAATGTGCCAAAAAAATACTGCCTACGGATATATATAATATATATATATATATATATATATATATATATATATATATATATATATATATATATATATATATATACATGTCCATTCATCAGGTACATCCTCTAGAAAAATATATTACGCCGATACGAATAATCTTTGTAATAATAAAAATTTGAAGTAAAAAAATGAACAAAGTTGAATATATAAAATAATTGTCGGGCTCAGGCCGCGAAGCAGTACAATTCAATGTATTTATTATACATTATATATATATAAGTACAATTATATGTATTTTTACAAAAAAATACTGCCTACGGATATATATATATACATGTCCATTCATCAGGTACATCCTCTAGAAAAATATATTACGCCGATACGAATAATCTTTGTAATAATAAAAATTTGAAGTAAAAAAATGAACAAAGTTGAATATATAAAATAATTGTCGGGCTCAGGCCGCGAAGCAGTACAATTCGAATCTGTGATAGTTCTCGATTCTGCTCGGTTTATTACCCCTTCTATAAAAAAATAATTAATGTGTAATGTAATTTTAATGTTACTCTGCATTTACCTAACCAAAAGATGATATGATATATAAATGTTAGGCTTAGATATCATTTTTACGTCAAATGGCATTTGGTCTGATCTGGCATAGCCATGGCTCCAATAGTTTGTTTGTTTCCGATCGAACAAACAAATACAATTCCGATGAGCACAGGCACAAGGTACAAATCCGAAACTAGTAGAGAGGTCCCCAACTAATTAGCTCTACAAAACCCCACCGAAGCTCAAACAGACAAGATGGGACTCTAATCCTTAGTGTTATCCTCCAATCGCTTACTCCTTTAACGATTCCTCTGCAATTAGTTGTTATTATTCTGTTCATACAGTTAAAACTTCACAATTTTAATGCATCACAAATTTTAGTAACGACACTTCTCAAAAAATTCATTCGTCACATAAGATATTATAAGGTTCTTTAGTGCTAATTAACCTTCTCAAATATTGGGTATTTGTACAAGTTATAATTGTTAATTGAATATATTAAATACAAAAATGGATACAGTTTTTACAATATATAAGTGAGATTTTATGCCAGAGCTAATATATACCCTACATCAGCTGTACAATAGAATCTAAAATATATGCAAGTAACTAAAATAATATATTACAAGAGGGGAAAAAACTAAAAAAGAAATTACAAAGAAAAAAAACATGTAAAGACATATATTATTAATTAATGGTACAATAAGGTTGTGTCTCTTATGTTTTAAACTGTATAGGCTAAAACTACGTTAGAATTGTTAGCAGTTTCCCTTATATGTTCATATGTACTGGTTTTACCAGATTTGAAAAAATCTATAGTTAATTTATAAAGAAAAGTTGAGATGCTAGGAGCATTCAGGACGTTAAGTATGAGATCTATTGATGTCCATCTTGAATAACTGCCAACTAGCCTCAAGCATTTGTTTTGTAAAACTTGCAATTTTCTATAATTATGCATGTGCCCGAACATACAGGGGAAGCACAGCATACAATAGGTCGGATGTACAAGTAATATAATATTTTTTTATTTATAACATTGAGCTTGCAATATTTTGATAAAAGATGAAATAATTCTTGGATGACTCCAGTAGCTTTATTTATTTAAATGTTGATAAGTGACACATTTCGACCAAGCTAAAGAATTTCCATCAATTGTCACAAAACTGTCTATTTCAGGCCTGCGCTCTGTAAAAATTATTTCTTCTGTTTTAAGAATTGGTAATTTCTCCAGATCAATAAAAACAGACGGTTATAGTCAGTGCCGGATTATCCATATAGAGAAAGAATTTGAAAGGGCTGTGAAAAAAAGTTAGATGAATTTGTTTTCATTTGCTTTAAAAAAATATAAGATTTATTATCAAATGAAAACCAATTTCAATATAACCTCATAAGGTGCATACTTATTTTCCCCTAAAATAAAACTCAATTACACTGTCAGATACATACAACTGTTCTGAAACTACATCGCTTAGCATTATTTGGCAGTTTTTCGGTATACAGCATATTCCAAATTAATCCCTCACACTTTAAATATTTAGTTCGTCAGCACAAAAAGATATTCCGAAAGTGAATGATGGATATTTGCAAATATAGTCAAGACAGATATAAAAACTAAATCATTAAGAATATTGGGAAAAGAAAAGTGCAATAAAGGTGGAATGTTTAATCCTAGATTAGTAAATCAAAGCCTACCCTTAATATATGTAATTAGAGATTGATAAATTATTTGCCACTTCTATAAATTTGTGACACTTTCTTAATACATGTGATTAGGTAAGATTCCAAGTAATTCTTCAATTGAATTCTAAAATAATTAAGTATCATTAATTATTCTGAAATATCCTCATATATATCCGATTATGATTATAGCTTTAATCAACCCCCCAAAAAACGTTGCAAATTATTATAAAATGGTTCATTATTTTCAAATAGTAATATTTAAAAAATATCTGGTCTGTCTATTAACAGGACTTTCCGCATTGCTTTGGTTTACAGTTTGTATAATTAGATTATCTTTCAAATGAGCCTTTGGAGTGTTTCGGGAAAGGAGCATGTGCAGAATATTTTGTAAAAGATATTTACCAAGTTCAGCAAAAAAATAAAGCAGTATACGCCTAAGGAGCAGAAATTTGAAGCTTGTCCCAAGAGAGTGCCGAAGTGGGAGTTTTAAGAAGAAACTGTGTTAATGGGAGTAAACCGAGATGGTTAGGACATGGAATCTGAGGGTTAAATGGTACAGAGGAAAATATTGGATGAGCACTTCAGTAGGAAAAGAAAAAGGAAAGACCAAGAAGCTAAGGGAAGTGCAGAAATAATCCAAGGAATGATGAAGTAGAGAGATGCGAGGATGTCAGAAGTCCAAATGATAAGTCAGGAGGCCTAGAGCCACTATTAGTCTACGAAGTTCGCGCTATACAACAGCTAATATTGGTCCGATTCAAATAATTTTTCCGTTTTTTTTAGAGGATTTCATTATCTTTCGATTAAAAAATTGACGCACGATTTTTTTTTTATTCGACATTTGGATTCTATGTATCTTGAAACGTAAAACCTCAAATTTTGAAGAGGGAGAGATTAAAAAAAATGTCTTGGTCGATTGCAAAGGTCTATTATTTAAAATAATAAACCAATATAATTATTAAACTAGCTATGATACCTAGTTAAATATATATTACGAAATTCGAAAAATGCTATCATTAATTTTGAATTCGTCGTAGATCTTTTTACGCAATATTTAAGATAGCTACACATCGATCTTACTATCGATTAAATGACAATCCAGTTATCTTATCAGTCTATGTAACGATTGTTCGACTACTTATAATCAAGTACTAATGGATCGATTCAACCGAAATTAGGTGTATTCTGAATTATTATATATATATATATATATATATATATATATATATATATATATATATATATATATAAAAGTAAATGTAATAAACTCGTAATATTACATAATTGAATATAGTCACCACTGAACTACATCAAGTTAATCGGCGAGTTTATATAATTCTCAACTAGTTAGTAACTGGCCCGCCGTCAAGGAGGGGCAGGGAGGTAAAATTCCCACAAAAAACAATCTATACAGTCAAAAAGGTTTTTGAACAATATATGCAAATAAAAAAATATTTCAATTTATCACAAATAATATTGCATATTTTCATCATAAATTAACAGTGTATGCTAATTTATAAACATATATGTAGTTTTTGCATAGTTTAAAGAGATAAGAAAGTGTTGTCTATTGAGTCTTGTTTAGTAAGAATATTGAATTTTGACACGATTATTCAAACATTCACAGAAAAGAAGGCTGGATGAGTATTATTGTGAACGATTGTTGTAAATAAAAATAGTTCAAGCTCTTCTAGCTTTATTATGAACACTTTAATTAAGTAATTGTTATTATATTATACTATCAAGATTTTTAAAAAAATGTATTGTATTTTATGTAAAACTAAAAACTATGTTTATTACATAGACGCAAGAAATTTCGTTTTTCCCACACCGCCACCGACATGTACCTTGACATGTTGTGGACTTCAACAGCTCCCTCCAAAGTCGGCAGTCTCATGTTATCTTTCAGTGTTCATAACAACAGTTCACTTTAAGCGTTTCCCCTCATTAGAGATTTTGTAATTTTTAAACCAAATTAATATGGATAGTTCCTGATACTGCAAGTAATTAAATCTTATGTTATATCAATTTTTATCTACCGTAAATATTGTTTAGTGAGATGGAATAAATTCTTTAGAATTAATGCATCTAAATTAACTTTAGAAGAACTTTTACAAAGTTCTCCACAAATTTTTTTATGTTTTTTTATTCAGCATTTATCTGTGTATGGATCAAGATGGAAATCTTGCCCGAAATTGCTCTCTTCGGATATTTTTAATTTTATATACAACTTTTCATAAAAACGCAATTAAATAAGTCCTTTTTGAACGTACAAACAAACCCGAAAATAAATAACCAGACCATTTCCATGCATTAACATTTTTTTTTTTCAAAATGCATGAACAAATGGTTGGAAGTTAACCGGTCAGAAGATAGATTTCTTAAAAAGAGTTCTGTGCGGATACAGGGTTATGAAAAGCTGAACAATATGCCCAATCTTTTTAAAAAAATTTGCAATTATTAAAAAGATTCGATGGCCAGAACAGACGTTTTCAGAATGTACGGAGAGAATAAACCAGATGAAGATTGAAGAGTTAGCTGTTGGTGGATATGGTGAGGGATTAGCATATGCAACTCAGGTATGCATCTTTTGTGTATATATATATATATATATATATATATATATATATATATATATATATATATATATATATATGTATATATTCATATACGTATCGATACATACCGAGGACGTTGACAAATCGGTCTAGATCCTCGGATATATATATATATACCGATTTGTCAATGTTCTCGAACCCGTGTGAGTCGATGGGAACATATACTGCGGATTAGGCCTCAAACAAACTATGGTTCGTAGCAACGTGGGTTTGTCAAAATGTCTGTAAGAAGACCACCTGGTTTATAGTCTATAGTCCCAAAAGAAAGAAAAAAATATATATTTATAAACATATATATTTTTTTCTTTTATATATATATATATATATATATATATATATATATATATATATATATATATATATTTATATCTATGAAAGAAAAAAAAATATATATGTTTATAAATATATATTTTTTTCTTTCTAGAGAATCTAACTTCAATGTTCATTTTAATATAAACCAAATAATATTTTTAAATGACCTGATTTTTTAAAATTTAATTATAGAACATAAGTCCTAATTTGTAGGACTTCAGTACCTGTAACTGACTAACAGAGATTTTTATATTATTGTATAGGCCACTCACAAATCATTTTCGTGATAATTTGTTGAAAAAATTCCATCCATTAATTTATGCCACAAAATTAGATCATGTGCTCCACTGTGCTGCGGCCTTGGCTCGTTATAGCGAAACTGAACTAACGCCATGACTGATTGAACCAGGAGAATATTTTAGAAGGATAATTTTTGATTGATGTACATTGAAACATATCTGCGAAAAAATGAAGGAATATGGTCAAACAGTGTGGATGCGCTGTTCGTCGATTTTAAATCAGTTTATAGCACCATCATTAGACAAGAGCTCTTCAATATCATGCAGAAGATAGAGATTCCCCTAAAATTAATTAACGTCTTGTAGTGCCCACAATGAAAATACTTAGTGTCGGGTAAGTTGTCGGGCAACTTCTTAGAAATAAGCGTTAAACATACAAAGAACCGGAGTAGATGGGATTTGGAGATGGAGCAAGCCAAGCATCTGTTGCACCACGAAGAAGAATTTTTTGATTGGCCACTATGACACGAGAGGCTGAACATTACAATGGTAACAGTTTACTCTTCTAACGGTTGTTAAGCTGTTACGGTTGCTATAATTAAATTCAGTCCCAATGGCAACTGATCTAGCCCACTCAGCTATTCCCATACCCATAGTGACAATCACACTTCCATAGGACAATATTGCAAATAATAGAATAATAGTAGATCTGTGGCTTACCTGGAAGCCTGGAGAAGGGTACGCCGACACAGGAGACATCCCGGACGTTGTCCCTCGTCTTGTTGGTGTTGGAGTTGAGTGGCTTGCAAGAGCAGATCGGGTTGAAGTAGCAAGGATCCGCCCTCACACTGCCCAGGAGAGCCCCGACCAGGAGGATTCTCTGTAAAAGACGATGGTAACACGTAAGCAGGACAAACATCAACAAGATATAGATTAGTATAGTGATCATTGCATAAAAAAGGCTTTTCCTTCTACCAAAGAATATTCCCGCCAATATGTTATATTTGAATACAGACCGAGACATATTGTTCTTTTTGCTTTCCCTTACCTATAAATGAAATATATAGTAAGGGGAAGTATATATTATCGTGCAAATTTTCGAATTCAAGTTTTCAACGTAAATATACGGTATAAGGTCCTAGAGTCCAAATAACCGAGTCTCGCAAAAAGGTCTGTGTCTGTGAATCTGTGTGTATGTGAACAGCCTAACTCAAAAATGAAAAGTCGTACGATACTGAAATTACGTATGTAAGGTAGGCACAGGCATGTGATGTTAGAGCAACTTTTTCGTCAAAATCGATTGACCGGAAATGCCACTTCATATCATTGTTATTACACTTTTTTACAATATTTTCGAAAACTGCTCTAACGATTTTGATAAAACTTGCCTCTATTATTCTTCATAAAGTACTTCAAATTTTCATATATGTAGTACATCACCGAGGAAATGCAAGGAAAAAAATTATGATGAAAAGAATACTTTATTTGCATATAACTTGTATAACTCAAAAAGTATCCCTTTTAAGGTGAATTGTGAATAGAATTGTATGAAAGGTAATTAAATTGTCTAAAAAAACAAAAAAAAAGAAATCATTAAAATAGGACCAGTACTAGCGCATCGGACTAACCGGAAGTGGCAATTATATCATGGATTTTTCAATTTTCTCGTAAACGGCTTTAACGATTTTGATGAAACTTACCCCATGTATTCTCCTTACAACCCTTTAACTTCTCATGTATGTAGAATATCAACGAAAAAATGCAGGGAAAAAAGTTATGATGAAAAGAATATTATATTTGCGCATAGTATTTTAGGTTAATCTTGATTATCATATGAATGGTAACTGAAATACCTAAAAAAAACAATTATTTAAATCGGGCCTGTATTACTAAAGATACAGCTTATCTTATAAGGACTACTAGATCCTTAGATTGAAAGCCGAGCGCGTCCGGAAGGAGACGAATGCGACCGAACCTCCTTCCACTAAGCCGCCAGCCTGTTGTAAACAAAACGCTCTGTAACAATGTATTGTAAAAACATAAAAATAGAAATTAACTTAATAATTTCTACTTTTGTATTATTTAATGGTAACAAAATGATTCCATGGAAACTAAACCGAAACTTTTATAATATCTTTTCAGCTTGACAAACAAAAAATATTTAGTGTACAGAATTGAAGTACTAAAGTTATTTAAAAAAATAATATATTATACTTTTGTGAGAAAAGACTTGAAGAAGTGCATTCTGTTGAGTTTATTTCGAGTAGTGTTTATGTGAACTCTAAAAATATATTAATAAGATTATTATTATAGGGAATTAAGGGAAAGTTTTATGATATGCGCAACGCACTAGATTTAAAAAAAAAAATGATATACCACGAGCCAACTGTTTTTCCTTTAATCATGACCTTATAATAGTTTAGTTATTTCTGAAATTTAAATTTCGGAACGATAGCTGCGAATTGAGTAATTTTGCGACAGAGAAATAATAAGTATTTTCCGCCTAAATACGGTTATATTTCACGATTTTCAGTTATAATACATCGCCAAACTATGATTACTCTCTTTTTCCTTTCAAAGTAACTCTTAAACAGGACCGTTTATTTGTTGGTCCATTCCATACATTTGTACCTTATGTACCCTAGACTACATACATTATTTATAATAATAAAATCTTCACTGATTTAATATTTTCACTAATTGAATATAAATAGTATTATAAGTAACAAAAACATATTTTACCAACTTTATAACAAAACATGAAAGATTTCTGATACAAATACTTAACAAAAGGTATAGTGATATGCAAGAGCAAAATCTAAAAATAAGACATAAATAATTGTTAGTACGTATAAGGAAAATAAAAAAAAAAAAATTTTTTTTTTGTTGTTTTTAGACTCTTGTCTTCTTTTTTGGAATTTACATTTATGTCCTAACAATTATTTATGTCTCATTTTGAGCTTTTACTCTTGCATATAAATATATTTTGTGGAATAGCCGCGTATCCACTATTTCTTTATGAGGACCTTCCTATTCTGTGCATAACAACTTTCCCTTTCCTCTTGTATTTGGTTGATCTTTTATTATTTAATTTATTTTTATGAGCTTTTATACATTTTTGGGTTTTTAGTATGAGTATTTTTTTTTATTATTTATGATCAGCTGATTGTAATTTAACTTTTCCCAGCTGTTGTCATGTAAATAACTTTACCACCAGTATGTGCTTTGGTGTCCTGGTATGTGGTGCTGTCTCTGGTTAGTTAATTTTTTTGACTCTGAGATGTGCTGCATTTTGTTCTTTATTAGGTTTTGTTTACTTCATATTTTATTTATTTCTCTTCTACTGAAGAGAAAGAATTCTTCGATGATGAAATTTCGACACTTGATTTTTTTTTCTGTTTTTTTTTTTGAGACTCTTGGCTTTTTTTTTTTTTTGAATTTTCCTGTTATATCCTAAGAAGTATAGTGCATTTATGTTGTAATGTTTAGGAACATGGAAAGATTCCAAGACTAAGTTCATTTTTTCACACCTTTCCGCCATTGTAACTAATTATTATAAGCACTATACTTCCTCGATTTTGGGTCAACTTTTCAACACCTAAACTGTTTAAAAAATTTCATTAAATCAGTCTTTATTATTATTTATTAAATGTATTGTATAGTTCGAATTCGGACATTGGCCAATTTCTTTCTATCAAAATTACAGGCATAATTAATTTTGATCTTTGCCTCTCGCACGATGGGCAGTCATATATTATATGCTTAAAGTTTTGTTCTTTCTAGTCTAGAGAACAGTGTATATCGTTCGTTTGGAATAAAACTATTATAACTCGAAAATTGATTTGTTTACAGAGGAGCCAATTAAAACTTTACAAATCGATCTAGTTTTAATACTAATACATTAAGCATAACCATATGGCTTTGTGGTAAATTGGTTTCTCTCTAAAGAAATCATTTTTCGAGTTATAATAGTCTTGTTCCTAACGAACGATAAACAATTTTTGAGTTATACGCGAATAAAATTTTCTTTATTCCATGCTTTTTTTTCCGGGATGTATTATATATAAACATTTAAAGGTTTTTAAGTCGTTTTAGGTATTTCAACAAAATCGTTAGAGCCATTACAAAAAATACGTGCATTTAGTACACAGGAATCAGGGGCCGAAAAACTACAAAAAAAAAAATAGAAAATAGAAAAGTGTTCAGACTTAAAACCTCAAATCTTGAGGAGCGTTGTTTATTTTTTTCTCCTGATCGATTAATTGTTGAAAATAATAAACCAAAAGCACTCATAATTACAGTCAGATAACTTCAATAACAGACTTACAACCTTATCAGTTCATGTAAAGCTATGAGATAAAAGAGGCCAACATTTCTGTGATATCTAAAATAACAGTAATTAAATGGATTAAACTCAATATAAAAATAAATAAATAAATCAGGATTAAAGGATGAGCATATAAAAGGCGATGAAAATGGAGGGCTCTCAGTTTATAAATCGAGATGATAAAGTTGGTAGTGATGTTGTTGCTAGCGTCTGCTACCGCTCTAGAGATCAATAATAATGGTACTTGCTGCGTAGAAGGTACCTGGGACAGACACGCCGAAGTACTGCTAGGCGAGTTAAAATCCTCGTATAGTTGGAAGAAGGCGTCGTCTCACCTTTTTAACATGAAGATTCATATTTCCAAGAATGTAAGTTCTAATTAAATTAATTTAAAAACAATGCATATTATTATTACATAATGGTTTATTAGCCCCAAATAGTTATATATAAAAAATATTTGGTCCATCCTCAAATGACTTTCCATATCACTTTGGTCCTAGGATTTTTTCCAGCTTAATTTTGCAGTCCCCTTCTTTCATCTCCTCTCCCAAATAAAAAAAATTAATCGTTTTATAATTGTATTTTAGGTAATATTTTTTCGAAATAAATATCTTATCATAACATTAACGCATTTTATTGACTGAATTAAGTCCTAAACAATACAAAAAAAAAAAAAAAAATCAAACAAACAAAATATAAAATAAAAAATCTGGAGCGGGGTGCGCATCACACAACTTTCTCTTACCGTCCTATAATAATTATCCTATATAATTACGGTAAGGGAAAGTTGTGTGATGCGCGCGCCGCACCAGATTTTTTTAAGTTTAAGGTTGAAAATATATTTTAAAAGTTTCAGTTTAGTTTCTATGGAAATATTTTTTTTTCCATTAAATAATATAAAAGTAGAAATTATTAAGTTAATTTCTGCTTTTGTATTTTTTAATTTTATTTTTTAGATAATTTAATGACCTTTCATACAATTTTATACATAATTTACTATAAATCGCATGCTTTTTAAGCTAAGCGCAAATAAAATATTCTTTTCATCATAACTTTTTCCCAATAATTATCTCATAGATGGTAGATGTAGCTCGTCAGCTCTCCGAAAAAATGAGATTTTCGTATTCGTCACTCTGAAACGCACTGGAGCACGCAGTCTTGAATTCCTTCCGCTCAACTGTTTACTCCTTGTGTTTTTTGGGGGTTATGCTTTCAAGATTTTGCCGCAATAAATGTCTCGCCTAGTGTGTTTCAAAGTGACGAATATGAAAATCGCTTGTTTTCACATTTGATAATTGGAAATTGTAGGGACGATGTGGATGGAGCCCCACTTTGTTTTTGGCTTACCTGTGCTAGAAATTTCAAAAACTTGTACTGTCCCCTATGGCAATTACTAGCTTTATATATTAGTCATACACCACCAATTTCCAATTGACCAACAAATGAGCATGATTCAATTTTTATCAAAATAATCAAATTGATATCTCTGACTTGAAGTGCGGCAGGTACGATGGAAACCCTTAGTGTTAAAAAAAAAAAAAAAAATTGCTAGAAAAATACAGATATAACAATGTTTTGAGGTCAAAAATGAACTCTGCTTTATTTCCTATTCTTTCCAGTGATACCCCTGAATATAGATGGAGCAGCTTCCTCCACATTTTAATTTGATGTAGATTCTCTTCCAGTTTTTTTATTTTTGCTAGTGATTCTTGAAGCTGTTTTTTGGAGAGGAATCCACATAATCTGTGCTTTCGATATTTCATATATCGCCACCTTGGATTTGATATGCCCTCCAAAAAATTGAGAGACATAAGAACAGATTCAGGAATGAAAATTGCTAAAGTACATTCCTTTTAATCGATACAGAGTGCGGACAACTACCATTTTTTTGGTAACTTATCTTCTCAAAGTTTTAAAAAAATTGATAAAAAAAGAAAATAGAACTTTTCAACATGAACACTCCCTGACAACTTATCCAACAACCTGCCCTGCACATTAGCGCTCCTTATCTACAGATTGAGGTGGATAATGTTAACTCATTATCACTTACTGCCAAGATAATAAGAGGCTCCATATCACTACTACTTCTCTGTTATAATGAATTATTTTTTAAACGTTTTTCGTAGTAGATTTTTCGGATGAAGTTTCGATTTTTTCCAAGTGGTCTTCTTTTACCGACAATTAAATCGTAGAACTAATCTCTCTAATTCAGTTAATCAAAAAAAAAAAAAAATCTTTTGCCATAAACTGAAAAAGAAATTATAACGTTTTAATATAAAAAATCAATATTTTTTAACTATTAAAATTGGTGTTTATAATGTTTTTTAAAGTAAGGAACTTTAATCTGATGTCGCTTTTGCCGAAAAATAAATAAAAATTTGATATAATTATAAGTGTATATATATGCCTGACCTTGTTGGGATCACTGCTTGGCCAGTTCTAACCCTGCAATGTTAAGGTTTGAGGTTGAAACACAACCGGTAAGACTGGGTCAATCTATTTGCTATTTAGTACACTTTTGAGAAAATAAAACTAAATAATATATTTTAGAACATTTATCGCTGAAATAAGTCTATTTCTTATTAACAAAAATACAAAGTAGAAAATAGAAATTGCAATAAAACATAAAAACAAACACTCAGTTTACACCTCCTTTGTTTTTGCCTAGTGGCAATTCTTTAGGAAGTACCTCTTCAGTATTATTGCGGTCCTTGAATATTTAGATTATAAATGTTGATCTACCCAAATACTTGTAGTTTCAGAATCTTTTCCCAAATCTAAATTTATGTCGATGTCTGATGGAACTACACTTTCGATTATTCCTTATACTGCACCAAATAATTAACTCACATTGTCATCACTTTGTATTGGCCCATTCTCTATCTTCATTCTCCCATTCATTCTCGCCAATTCTCTATAAGTCTTCATAACAATTATCTCCTTCATCTTTTGATCCTTCTTCATGGTGTACCTCACCTTCCTGAGTGCACTTCAGTTCCGAAGGCCTCGATACTGCGTGTTCTTTAAGATGTTGTGTTAAGATATAAAGGATAGAGAAAAGTGTAGGACTTGTGAAAGAGGATGGATGATAAAGTGGTTAACCAAAGGAGACCAGCCTCCAGGAATCGCTAAGGTATAGGAAGTGCAGGCAACGCGAATCAGCCGTCGGACCCTGCAGTTATTATTAAGTTCCTTAATTTACATTAATAATATAAAAAAAATAGTATAGCGAACATTTTTAAGTAATTTATTTTATTTATTATTTTTTTAATAGTATAATATTAAACTATTAAATAATATTACATTATTAGTTCACTCGACTATTTTTGAAATAAGGTCCTTCCTAAGGACATCTATCCTCATCAAAGCTAAAATTGTTTGTAGAGCGTTACAATATATGTATAAATTTCATACCCGTTCCGATTTAATAACTAGCCAGGATCAATCTAAGTATGCATCAATGTTAAAACCGACTATTTTTGAAATAAGGATCTCTCGAATGACCTCTATCCTCGGCAAACCTAGTGTTATTTGTAGAGCGTTACAATATATGTATTGATTTTCTTCTCCTCCTTCCCTCTTACCTAATCCATCCTTCCTTACGCGATTCCAATTTGCCCTTACCCTTCCAATAGGCTTTGGGGGCCAATTCGCTGTAACGGTATGAAGTTGAAGATTGTTAAAACAGGGACTTTTTGTAGTTAAAACCGCTACAAAAATCCACTGTTTTGTGAAAATGTATACATACGTTGTAACATTCTTGAAATAATACTAGGTTTGGCGAGGATAGAGGTCCTTCGAGGGATTCCTCTTTCAAAAATAGTCGGTTTTAACATTGTTTTAACATACAGGCTTCGATAGATCCTGCCTCGTTATTAAAACGGACTATATTAGCGTGTAGAGGGACATTAGAATAAACGCTGAAATAGGATATTTTAATAGTCGACTATTTCTTCGCGTATAATAAATTAGATCAGAAAATTATTTAGGTAAGCTTGCTAGATTAAGCAGGGAGGGATAATCCGCTACAAAAAAAGTCACTGCTTTTGACAATCTCCAAGTTCAAACCCGTTGAAGGGAGTTGGCCCCGAAGCCTATCAGGAATCGTGTAAGGAAGGGTGGGTTGGGTATTAATTGCTAATAAAACCAACATTAATAATTGTATCCATGGACGATGTGTAATTAGGATGTGGTGGAAATATGAGTCTAGATTATGATTTATTACTATGAATTGGGCATTCCTTTGCGAGAGGTCCCTCTTATAAGTCATCCGGACAAAATAAAGAAAGTAAATAAATATAATAAAAATAACAAAATATTTAAAAAAATAAATAATATAATTGTTACTGGCACTTAAATTATTGCACTAATATAAGCTCGATAATGTAATCAAACTAAATTATGTCGATAAAGCTACTGAATATTGCATTTATGAATGCTCATAGAAATGGAAGAGGAATGAAAGCGCTTACGTCCCTACCGCTTAATCGCTAAATAAGTCGATCTTCTAAGGAATCATTTTGAATATTTAAAAAAATGACTATTGCCTTTTAAAGAAGAGTAAGAGCTCTACGTGTTTTATTTGAAGAATTTTTCGGTATTGTTGGCCGTTTAGTTGCTACAACTCTTGAAATTTCAAATTTCGTGTGAACGACTGGAAAAAATAGACTTTACTGGTGTTTCTTAGTGTCTAAGCCATTTTTTTTTTAAATTAATCTATGTCATATGATTCTCTAACTATTCAGCTTTGAAGTAAAATCAATTATGGAGATATTACTTCAAATGCTGAGTGACAGTGACCAAAAAAACTAAATAAAGTCAAAGTCAGTAGTCCGCCATATTTGGACGCCATCTTGGTATAGTGCGGCCATTTTTTTTTCTGAAAGCACTGACTTCGTTTTAATCCTTAGTCACAATGAACACAAAAATGTGCAATTTACAGAGATGGGAGTGCACGGTAGGAGAATCTGGCCCACAGACCATAACTGTTGATGTAAGATGTCCAGTTTCTGGTCTGCACTGATGTGACCTGATCTTCCTTTGTTCCGAAGGTGCCTAGGCGAAACGTTGACTTGTTATTTATTTACCGATATTTCAGAGTAAAAGGGTCTGTTTTATTAATTTTCCTATAAGATTCTTGTAATTTTATTTTATTTTTTGAAATAGATAAAATAAAATAGATTGAAGGTCGAGGAACATAATTAAAAATTTGTTTTGCTTCAGGTGTACGCTAAGAATCCGACATTTACCGGATTGGATTCACTAATGACGACTGGCTCGTGTACCTTTAAACAAGTAAACGACATCATCACCATTAACTATCATCTCGGCTTTGAACTTTTCGTCATCACCTTCCCTTCGCTGATCATCAATAATAGTGTGGAGATGTCTGCTTTCCTGAGGGTGAAGAATCCCTCCCTATACGTCAGGCACAAAATAGACGTAATGTCATATACATTAACTAATGATTGCGATCAAATACTGCAAAGGAAGCATTATATCGAAGAGATCCGAATAGAAGAATTCAGTGGAATCGAGTTCGGGTCTTCAAGGCCGGAATTTAACTTCCTAGTCAATGATGAAGACTTTATAAAAGGAATTGCTACTAAGTTCTACGAATATTTGCAATACATGGTACCATCCATTAAGGAACATCTACTAAAATGCGACACGTTCCAGGGACATCTCATACCAGATGAAGATGATGAACCTCAGCCATACGAGATATGAGTCAATGTTACCATATAACTAACAAATATTAACCCTCCTAAGTTAAGGTTGCGATGAGATCCAACCCAGGTCAATTTTTTTCATCTAGCGACTATAGAGTTACTCTGAAGGTCACTATGCCTTTGATACCAAATCGCATAGTGACACATTTTGCCGAAATCATTATTGAATTGGCCTCAACCCGTTTTAATTACTACGTTTCCTAGAAACAATCTCAGTTGCTGGTCGGATTTGGTCCCACCTTACTCTTTAAGTAACAAATTTATATTTTGAATTACAGTAAAATTTGTATCAATGTTTACTTTATTTGAACATAACGCGCTTAGACAATCGTTTTTCTTGAATTTTGAAGATATCTTTAGAATTCAAGAGAAAAATATTATTATATATTATAACATATTATGTTTTCCGCTACATTAGATCCTCCAATAATTTACTATGACAAGATTTTATAATTGAAAACTGATAAATTGATATAGTTTTATTGATGTTTATGTAATTTTTAAATGATTCTGCCCGTAATAATTCAA
Organism: Rhaphigaster nebulosa; assembly: GCA_948150685.1. NCBI lineage: Eukaryota > Metazoa > Arthropoda > Insecta > Hemiptera > Pentatomidae > Rhaphigaster > Rhaphigaster nebulosa. Next base: position 170,055,361 of record OX411308.1, read on the forward strand.
TATATTGCCTCACTATACATACTTTTTTAATTTTCCTTATTACAAATTTTAGTGCATTACGGAATATGGAAGCATAAAGTAATAAAGATAAATAAAATGAATATTAATTTACATTACACATTATATTAAATGATGATTATTTCTTATGGTACTTTTTTTTTTTTATATATATTAATAAACTAATTTCTCAACATTCACATGAATTTGGATATTTACTTTTGTTTCATTTTTTTGTGTTGATTTATTAATTAATATAACTATTAAGATCCAACTAACAAAAAAGTATTGTTCCAAAACAATCCGGATCCCACCTTACCATCCAAGCCTCTGAAATCCACCTTGCCAACGAAGGGTTAAAAATTTCATTTAGTTTTCCTCTTTTTATATTCAATAAAGACATTTTTTAAATAAGTACTGTATTGGTCACTTAGCTTATTCGCTGAAACGATAACAAATGGATGTGTAAACCACTTCAGCAATGCCGGTGTGTAAACCACTTCAGGTAAAGTTCCTCATAATGGTAAATTTCCTCCAGTTATAGTAGAGTAATCGAAATTGAAGTATTGTAAACTACAATTTCTATATATTTCTATATACAAAATACATATACTATATACTAGAATACAATTGAAATATTCCAAAACACAAAGCCTCAAATCTCACATCTATGAAGATCAAATACAGCACATCTCACATCAACCGTCCAGAAAGACGCATCAACTGGAGACAGTACATCACTCCAAGACATCCAATAATATACGTCAAAAAATGCATTCTGAAAGCAACTAAGAAAGAAAAAATATATTGTGTATATATATATATATATATATATATATACGTATATTATCTTTTGGGGGAAGAAATGTAATTTTGTTATAATTGTTGATGACTTTTAACCCTAAGTATATATTTCATTTCATAATAATTCATTTCACACATATATATAAATGAATAAAAATTTAAAAATTCTGTACAAAATGAAAAAAAAAAATGCTTTTCCTTTCTTCTTTTATTTTTCTTCTTATACATATTTTTCTTCTTTAAGTTAAACGACGGCGAACAAATTGAATTTAAAAAAAGGAAAAGGACTGAGAAATAACTATCACGACTTCTGAAACAAGACTGTTTATTCATAGAAGTAATCCTCCTTATATACAATCGGAATGTTGTTTACATTCCAGGATGGTATTAAGGTTGATACTGCCACGCTCCGGTCTTTAACTCCCCCCGCCAGTTTACGGGGATCTCCGTAAACTTTATATTCAACCCTAACTTGTTAATATCCTCACAGAGCGGAGCGGACAGTCAACCTTACTACCTTACATCTGATCTTTTAATAAAACCAACAACAAAAAGAAAACAACTCAAACGTCCTTCTGTAGCATATACAATAAACAGAAAGAAAATCTATTATCACTATCTTATACTTAACGTAAGGCACACAATTCTTACTATTTATCATTACAAAAAACAAAACAACAAAAAAAAAACAAAAAACTTCTTCTATTTACACACTACCATTCACAGAAATTGAAACAAAGGGTTCTTACAGCTACACTTGCACTAAAAAAAAACTTTCTTATGCTCTGGTACAATTACAATTGTGTTATGGTTACAAAAAAAAAAATCCGTGTGCAGAGATGGGGGTACTCCCGTTCACACTGCTTTTTCGGGTTCTACCAAAGGGAGTTTCAATTGTTCAATGTGAACCGTTCGTCTCTCTGGGTTCTTTGACGCTCCCAATGGTTACTATGTTATGTTCCCTTATAACTATAACCCTAAACGGGCCCTCGTAACGCGTCAATTCTTTCCCTCTGTTAGACCCCATTCTCCGGTAGACGATTGTCCCTATCCGTATCTCTCCCATCCTGTCTCGTACCTTTAGGTTCTCTCTCTCTACCCTCTTCCGTTTCTCCCGTACTTTCTCCCAAACCTTCGCTATCTCTAACCTATTACTAACGATTGCCTCCGCCGTTTCTTCATCCGCGGCCGTATTCCCGCAATCTCGTCTCCATCCCCGCACTCCGAACAAAACTTCGATGGGTGAATACCCTGTGATCGAGTGTATTGAATGGTTATATGCAGCTACGGCTTTTCTCATAGCTATATCTGCTTCATCTCCCTGCTCTTGGGATGGCCCGGAGTGTTGAGATGCCACGCTATATCCAATCTTTTCGCTTCCTCTCTAATAGCGACGCTGTCAAATTCCCTCCCACCGTCGGACGAAATTCTGTCGGGGACCCCGTAAAACTGGACCCATGTTTGTAGAGCCTCCAACACTGCTTCTGAAGATCTGTCTAGTACCTTATACGTCATTGCTACTTTGCTAAAGAGATCTATCATGGTGACCCATTTGAATCCCCTCCACGTGAACGTGTCGACCTGCAGCTCTTTTAATGGTGTGTATCCTGTGGATGTCTCTTCTTGTCTCCCTCTTGGCGGATGTCGGTCGTACTTCGTGCGCATACAAACTTCACACGCCCCTATAGTTTCTTTGATGGTCTTTTTCATTCTACACCAGAAATATTTCCTCCGCAACGCTTGTAGCGTCTCGTGCACTCCGCGATGATTCGTTTTCCCTTGATGATAGGCTAACGTCACTTCCTTTTGTTGCTCTATGTCCGTTAGCGTTTCTACCATGCATTTACATCGGATAAACGTTCTGTCCACGCCAATTCGTTCTGCTCTCCAAATTCTTTTAATTTTTTCCCATATAGTGGCATTCCCTACATAGAGATGATGGGTTTTTCCCGGTTCTGACGCGTCCCTTAGTGCCCTACAAATTTCGTCTTCTCGCGCCCCTGGTTGTGACCAGATCGTGTTAATTTTATTCCTCCCATATTTGCTATATGCTATTTTCATCATACCCGAGGTCCTCGTCTTCCAGATCACCTGACGCCGTTTATCGTTAACGATTTCCTCGACTTCTTCCATTTCTACCGGCCTCTCTTCCGCAGGGCTCTCTTCTTCTGGGGACTCCTCTCCTCCCTCCGTCTCCTCCGTACCGTGGTCACCCTCTTCGCCTGGCGTCCATTTCCTCAGAAATTGCCGTACGTTTCTTGATGTTTCGCCGCTTTCTTCTTCGATGGCGTTGACCATGATGGCTCTTGTCAACCAGTCTGCCACTATATTTTCCTTATAACTAATTTCCATGTTGTATTGTCCCAAGAACTCCTTCCATCTCGTGACTCTCGCCGAGGATTCCTTTAGCCTTCCTACCCATTGAAGCGGTCTGTGGTCGGTGTGGACGTGGAACTTTCTTCCGAAAACGTATGGTCTAAAGTGGTCAATAGCCCATAATATCCCCAGTAGCTCTCTCTCCAAGGCGCTATACCTTGTTTCCGCGTCGGTTAGGCGCCTGCTGGCGTATGCTACAGGACGCTCTCCTCCCACACCCTCCTGAGATAAAACGGCTCCTAGCGCATATTCGCTGGCGTCCGTGGTAACGGTAAATTGTTTGGTGAAATCCGGAAACGCCAATACCGGTTCCTCTTGCAATTTCTCCATGCATTTTCGGATATTATCCTCCATCACCGGTGTCACGGTTAGTTTGGCCCCTTTCTTTAGTAAATTATTAAGCGGCACCAAATATTCCGCCATTTCGAGTACAAATCTCCTATAGTAATTTAGCGTTCCTAGGAGTCTGCGGATCCCTTTTACATTTCGCGGCACCATCATCCTCCTAATCGCCTCTACCTTCGCCGCGTCGGGCTTTACCCCTTCCTCGGAAATGGTATGGCCTAAAAAATTGATCTGTCTCTGTCCCAACATCGATTTTTCTCTGGACAGTTTTAACCCAAATTGCCGATTTGGGTTAAAACTAACACTCTCTCGAATACCCTTCTCAAATGTTGTACATGGTCGGCCTCGGTTTTGCTGAAAACCAGTAAATCGTCCATATAGACTTGACATACTCCCTCATCTATACCTCTCAAGAATTCATCCATCAGTCTCTGGAAGGTGATTGGGGCGTTTTTTAATCCGAACGGCATTCGGGTAAATTCGTAATGCCCCCTTTCAAAAGTAAACGCCGTTTTGTGTTGGTCCTGTGGGTGCATCCTTATTTGGTGATATCCCGCTTTGAGATCGAGAGTGCTAAAAACCATCGCCCCACTAAGCCTGTCCAAAATGTCCTCAAACCTGGGGATAGGATATTTTTCGTCCACTGTATTTTCGTTTAATCGTCTATAGTCTATGACTACCCTATATTTCTCTTTACTTTCTCCTGGCGCGCTCTTTTTCCTTACTGCCCACAGTGCACTATTGTACAGTGACGTGCTATTAACGATAATTCCCTGTTTCTTCAGGCTCTCTAGTTCTTCTCTAATATGCTGTCTCAGAGCCTGCGGATACCTCCTTTCTTTCACATACGACACTAGTCTTGCTTTAACGGGATCTCATGGACCGTCCTTCCTGTCACTCCTAACGTACTAGTCTCCTTAAAGAATATATCCCCAAAGTCTTTCTGTACCGTTTCTCTCCAGTCTTTGACCCTATTTACCGCTCCTATTCGCGCTTTCTTATCCCTTTCAACCCCCTGGCATTTATATGTCGTTTCTCCTAACCTAATACTCCACTTCCCTTTACTATTCTTTACTCGTGCGCCTGCCTGCCCCAACAGATCGCTCCCTGCTATTGCCTGGTACTCCCGAGTCATTTCCTCCACTATGAGCACTTTTATCTTTCCCTGTTTCGCCACCCACCGGTTTAGACCGATTACCGCCTATCCTTCTACCCTGCACGGCCCTCCCAGTGTGATTAATTTACACTCGCATTTCTGAACCCGGAGTGCCCCTTCTCTGCCACACTGTTTCTCCAGCGCACCTCGGGTCATAACAGTGTTTGAGCTCCCTGTGTCCACCAGGCATCTCACTCCCCCTTTCAACTTAATAATTGGCAACCAGCATGACTTACCTCTGATGTTGTTGCATGTCGCTGTGCGGTCGCCTCATTGCGGGCACTCCCCTCAGATTCCTGCTGGCTTCCTCCTCTCCGCTACCGCTCGTCGTCGCTCACCCCATTGACGGCTCCTGCCTCCGCTGTTCCCTGGTTCCTCGTCATCTGTCTCCGAAGTTCCCGAAGTCTCTGTCGCCTCTTCCGAAGTTCTACTCCTCGGGAATGGACCCGCCTTCTGGGTGTTGACCTCCATCGGCTCTGCCCATGGTGTTTCCCTCCTCCGGTAGATGTATGGGCATTGCCTCGCAACGTGCCCTTCTGTGCCGCATTCGAAGCATCTAGTGCGAGGGCACTGGGCCACTAGATGTCCGGGCCTCCCACAGCCATGGCACTTCCTCTCTTCTTTTCGAGGACCATTCCTCACTTTAGGTTGTCCCGACCTTCTCTCGCCTACCGAGGGTCTCTCGCTCTTATACGCGGGTTCTTTCCTCCTCCAGCCCATTGGTGTGGTTCTGGGGCGTCTATCGGTCACTCTCCTCCACCCCGTTTCTTCCACCTCCATCCTGGTTTCCTCTTCTCTTGCGCTAGAGTCGATCATCTCCTGGGCGCATTCGATGAATGAGCAATCTCGTGGCAAGCCTTCCCTCTTTCCAGTCTCTTTAGCCAATTGGAACTTGAAGAAGATTGGAACTTGGTGAGAACAGTTACGTCGCAAGACTTAAGGAGAGCAGTCTCGGACCTAGAAAGGTTCGACGGAGAAACAGGAGAACTGAATCATTTCCTCAAAGGAGGGGATCGGATAATGGTGAGAATTCAGTTCAAAGAAACGAACGACCTGATAGACCCCAGTGACGCTGGAGCATTGAGAGCGGCATTGGTATGCAGAATTAAGAGGAAAATATTAACTTTAATCCAAGCAGACGAAGATACTCCGTTGATCATCGTGAAATATCGATTAAAGAAAGCATTCGGAGGTGGTCGATGGGCTCCGGAAGAAGATATATTCAGGATGTTTAGGGAAACTAAACAGCTGCACCAATCCAGCGGGCAATATGCAGGCTCACTGTTGGCCCGTTTTAATAACATAACAGAGAAGATGCGAGAGACATTAGGAGCGGCGGAAGTAGAGGGGAGAATGGCGTTTTTGGCAACGATACTAAAGGTACAGCTAGCGAAGGAAACGGACAAGAAAGAGGGGTTACCAAGAGATAAATCTTTTATGGAATGTGCTCAGGAAATGATAGATTCTAGCGCCAGAGATGAAGAAGCCCGACAGGGAGAAGAGGTAGATGCGGGCTGGAGTAGGGTAGTTTACAAGAGGAATAAGGCGAACAGAAGCAGAGTCAGACCAGAGGCATGGAGAGAGAGGGAGACAGACAGAAGAGGAAAGGAGAGAACGAGGATGAATGAGAGAAGACCAGGGAAGGAAAGAAAAGGTTGGAAGAGGGAAGATAGGAGATGTCATGGATGTGGAAGAGTGGGACACTTGATAGCACAGTGCCCTCAAACGAAATGTTTTGAATGCGGAACGGAAGGACACATAGCAAGGCAGTGTCCGTACATAAGCAGACGCCGAGAATCGAACCGGGGGGAACCTATGGAGGTAAATACTCACAGAATATGGAGAAGGAGCAGACCACGCTCAGAGTCCTCGAGATCATCAGAGGAATCAGAGACGGAAGAGGAGGAGAGCGAGTCGAGAAAGAGAGGAGGCGAAGCCAGAAGGAACGGAGGACGGCACGTAGAGGCAGAGCGGAGAACACGGGACGAGGAATGAGGAGAGTGCTGGTGGAGAGGCAACCAGGCAGTAATAAACAACATAGAAGGTGAGTGCAGTGGTTTGCCTATTATTCGAGTCGCGAGTGGAGTGCGATGTTTAGTAGATACGGGAAGTTCTAGTACCATAATGTGTAGAGAAGCAATAAAGCGGTTATGTAAAGGAAAGAGGATACCTCAGGTACAGACATGCGGGTATAAGTTAATTACATTAGGGGGCCCATACGGGGTAGAAGGGGAAGTGGGAATATATATGTGTAGATGGGCTAGCAGAGGAGAGGAGCTAAGGGTGCATGTTGTGGAAAAGATGCCGCGGGAATACGAAGGAATCATAGGATGCGATCTGTTAAAAAAAATAGGAGCACGGATACGGAATAGGGACATCAAGATAGGACGGAGGAGGTACAAATGAAAAGGGGTACAGAAATATGGCAAAGTTAGCGTAGGGGCGATCAGCCAGATAGAAGACTGGAGACAAAGTTTACGGAACGAATACCCGGAAGTTTTCTTTAGGGAAGGGGAGCCACTGGGTGCGACAGGAAGAACGGTGCACGAAATTCCGCTAAAACAAGATCGGGTTACTTATGTTAAGGAGAGGCGGTACCCTCAGGCATTGCGTCAACACATTCGAGAAGAACTGAGACACCTTCATCAACAAGGAATTATAGTTGATAGTACCTCACCAAACAATAGTCCTCTGTGGGCGGTGAAAAAGAAGAATTGTGTGGACTTCAGAATACTTAATGAAAACACCCTGGATGAGAAGTACCCCATACCCCGGTTTGAGGATATATTGGATAGGCTGAGTGGCGCAACAATTTTTAGCACACTGGACCTGAAAGTCGGATACCATCAGATAAAGATGCACCCCCGAGACCAACACAAAACGGCATTCTCATTTGAAAGGGGACATTTCGAGTTCACGAGGATGCCGTTCGGGCTAAAAAACGCGCCCATCACATTTCAGAAGCTGATGGACGAATTCTTGAGAGGGTCAGACGAGTCATTTTGTCAGATTTACATGGACGACCTGTTAATATTCAGCAAAAATCAATCACAGCACAGAAAACATTTACGGAGCGTCTTTGATAGGCTGAAACAATTTGGGCTAAAACTATCAGAGGAGAAATCGACCCTGGGCAGGGATGAAATCAACTTCTTAGGGCACACAATATCAAGGGAAGGAGTGAAGCCGGACGCCCGAAAGGTAGAAGCCATAACCAAGATGGCGATGCCGAACGATGTCAAAAGCATTAGGAGGCTATTAGGAACTCTTACCGGCGGTTCGTACCAGAGATGGCAAGATATTTGGTTCCGCTCAACAATTTATTAAAAAAAGGTCAGAGAGTAATAATAACCCCCGAAATAGAGGACAATATCAGGCAATGCATGGGGTACTTACAGAAGGAACCGATACTAGCATTTCCGGACTTCCACAAAATATTTACAATTACTACGGATGCAAGCAAGTACGCCATAGGAGCAGTCCTGTCACAGGAAGGGAGCAACGGGGAACGTCCGATAGCATATGCAAGTAGGAGGCTCGCCGACACGGAATCACGATACAGTGCGTTGGAGCGCGAACTTCTGGGCATCATATGGGCGGTAGACCACTTCAGACCTTATGTGTTTGGGCGAAAATTTAAGATCCAGACAGACCATCGGCCGTTAATGTGGGTGGGCAAGCTGAAAGAGTCATCGGCAAGGATAACCCGATGGAAGGAACTTCTAAGCCAATATAACTTCGAGATAAGTTACAAGCCCGGAAGAGAAAATGTCGTGGCAGACTGGCTATCGCGGGCATTGCAAGTTAATGTAATGAATGCGATAGAGGAAGAACGGGGGGAACATTCAAAGGATCTAAGACAATTCATTAGTGAGTGGACACCAGAGGGGGAAGGAGAACAGGGAGTACCGGGCGAGGCAGAAGAGACCGAATCACGAGAGAGCGACAGTTCGGAAGAAGAAAGGTCTAGAGAAATGGAGGAAAGAGAGGACATCATTACCGATAAATACAGGCAGATCATATGGAAGACCAGAATTTCGGGCCTCATGAAGATTGAGTACGGGAAATACGCTAAAGGCCGAATTCATACAATCTGGTCTCAACCGGGAGTGCAAGAGGAGCAAATTTGTAAAGCACTCAAAGACGCGTCCAGACCGGGAAAAACACACTATATATACGTGGGGAATGCGTCAATATGGGAGAAAATAAAGTACCTGTGGCGCTCGGAAAAGATCGGGGCCGATCGAATGTTTATAAGGTGCAAATTGATGGTGGAAACGGTGCGTGACCCGGAGCAACAACATGACGTAACTGTCGCGTATCACCAAGGTAAGACCAATCACAGGAGAGTGGGGGAAACGTTGCAAGCCCTGAAGAGAAAATACTTCTGGTGGGGGATGAAGAGGACTATAGAAGATGTAGTCGGGAGTTGTGATATCTGCCAGGTCACTAAATACGATCGCCACCCACCAAAAGCAAAACAGGAGGAGACCCCGACACCAATCACTCCTTTAACTGTAAGTCCGTTAAACGTTTACGTGGAAAGGACACAAATGGGTTACGGTAATCGACATCTTTAGTAAGGCCGCGATGGCATACGCAGTTCAGAACCGGACATCCGTAGCGGCGATAGAGGCGTTAAAAGCATGGTTCCAATATTATGGGATGCCTTACAGGATATCATCGGATGGCGGACGAGAATTCGACAACAACAGCATCAGAAAAGAAATGAAGACACTGAACATAAGGTGGCACGTCAATACTCCGGGACACCCTAAAAGTAGAGGCTGTATTGAGCGTCTACACAGCACGCTGGGGGACCACCTGCACCCTGTGGAAAAGGGATGGGAACCGGAAGCGGCAATGCCGAGAGCCGTAGCAGCTTACAATCATTCCATTCATATGGGGACAGGCTTTGCTCCGTTCGAAATGCTCTTCGGGATGCGAGAACACAGAAGAGATTGCAGGGACACCGCAGTAGACGAAGGCATAACGGAAGCCGTCATAAACAACCGAATCGCATTGTTGAACATATGGGAAAAGGCACGCTCCAAGATGGAAAGAGAAAAAAGTAGGAGAGTGGCAAGGGCGAACACCGGATTAAAAGACAGAATGGAGGACATAAGAATAGGTACGGTGGTTTACCGAAAACTAGGGTCAAATAGGAACAAGGAGGTGACTCGATATGAAGGGCCGTTTAAAGTCATCGGGATTCGGGAACACAAAGTCGTAACGATACAAAGTATCAGGGAACCTCGGAAACGTAGGACGGTACACGTAGAACAATTAAAATTCCCGGTGAGGAACCATACGTTCACTGAATAAAATACAGGTATCCTCTTCTCCTCACTACTGAGATTTATATCCCAGAGAATAGATTTAAGTTCAAGTATAATAGCGAAGCACAGATATGTGTTATGTTTGTTTTAGTATATAAGAGCATGTGGCTGAGGACAGGAGTGTAATAGGAGAAAGTTTGTTTACTTTTTGTATTATAGTGTATTTCTGTTATAGTGTATCTCTGTTTATAATGTATTTCTTTTTGTTGTTCTTTCAATTTTTGTTTGCTCAGTTTTTAAGTTTATGAGGAGTAGTCATAAACTGGCAGGGGGGAGTTAAGATAGCGGATAGCACAATATCACATGTAATCCTATATCACAAATGTAAATAGAACTTAAGACTATATATAGGAGATTATGAGAAAGAATAAAGCAGTCTTTGTACAGTACTCGAGTGTCGTTTGTTCCCTTATTTCCTTTTTTTTTTATTCTAAAGTTTAGACCGGGCGTAAGTATATATATATATATATATATATATATATATATATATATATATATATATATATATATATATATATATATATATATATATGTATGTATGTATGTGTATATATATATAATATTATATATGTATATATAGTAATATATACATAACACTCTGAGGATGACTCAGTGCTAATTTTGGGGTATGGGTCATTCTTCGAAAATATGGAAATCATAGTCCCTTGTAGGAACCAGACTTTTTTTCAGAATGCATCTGGCAGACATTTTTTCATTGATTTTTGATAAAGCACTGTCTTAGATTGTTTTATCGGGCGTAACCTTTAATGTTAACAACAATTTTACATGTGTAAACATGTTTTAAACATAAAAATCCGCATACCCTTACATGACCCATCGCTTGAATTTTCTACATTGAATATGTTGAGCTATTTATTTATTTTTTAATTTTTAATACCTTACCTTTTGGCAATACGGTGTTCAATTTTATTGTATGAAACAATAACATTAATTGTTTCCCATTTTAATTCAGAAGTCCGTGATCATCTTCGCAGTCTCCTGGGAATACTTTCCAGCTGCCTTCTTCTGGATCCAATATTGAAATGTGCTAAGGTCACTATTGCCTTCCTCCTGGACACGAAGGCTTCGTACTACGGGTAGCTTTCAAAGTGACGAGAAGAGGGAAATCTTCTTTTGTAGAAGCTATTACTCCTTTTTAGCTTGACCCTCAGTGCTTCAAGCACAATGCAGGTCGTGATTACATGTTCAGTTTGTAACATGTGGTTACATGAACGACACAACTGGGGCATGGAGGGTCGACATCCATTCCAAGGCTGTGTGACTTGGCACGAAAGCTCCTATCCTCCGTGAGGAATTGAGAGATCCAATTGATTATTGATAGTCTGACTGACTGGACCCATCTTGCAACTAGTCGAGAACAAACGATTGGGCAAAGCCATCGTTAGGGTAGCTCAAATTGTGGTTGTACCCACCGTCTATTCCATTCCTGAAGAATGTGTCAATGCTCAATCCCTGTGGAGCATTCCCTCCTGTAACATGTTTGATCAAATCTTCCTCCAGGAGGAGAAAGAGAGATATCCCCATGCTAAGACCTGCGCTGCCTCATAGAGTCACTTGTATGCTCTGGTATCCCTTAACAGAGCCATCCTCTGGGTAGATGCCGTTCAATTCTTCTTCCGGTTAGCGAGGTTCAGGTTCCATGAGAATTCCGCACGATAACCAGCACTACTCTCTTGGAAATGGTTATGGTCACCTGGGTATCTAATGTCCCAGACGAATATTTCTTATCAGAGTGACAGTAGTTCATGTTAAACTTCCTTCCAAACCTTACGCAAAGGTGGTTTTCCACCTCACTTGGACTAATCGTCTCTCCCTAAATTTTTAAGATGATAGGCTGTGCCCTCTGATTCATGCTCTTTAGATGGATGGCTTGAGTTTTGGCAGCAGCCATCGTCATCCTCATCCTCGCCCACTATGTCCCTACCAGGTTGGAACTTAGGCCTGTTACTTTTTTGACCTCGGCTCTGCAATTGGAGCAGTCCAGAGAAGCCGTCCACATATACCACCAGTACGCATGTCTTTCCTCTTATCTTCGTTTATTGCAAGCCCCATCTCCTAAGTAGCCCGCATAAGGACTAGGAATGCTTTTTCCAGTGCGCTGAGAGACCTTGCGACGATATCGATGTCATTCGCATATGCCAGTAATTGGACTAATTTGCTGTTTATCATACCACTGGTTTGGATGCCAGAATCTCGAACTACCTTCTCAAGAGCGAGATTCAATAGCAGGCATGCCAAAGCCTTGTCTGAGCCCTTTATTCTAGGAGAACTCCTGGAAAGCTCTGTTTGAATTGTTACGGAGCATTTAACACCATCCATAAGTCTATTGATCTTGGGTAGGATCCCGAGTTCTTGAAGAGCAGCATAAAGTTTGGGTCTCTTCATGTTATCGTAGGCTGACTTGAAGTCAATAAATAGTAGATGTGTCGTCATTCTATATTCATTTGCTTTTTCCAAAATAGTTCTGAGGCTGAAGATCTGGTCAGTGGTCGATTTGCCTTTCCTAAAACCAGCTTGTTTGCGATTTCTCGATCAGCGAATTTCTCGGTCCCCCTTTTGTCATGGGATATTTAAAAAAAAACCTAGCAAACAGTGGTTACAGCAGGTGAAGCTGCACAACTGGAGGTTGGCCAATTTTGGTTTGGGAAAAAAGTGATGCTTTTTATTTGATGGAACTTTGAAAACGTTTTGCATTTTGAGCTTGTTCCTGATGGTCGGCAGTGGACTCAAACCTTTACTGTGAATAGCTAGACAGAGTTTATACAGTTTTCAGTGAAAAGTATCCCGCTTTGATCAACAGGAAACAAGCCATTTTGCAACACGACAATGCCCATGCACATTGTTCTCATTTAAAAAATTGTTCACCTAGAAAAAATTATGGGAACTGCAAGGAGTAAACGTTTTGCCTCATCCTGTTGATAGCCCTGACATTGCACCATCAGATTATGGTTTGTTTAGATCAATGACACATTTTTTAAAAGGTCAGATCTTTGATAATTACGAGGGCGTAAAAATTGGATGTGAAGAGTTCTTTGCCTCAAACCAAAGGAGTGATACCGGTATCAAATCCAATTACTGGCAGAAAGATGGAAGCAGTAGAAAACAATGGACTTTACTTTGAAGAGTAAAGTATTCAATAATGTTTAAAATATGTAATCTCAAATAATGCTATAGTAATACACAAGGACTTTTGTAACAACCTAGTAATTTCTAAACGATGCAATCTATCGAAAAAGCAATAGTAAATTAAATTAAGAACCTCTTCGTGAAAAAATTAAATTTTATGTGGATGAATGTTTGTTTACTATTTGTTTAAAATAATTAATTAAAGATTGTATAATGTTTTTAGTGTTCTGTAATTCAGATATATTTCCTAATGTTCGGGAAATATCCCAAAATGTATAAAAACAGTTGAGTACAGCAATAAAGAAATTGATAATGGAAGGTTCATTCGTCATTCGTAATGTACAAAATATAAATGTCATACAATCTTAAATGTTTGTCAAATGTTGATTTCAAGGTTCATAAATGATTCACTAAATTAAGAGGCTTAAAGGACGTCCGAAAAATAAAATAAATAAATAAGTGGACAGGCATTGAAATCCAGGGACTGTACAGAGGTATATTCAGCTGAAAATGAATGAAGCGAAAATGAACGCTCTATCGAAAGACGGAACTAGTTCTGACAGAGACAAATTGCTTACTACAGAAAAAAAAAAGAAGTAAACTTTCGGTGACAACTCGGCGGTTCTTCCTTTTTCTATAATGGTTGATAAATGGAAAGGAATCAGGTCGGGAAATATATCTTTGTTAGCTTAACAACTGTAGCTCGCTAAATGATAACACTTCCCAATATCATTAATCGTAAAGTCTCGGTTACACGGTAACAATGTAACGTCGTGGTAGTACTGTCACGAAAGTGTGGCAGTGTCATTGTATTCACGTTTACGGTAAATCTGGTGGTAGAGAAATGGCGGATGTACAACAGCTGAAGAACAGCTTATGTGATTATTTTAATAAATGCAATTCATTTATAAATATCTGATGTGGACACCGCACGACTTGCTTGTACGCCTATGAAACTATAAATCCGTAGCTCAAAAAGTGATCTTGAATTTGGTTACTAGTTTCCGAAGATAGCAGTATCTCAAAAACGACACTCGGCGTCCCGACGTCCATGTATTGACACACATTTACCCGAGCTCTTGTTTCTGGAGGTCTCATTCCGTTATTATATGTCATTTTCTTTCAGTAATAAACATGTTCCAAAGAGATTTCTTCATGTTCCGTGACAACATGAGAACTGTCTATGTCGCTAGATGAAACATTGGAAATCGAAGGTTTCGACATTTTAACCGGAAGAACTCTCTTAACTTATGTCTTATTCTTCTGCTGCTGACTTGTTCAGCTCAAAAATGGGGAGGAAAACAAGTATTTTACACTGAATTTTAACACTTAAAACAAGTAATAAAATTATTTAATTAGAGTGGAAAAAAACACGTTTGTAACCTTTATCACCGAACCGTATGATCTCTGTATTCTGTGTTAATATAACTTTTGATGTAAGTTTAAAGTACCCCTTTCCGCTCACTAATTTCAACAATAATCTATTGTATTTTTTATACTGGTATTTAAGTCTTATTTACCAAATTTGAGATGTTTAGCATTATATTTTAACATACTTTTTAAAAAAGTCTAATAAGACCTTCAAGTAAAGTATCACTTCCGGTTTTTCAATTTTGACCAAAATTTATCATGTCATTTATATTAATATGTAAGTATTTTATACAAAATTTTAGAAGTTTTGCATTATATTTGAATATAATTTTTGATGAAAATCAATAGTGACCTTCAAATAAAGTACTATTTCCGGTTATCATGTTGTGACCAAAAAGGGAGGTCCTCAACTACATTTGTATTCCTAAATACAAAATTTTAACTTTCTACGCCTAACCGTTTTTGAGTTATGCGAGATACTTACAAAGGTACTTACAGACGTCACTACGAATTAGTCAGTAAATGGATTCAAGGATGGTCAAAATAGATGTTTCCGTAGAAATCTGAAAACCGAAAGTTTTTGCGATTACAATAATTCCTTTACTGCGTACAAGGAAGTAAAAAATAAAAATTAATCTAAAAACTTAATTTCTCTCTCACTCTCAATAATTAATTTAATGTAAAATATATTTATATTCTGCCCAGAGAGTACAGTTGTTCTTTAGTGGAAGAAGAAACAATTTTTACTACCTTGCACGAAGTAAAGGAAGTACTGTAATCGCGAAAATTTTCGGTTTTCAGATTTTAACAGAAATATGAATTTTGACCATCGCTGAATTCATTTTGACTAATTTCGTCGTGATGTCTGTACATTCGTCCGTTCGTATCTCGCATAACTCAAAAACGGTTAGCCGTAGAAAGTTGAAATTTTATATTTAGGATTGTTGTAAAATATAGTTGCGAACTTCTTTTATTGGTTATTATTGGTTTATTATTATTATTATTATTATTTATTGGTTATTACTTGATCACCGGAAGTGGTACTTTACCTGAAGGTCAAAACAGATTTTAATCAAAAATCATATTGAAATATATTGCAAAACTTTTTAAATTAGGTATTTATGATTTATATATTCATTTCAATAGCATAGTAAATTTTGGTCTAAATTAGCAAACCAGAAGCCGTGATTTACTTGAAGGTCATAACAAACTTTTATCAAAATTATATTAAAATATAATGTAAAACGTCTCCAATTTGGTAAATAAGACTTTTATATCAATATAAATAATGTAACAGATTTTGGTTGAAATTGAAGAGCCTAAAGGAGTACTTTACTTGAAGGTCATAATAAACTAACATCAAAAGTTATATTAACATTTATATATATGGTTCAGTGATAATGGTTACAAACGCAATTTTTTTCCACTATAATAAAGAAGTCAAGCGGTGTCTAAATCAGATATTTTTTGTTCGTCGAAAATATTACAAATTCCTCATTCAAATAAGCACATACAGCGCAGTGCTTAGAGAGTAAACAAAATATTATATCTTTATTTTTAAATTATATTTAAAATTTCTATAGAGATGTCAATTAATATGAATTATAGTTTTTTCAAATATTTGTTAATGCTTTTGTGACTAAAAGCAAAGAAATAGATTGAAATAAACATGCACGTTAATCACATAGCATGTAATTTTAATTCAGAGCTTGTAGCTCTAATACAAGGTAAAATAAGCTTTCAATGTATTAATATTACAAAGTAAACAAAATAGATGATTTTTGCTTGTTTAAGGTGTTATATTCATTTTACACATTTCGGGGTCTTCCTGCCTGTTTTTTGCTCTGTTCCTCCTATTTGCTGACTATATAGTTCTGCTATGTACTGAGAATGCAGGGATTGAAGGAAATAATTAAGATTAAATAATAGGAATCAAATAAGGGATAAATTAAAGAGATCCCATGCGGTTTAGCAATATTAATAATAATCGGATTCTTTTTCGGACAAAGAAACAGCGGGCTAAGGATCCTTGAGGTCTATACCTGGAAGGTCGGGGTGCAGGTCGAGAGTGCCGGGAGGTCGCTCAAACCGTCATAAAGATAAAACTAGAGATAGTCCCGGTCGACAAGGTTTAATAAAATTTGCCGCCCTAGGATAGAAAAATAGGAACAATAGAGAAAAAGTTCAAACATTTTGAAGGCCTCTTCAAAAATCCCCAAAGGTTGAGCTTAGAAGAGCTTATAATATTAAAATAAGATGGCCCAGAAGGAGAGCGGGGACAAAATGTAGCTTCAAGAAGGAGAAGGGGAAAAGAGAGAGAACAGGGAGAGGAGACAGAAGTAAGGGGAATTCTAGGGAGAAGGCAGAAGAGTGAGGTTCGGAGAGTCCTAGGGAAAAAATAGAAGAGTGAGGTTCTAAGAGTAGAAGCAGAGGGTCCAGCTGAGCAATCCATCCGAGATGGAGTTCGAGCGTCTGGTGGAGAGTAGAAGACCGCTGCAGGATAGAAAACCAGATCATCGAGAGGTGAAGTGGCGAGGAGACCAGTCTCTGAGCCAGCGAAGGCGACACTGAGATAAGTGATAGTCCTTTCATTCAAATGTGTACATTAATGTCTAATATTATGTGGCACCCGAGTAATATTTTAAATAAGCAAGTTCTTAAGCAAGTAATTAAAAAAGTACTCTCAAATACATATGTTAAAGTCCATAGGTTTTTATAATGAAGTTAATTCAGGTTGTGAATTATTAACCAGCAGTTTAATTAATAACGTAACTTAAATAAAGTAAGATCTTCTATCAAAATCTACTATTTCATTTACCCTGCATGCCATCATACAGTTTAATTAAGTGAATTGGTAAATGCTACACCCTTGGAAAGGATCTCCAATGTTATTTATACTATCCCAACCTAGTGTCCAAAATAGGGGGGTCTGCGGTCTCAAGCCTTTTAAGTTAAAATACAGTTTGATTGATCGGTTCCCATCTGAAAAGCAATAGTAAATTAAATTAAGAACCTCTTCGTGAAAAAATTAAATTTTATGTAGATGAATGTTTGTTTACTATTTGTTTAAAATAATTAATTAAATATTGTATAATGTTTTTAGTGTTCTTGTAATTCAGATATATTTCCTAATGTTCGGGAAAAATACCAAAATGTATAAAAACAGTTGAGTACAGCAATAAAGAAATTGATAAAGGAAGGTTCATTCGTCATTCGTAATGTACAAAATATAAATGTCATGCAATCTTAAATTTTTGTAAAATGTTGATTTCAAGGTTCATAAATGATTCACTAAATTAAGAGGCTTAAAGGACGTCCGAAAAATAAAATATACTGCAAATATAGAGTATATTGAATAAGTAAATGCGGTTTCTGGAACCCCCACCTGCCTTAGAAAAGCAGTTTGCCAAAAACATATCAGATCTTATCGCAGATATTTCTGAGAGACTTCAGCAAGTAGTGACTGGGTGGTACAAGGAGCTGAAAAGAAAGGGTTCTGACCAATAACTTCGCTAAAATTAAGATCCTCCAAGTTGGAAGAGCTCAGGAGAATGTCAAGATCTTCTGTAAGAGGTTATTGGGGTGGAGACAGACTTCACATATCAGTGTACCGTGATCAGCAGATCTGGGAAGTGGACTTAGTAATAGGAAACAGGATCCCAAAGGCCAACTCAGTTTACTACCGGATCTGCAATTAAATTATTGGAAACAGAGAAGTGGGTCAAGAAACAAAGCTACACCTGTTTATGTCTGTATACCTCCCGGTCCTTCTTTATGGAGCTGAGAGCTGGGTACCAGCTGAAAAAAAAAACTGTAGAGCCGGATCACAGCAGCTGAGATGGTTTCTGAAAAGGGTATTAGAAAAAACGAGAAGAGGTTGTATCAGAAATGAGAGGATCAGGGAAGAGCTAAAGATATGCCCTATCCAGAAAACAATAGAAAACCGAGGTGGTTTGGCACATTCGCCGCATGGAACACCATAGAGACCCTATCAAGACAATGGAGGTGAACCAGTCCCAGAGGTAGAAACAGGAATTCCTACTTCAGCCACACCGCCCAAGGCATTGGGAGATGACGTCAAAAAAACAGCTGGCGCGAGAGGAGAAACGTGGCGAGGGACAGAGACGCCTTTCGCCGTTGGCTGGAAACACGCTGAAGAGCAAACGGGTGGAAGAGAAAGAAGAAGAAGAAAAAGGATTCTAGTTATTATCATTCATAAGCAAAGGTGTCAAAATAGATTTTTTTGTCGAAACAGTTGTACACAAAGTCATGCTGTAAATAGTGCTAAGATATTCAGAAAATTACAACTATGTTGTCAGTCAGATTTGGAATCCCGGGTGACGAATCTGTACCATATATTAGTACGTAATACCTTCTTAATTATCCTTTAATTATTCTTAATTATCCTACAGCTTTCTGGTAAAGCTGAAAGTTCACGTGGAACTTATTAGAGATATGCTTTAATTATACTCCATTTAAACGATAAGAAAAATGAATAACTCTCAAAAGCAATTAATATGAATTTAATTACTAAAAAATTAATATAAAAATACCGCATAGAGGGCGATATTAAAAAATAAATTATAAAAGCTGTTCCAGGAATATTCTCTATTAATCCTAAATTATAAAAAGGTTAAAAATAAAGTTGAGGTTCGGAGAACTGCTGGAATGTACAATCTATGCCCATTATCGGGGACCTTTTAAACCCATGGAGGGAATTTACTTAGGGAGGACCCGTAGCAGCAATTTATTTAAAATTCCATCTAATAACATTACCTACGAGGGAGAGAGGGGGGGGATAAAATAATTATACATTTAAAGAAGTAGGAGTAATCCCATTAATGGTGAAGACATTTTTTTTTAAAATACATAACTCAATGCAACACTCCATTCGTTAATAATACATATTTTCTAGTCAGGTAATTCATTTTTTTAATGTCACCAAAAAATATAAAAGAGACATTATAGTTAATTATATAGCTCGGATAGAGTATTGCTTAAAAATGAATTAAAAAAAAAATATATGAAACAAAATATCAGGTTAATAGTAGAAATGTTCATGGTATAGGTGATATAGAAACAACAGGAAAATTTAATCCTAAGCAGAGAATACCCGTCTGGGAGGCCAATTTCATCGTCAACAAAGTTCATCGTTTGTCCGCTATTGGGCAGAAATTTGCCATTCTCAAGATTCTGGAAGAGGCTCGGTTGTTTATTAGGTTCTGCGAGGAGAGTGTATTTCTGCAGTTCAAGTGTCATCCTGTGTTTCATCACGAACAAAAAAATGATTTTCTTAATTTTGTTTATGTTTTATATATTCCTGAAATTTTTGTGATTTTTTTAATGTCTTGTACCTTCGTACGTAAATAACCTAGTTCCTCGGAAGCTTCATTGTTGTTTAGAGGTATTATTGTATTTATATGTTGTGATATTTATTATATTTCATTTTTGTTAACAAATATATTTTATATTGATATATATTTTGTATGTTTATATTTTTTATATAATTATTTATTTAAATGTAGTGCATTTTAATTTTTTGTTTTTTAAAGATTCCTATTTCTTGTTGAATATTATTCCTCTTACATTTTATGATATTTTAGTCAATTTTTTCCCGATTTAAATATACTAGGAGGTTCAAATAATAATTATCTGTGGTTAAATTACTAATTTAATGAGAAAATGATAGATTACAGCGAAAAATTAAAGAAAAAGACAATTAAAGACAACATAGTAAATTTTCCCTGTTAAGCATTATATATCTGGGCTCCAATATATAAGAGAAGATATAAATAATTTAAGAAGATATAAACTTAATAAGCCAGTTAATCTAGACCTTTCTGGCATCCCGGTTAGAAGTAAGTGTTGGAAAGCTGGAAACGTTTTTAATCTGTTCATTAGACGTCAGATTAATAGTAACCTAAGTTTTCCCCGTCCTAAGTAGTGAGCCAAGGTGAGAGGAGACGGGGAAAACCCCCATATTTTCGGACTTTTTTCAGTTTTTGACCTATAAATTAAGGACGCACCCTAGCGAAACTTTTATTCTAATATAAATTAAATATTATATTAAATTCTGCGTTGGATTCGGTTTGACAGAAGAATCAAAATTGAAAATCGAAAAACATCTGGACCCAAGCTGAGACCAGAAAGAGATCTCGGAGATTAATTTTGGAAAATTTCTAAAAATTTGTTCGTTTATTGTTACCTCGAATTTTTCCCGGAAGTATAAAAAAAAAATTTTTTTATGTTTATTTTTTTAGCTCATACATGGAAACCATGAATTATTCCAATAAATTCTAATATTTATTTGATATTAAATTAAAGAAAAGCAAATTATCTACAATTTTGATTCTAAAGATTTTTTTGTTTGGACGTCCGTTTTGAAGCGAACGCGATTCGAAATCATGAGGCAGAATGCCTATATTAAATTTTGAACTAGAGCTCTCGGAGGAAAGTTTTGGAGAAGTTCAGAAAATTTGTTCATTTATGTTTCTTAGCTCACTGATTACGGATTTCAACTTTGTTACCTTGAACCGTTCCTTGAAGTATAAAAAAAAAAAATGTTTGCTTTTGCTCATACCTGGAAAAACATGTATTATTCAAATTAATTTAAATATTTCTTTTATAATAAATTAAAGAAGTGGAAATTACCTGCAGTTTTGATTCTGAGGTTTTTTTTTTGTTTGGCTGCTCTGCTTTTAAGTGAGCGCAATTTGAAATTATGAGACGGTATGTCGAAATTTACGTTTGAGTAAGTGTTCTCGGTGAAAAGTTTGAAATTTGCTCATTTGTGTTTTTTAGGGAACATATTACGAATTTGAAGTTTGTTCCCTCTAAAGTTTCTCGGAAATAAAAAAAAAAAAAAGAACAAAAAACTAATTTCGACTTAACCTTTATAATTTCGAATTGCGCTCACTTAAAAACAGAGCAGCCAAACTAAAAAGTCCTTAGAATAAAAATTTGTAGGCAACTTACTCTTCTCAAAAAGAAAATTTTTGTTTTTGTTTTATACTTCCGGGACAAATTCGAGGTTACGAAGTTAAAATTCGTAATGAGTACAATAAGAAACATAAATGAACAAATTTTCAGAACTTCCCCAAAACTTTCCTCCGAGAGATCTTGCTATATGATTAATTTAGACTTTCTCTTTCCCTCTTTAAAGTTTCCCGGAAATAAAAAAAAAAAACACAAAGAACTAATTTCGAATTTACCCTTATAATATCAAATCGCGTTCGCTTTGAAACGGATCTTCCTAACAAAAAGAATCAAAATTGTAAACTTTCAGAACTTCTCCAAAATTGTCCTCCGAGATCTTTTTCTGGTCTCAAGCGGGGTCCAGATGTTTTTCGATTTTCAATTTTGATTTTTCTTTCAAACCGAATCCAACGATTG
The DNA here is from genome assembly GCA_948150685.1 of Rhaphigaster nebulosa. Classification (NCBI taxonomy): domain Eukaryota; kingdom Metazoa; phylum Arthropoda; class Insecta; order Hemiptera; family Pentatomidae; genus Rhaphigaster; species Rhaphigaster nebulosa. The sequence goes on from OX411308.1 coordinate 170,077,288, forward strand.
AGATACTCATTTTACGCATAATTTAATGTTCTTTAATTTATATTAGAATAATATTTTCGCTAGGGTGTGCCCTTAAAATCTTATAGGCCAAAAACTGGAGAAAAATCCGAATATTTGAGGGTCTTCCCCATCCAGCGCCTTAGTTCACCACTTAGAACGGGGAAAACTAAGGTCACTATTATCTGACGTCTAATAAACAGATTAAAACTGTTTCCAGCACTTACTTCTAACCAGGGTCTCAGATTAACTGGCCTATAAGGCCGGAAATTCTTGAACTGACCAGGTAGATATGGTTTCGACGAGATGCAATGAAGAGAGAAATGTAGCCAACGGCACCAAACTTTCCGGTTCTCTCATTCCGTGGTAGTAAATATCGCAGCTAATGCAATCGTGTAAACGATAAAACAGTTGCCGTTATGACAGCTTTATCGGTTGTGGCAGTAGGTACTATTTTACTCTCAGGTTTGACGTAATAGTTGACAGTAACTGTCGCGGTAGTTATATTAATATGTATACTCCTTGACAGTGAAATGTCGCACCTTATCTACGTATCAACGCAACTTATCCTATTTATCAACTTCTTTGACGTTATTTGATTCTTGGAGGGCCGATGTATCATAAGTATTTAAATAATTATAAATTCTATTATCATCAAGGAACGTTTTACGGATTTTTTAAGAACCCTCTGCAAATTAATCCATAAATATATGAACTCATGTGATACTAAGAATATAAATCCTACCCAGAACAATTCACCTAAGTTATTATTATTGACAAGGTATTTGGACGAAACAACTAATGTCCTAATATATTTTACCAGGGATTAACAAAGTGATTTAAAAAAATTTCTTATCATACGAAACGAAATATAGATAAATTTATAATCATGTTTACTTAAATACTTATTCAGTACGGGATTGTTATCTTACAAATTCTCATTTAGCTATCATATTGTATTTATTGAAATTATCCTAGTTATATAAATATCTTTAACTTGAAAACAAGTAGACAATATTGTATCATTGTGATGAAGGTGTTGGTGTTAGTGTTGTTTGCATGCTTTGTCTTAGCGTCTTCGGGCGCCAACAAAATCTATTTGAACGTTGAAGTGGACTCGATCCTGAACCGCTACAACAATGCGAAAATTAATCACAGATTTTTGAATATATCTACTGGTGAGCTTGCTATGCCGGGATATTCAACGGTAAGACTTGATAATATCACTCTTAGTATTGAATAAATTGACGATTCACTACTTCAACTTGGACTACTTCAAAATGGAACATTAAGAATTATGAAAAGTATTTTTGGAACGGATTGTATTATCAAATATTCATAGTTAGATGTTCTATGGAATTATATTTTTAAATGTTGGATTATAATGGAATTATGGAATTATAATTTAAATGGAATTATAATTTCAATGTAGTAGCACTAGTAGGTTTTTACATCAACTTCTTAATGTGTAGGACAGATAGAATACAATCGAAACGAAATATTTTGAAATTCAATAGTTTTCGAGTTATATAAAAATGCGTTTACACCGAAATATTATTAGTAACATTGTTATAAGCGAAATTCTATTTCAATCTTTGTTATTAACATTTTGATGCCTTCCGTATACACCGGTCAATTGAGAAATGTTAGAAACAATGTTTCTAGCAAAAGTGTTTCTAACAAATATCCTAATAACATTTCAATTCCTACTGTATACAGCAACCAATAGCAAAAAGTTTTTAATATTTTCAAAGAATTGATGTAAGTGAAGTCAAATGTTATGTACATGTATTAACACATGGTATTAACAAAGTTATCTCAAGTTTAAATGCATCTTAATGAAAGAAAAAAATCCATATCTATTTATCTCTTAATTCCATGTAAAACTGTGACTTATGAGGAAGGTCACCGACGATCACTATCCTCCACGCCAAATGGAACATGGAACGATGTTGAGTGTGAAACCTGTGTGGATTTTTTGGAGTGATGAGTTGCGGCTGGAATCCCATCGATCCTAAACTTCATCACACCACGCCAAAATCCAATCACACCAAGCGATCTTGGGTAGGAAAACTGGACTGCAGTGGAACGATAGACTGCACAGTTTATAGGCTGTGATGTAATAATAATAATGTTCACAGACACTTTTTCACACCCACCGGACATTAATTAATTCAATATTATTTATTTAATATTGATAAATAATTATTTTAATTACAATTATGAATTTAAAAAAAAATTCGGTATATTCTTCCGACATTTTTTTTGTTTATTAGTTAATTGATACTAAGTGATAATTTCAAGTAGATTAAATTTTTGAAATAAAGTTATTTATTTATTTTTAATTTATTTATTTATTTTTAATTTATCATTTATTTTTTTATTTGGTGGGTGGAAGAAGAGGGAGGGGGATGGATTTCATCGATTTGGTGACCATTCATTAAATTTTCGAAGTTGCTAATGCCAAATTTACTACCGACATTTTGTTCGGCCACGAGCATTTCTACTTATTTATTAGTTTTCAAAATTCTTCGGTATAGTTGTCTTTTACTAGGTTTTCAAGGGCGCTATTTCCGAGTGCCCTATCGAATCTACTCACCAAGGTTTAAATAGATTTTATAAAACAGAAAAATTCGTATTCGTTTGTTCTCGCACTGAACTAGCAATGGAAGAAAACTGGAGTTTTTTTTATAGGTAAACGGTTTAAGGGTCGGGATTTTTTCAGTAATTCCAGTGAGTAATTGTTTTTTCTGTTATAGATGGAAATAGATTTAAGATTGGACTATTGGATATATTTATTTGGTCATTTAAGCAAAAATTTGGATTGGATTTGAAGGATTTTATTATTTTAACTGCTTGCTTCATATATTTTCAACGTGATGTATCAATTTAACTCCTGAGTCTTTGATGAATTTATGTTTTTTTAAAATTTAAATGAATTGCAAAGTTGGAATTCTCTGTCTTATTACTATATGCACGTATATGTTCCTTTAATCTCTGATTTAGTGATCTTCCAGTTTTTCCCGTGTATTTGGCTGCACAATCATTACAATTTAGTTCCTATACTCCGCTTTTTTGGAAAGGCGATCTAAAGATTTTATTTCGTATTTCATATTACTCATATATATATTTGCATAACTTGTTGCAACTGTACATGCCTAAACTTATTTCTGCCAGATCGCATGCTTAATTTTTTTTAAATTTCATCCGTTAATCTTGGTATATACGGCATTTTGTAAAAAGTTCTATTGCATTGTTTTGAATATAGTTCGTCCTTTTTTGGATTTATTTATGTTTCTTTACATATGTTATTTTCTTTGAAATATTGTGTAATTACTTTTTGAGTAGTTTTTTTTTTCTAAAAAAAATTTTAATTTTTAAAATATTAATTTTCTCAAATATATTTGTTATATTTTCTATTTGTTTTTTATTTAAGTCTTCAATCCTATCCTCATCCTTTTCTTGTTTTTTTTTATTATTATAATCTGATTAAACCATAATTTATTTAGCTTTTTTTAAATTCCTTTCTAGTTTATAGTTTGTCCTTTTTTGGATTTATTTTCTAGCTTACCTTTCTAGTTTTTTTTTTTTTTCAAATGAACGAATGAGGTTAAATACAAGAGGAAACGATCTGAGTGTCAAGATTTTACCAAATATTTTGTTTTTTGAAATATTTTTATAAAAACATCTATTCGATGCAAAGTTACCAGTAAATGGTAGATATTACAAGCTAATTTTTTTTTGTTCTAGGCGCTGGGCCCGTAGAATTTGCTATTTCTGCCGAATCCGGTCCTGAGCATTGTCTTTTTTTAGAATTACCCTTGTTTAGCGACACAGCAAGCTGATTTCAGTATAAATATTGTTAGTTGGTCTTAAGAGTTTCTCCAATTATTCTCTTTTCATTGCAAGAAATAATTATTTTAATGAAACGAAGGTCAATTGTGTTTTTCAAAAGTTGTTGATAAATTTCTATTCGACGTCGGACCTAATCATTGGGAACCACTGTTGATGAGCTATATACTTTTCCCAAGTTATACAGCTTGAAACTATAAAGCTGGAAACTTCCAGCTCTCTAAGCAATTTCCTAGTACTTTTAGTTGGGTCTGCCTCAACATGGTCCCACAGATCTTCCTCATCAACTGATGATTTTCGTCTAGAACTCTTCTTTTCGAGGCTGTTACCAGTTTTAAATTTCTTGAGCCGTCTAATCTCAGTCCGTTCAGAAAGAGTATCCTCTTTTTGGTGGGACAAAAAATGTTTCCGCGGGAGATAAGTTACGATTCTAATAATGGAGTAATATCAGCAATATTTCCAATTTTAGTGTCATGCTGTTTATTCGGTTAAAGACAAAACTGAAGGCATGAAGAGGTCATTTCGTTTACATGTTCATTTAGTATAGTTTCGGGATTAAAGTGGTTTTATATTAATTAGTTAATTATTTTTATTATTATACAAATGTTTAAATGTCGTTGTAGGTGGACTTTGCTGAAGGGATATTACTAGGTTTGGACTCTTTGTCAAGAACAGGAGATTGCTTTGAAGTCGTCGAAGGGACCAAGAAGACCTTCAACATCCAGTTTGGTCTCAGGCTGATGGTCTTGGCTCTGGAGAAAGTGTCGATTCGTGGCGTCCTCATGTCTGCATTCTTCAGAGTCGGCGACAACTCGCTCAACTTCACCTACACTATACACGACGAAAGTACCTGCCAAATGACGATAGATGCTCTCCGAGTTGAACGGTTCCAGGACATACTCTTCGGATCTTCGAGGACTGATTTCGACGGGACGGATGCCAATGACATGTTCCAAAACGCTATTCGAGCATGGTTGAACAAATGGTTAGATAGACTTCGCCCTGAAATCGAAAACCGTCTCCAATTCAGATGCATCATACCGATGGTAAAAGAAGAAATCCCACCAACTGAAGTGACAGAGGCATTTACAAGTTTGATAGAAGGTATTGCAATGTTTTAAGTTAAGTTGTACATACATTAGGAACTAATTTGAAAAGATTGTATAATATTTAACAATTAAACCGATTATGAATGATGTATTTATTCAATTTATTAAGGTTAAAGTGAACTACATTTTTCCTTATAATTTTATTCACCTTATAGCATTATGGACCAATGTTTCGTCAATTACCATATCCTCCGGGTCTACGTTTTAACATTAAATAATACTTATATATAAATAAAAATAAAATTAAAAATATAGCATCATTTACAACATACAACAAATTGTAATACAAAATCCCAACTAAGCGACTATACCACAACATTACAGGCTCAACATATTTTTTATGTTATAATATTATATTATAACAGCAACAGTTCAGCTCAACGTACAGACACTTGCAAATATTGTTCAATTGGAACATTCTTTATTATCCATAAAAATTTATATTTTGTCATATTTTTTCTTCTAGTCAAAATTATAAAAGTTCGAGGAACGATTTACAATTAATATTTTATTTTTCACCATCACATACATTTTTAAGGAATGTTAAGGTATAGTTGCTTGGTTGAAATATTGTATTGGCATTTGCTGTATGATGTAAATGCTGCAATATTTTTAATTTTATTTTTATTATAACATTATTTTTGTTTAATTAGGTTACTTTACATTAATCACTATCAACTAATATGATTAGAAAATATTAAAATCGGTTCATAAAATATTTATTTTAAGGCAATATATAAACAAATCCTGAAATAAATAACAAAAAAAAACCATAAATAGGAAAAATTTCAGCCATATCCATCAAGATTTGTTCAAATAAGTCATTCTTTTTATTCCTCTGCTGTCACGAAAAATCGCAGAAGTATGAATCAATCAGTTCTGTTAGCATGTCAATGAAGATTGCATATGCTCCTTCGGGGATAACGCCTCTTTCTTGTTATTCATTCAACAATAACCTATCCACACATATTCTTGATACTTGTCACATGATTTAATCAGTTAGTGAAAAATAACCTAAGTGATAACATATGTTACTAAAAAGTAACTGGCTGTGCTTAAAGTAGAAAAGACCGGTATTATTTAATGTTTAGATGTATAAAACTCTGAGGATGCGGTGATTCCCACGAAACGTTGGTCCATAATGCTGTAAAGCTTAATAAAATTACAGGAAAGAATTATAGTTCATTTTAACCTTCATAAAAAAATCATAATTTTATCATCATGATAATCAAATGATAATAAAAAAAAAAAAAAATCCCAGAAATTGACGATCTTTTCAAAAAACCCTCAAGAAAAAATCTTCGTTTTGTTTTCTAAATGTACTTGAGAAATCAAATGCTCGGATTGGAAAGTTGCTACAATAGCACAAAAGTCAAATAGAGTAACTATATTTCAATTAGATACTGATTTTTTGACGTTCGCTATTTCAATATACTTGTACCATTATTCTGGAAGTGTTGGATTATATACATAAACCACATCTGGGCCAAAAAAGAAAATACTCATGGATTTTCAACATTAAAATAAAATAAAATTTAAGATCTAATTTCAAATTGTATTTTGTTGAAATATAAGTATTTGTAAATGTGTTTAAAAATTTGCTTTTCTTTTTCAAAAAATTCTTATTCCTCCTGAATTTGCACGAATATCCATGAACTACATGTACATGTTACATACATATTTGTACATGTTATATGTGCATGTTACATTCAGAAATACAGATTTGAACAGAGGATGATATTTTCATTTTACAATCCACTTTCACTAAAATTGTTATTTCAATATTGCGTCTGTTGGGATTAATTATAAATATTTTGTATGGATCTTGTAGAAAAAGCAATTCTCTGTAAGATTTGTAATTATTTATTCTAAACTGCAATCAAATAGGCGAAACCGGATCAATGATAGAACCGGTTTCTAATGAGAAAGGTAATGACCTTGATGGACTCTTTAAATAATTCGAGCTGTATGGTGTGTGTGTGTGTGTTTTTAGTTCTTTTAATATTGCTGATCAGCTATTCCATTATAACCTTTCTAAACAGTGCTTAGGTTATTTCACTTTTCCTTCAGTATATATTCAATTGTCTTATAGTAATTTACTATTTCTATTTGGTTAGTCTTTTTTTATACAGTTGATGTGAGATGTCTCTGGTCTGCATTTATGTGATGTTATCCTTTTCTCTCATTAATTAATAATATTTTTTATTTTAACAAGGAAGAAAGAAAACACTTTATAGTTACATAAGATGTAAAAAAAATTTATTTTAATAAGTAAAGTTTGAAATTAAATTATTAAGGAAAGAACGGTTGTGGCACGCTACTATTAAAAGTACGAGCGAACAAGCAAGGTCTTATGTTCATTTTCTGTTGAATTTTCCGGCGATAAGCATCGAGATTTCTCTGAATTTCAGAACCACTGCGCCTGTAAAAAACACCTCTCAGATCCATGGCGTTGAAATCTCTTATTGAGGTGTCAAACTCCACAGTACCAAGGTTCTCCAGCTGTAGGGTTTTCACGACGATTTTGCAAGGTTTCGTGCAAACCATGAAGCGGTAGTGGACGGAATTCTTGATAGACCTTGCGAAACCGGTCATCTTCGAGTTGATGTACTGAAGTTCGTGTATAGTGAGTACCGCAAGTCCAAGGCCGAAGTGAGTGTCGTATAAGGTACAGTCTCCGTGCTTTGTCGCTCTGCAAGAACCCGTTCTCCAGAGGGAATCGCATCCAGTCAGGAAGACTTTGTCGTATTGGAACTGTCAACGAATGCAGAGATTAATTAATATCAATAATCTTCATCTAAAAATTCCTATAAAACAATAATACGATTTACAAAAGTTTATTTATTATTTATAACGATTTATTTTATAGTAAGGTAATGTGGAGGAAGTGCGTTTTCGGGGTAAGTGCGTACTTGTCTCGTTAAATCCTAACCCTCAATGCTAAGAGCTGCTCTTAACGGAGCATGAAGCCTAAACAATGATGCATCAGAAATATGTCACGAAAGTTGTATCTTAAAACTTTTACTGTATACCTGTATCGGTGTATATCTACGAGTAGGTTTTTTTTTTTCTTGCCAGAAGCGGAACCTACTGAAGCTGGTCTTCAAAATGATTAGTGATTTACATTTTTCCTTGATAGTTTTCTATTTTTTAAGCACTTGTCCGCAGTCACCTATCAAACATGACAGCAGGGGCAGAGGAACAGAGGAAAAATCTATCTTCAAAAATAATGATTTTATAATCATTTAAAGTCGAACTTTGTAAATTCTAGTGCGTTTGTATCTCGAATACGATTGATCATAGATTAAACCATTTCATGTAAAAATGAATGGGCATTACATTTCCTAGAATAACGTACCGATTATGTTTTTTGTATCTGTTATAGTTTAAGAAATATACGCTTTTCAAAGTAACAAATTTGAGAAAAATCATTTTTGACTCTATACAATACTGGACTATACTTTTCCTATAATCTTTACCGTTTGTTACTTTAAAGAGCGGATATGTCTTAAACTATAACACGTACGAAAAAAAATAATAGAGACATTTATGGAGGAAATTTAATGTTTTTCTCGCCTAATGTATTAATCTCGGACCAACCGTTTTCGTGATATAAACAAAAAACCCGAAAAACATGATCTTCTCTCTACCTCCTCTCTTTGCCTCTGCTCCTAGATCCGAGAACTTTCAGTATAATTAGTCCAATCAAAGCTCTGAAGAATAATTAGGCCGTCCTGTCATTGTCGACTACAACCCCCTCATTGACTGACTTATATCTCTATTTGTTTTTTTAAAGTCTCTATTTAGACTACTAGGCAGATTTTGTTGAGATTTGACACCAGTCACAGGTCATCCCAAGATGATCCTCAGAACTCGGCATTAGCAACAGCCATTTAGTAACAAAATTGCGTCCGATTGGAGAAATAATATGCCCATAACTCGGGAATTTATAAAGATGAGGAAAAATGTAAAGTGTTTTGTAATCGCAAGACCATGCCCTTAAAAAAAAAATTAAAAATCTATATTAATTCTAGTGGTTTATTATTGTCGATAATGAACCTTTGTAATCGACCAAGAAAAAAAATGTTAACCCCCTCAAAATTTGAGATTTTCCGTAGAAACCAATTTATTTTCTTTGGTTTTCGTTATTTTTTTATTTTATTTTATTTTTATTTCGTTATTTAGTCAATCGAAGGATAATTGAATTCCCTACCCCAAAATCTGTAATGCACGGAATGGTTTTGGAATCTTTCAGTAATAACCTAATATTTATTTTTGCTATTATTTTTGTTAAATCAGAAAATATATATCATCTGTCTATATATATCATATATCATATATATCATAGTCTATTTTAATCGGAAAACTGGGTAGATAAATGGCCAAATATACAGACTTTAAATTTCGGAAGTTTATTTTTGGGCGTAGGTGGTATTTCAGTGGATTGAAGATCGGATTTTTTTCAAATGTATACCAGAGTAAATATGAACGGGTATGGCTCATAGAGGAGGATTTTAACTAAAGATCAGAGAAATAGGATGGACGGCACGGGTTGTATTATGGAGAAGAAAGATGTCTGTAAATTAATAATGGCCACAGTATGAAGTACATGGACAATTCACTTTTTCCAATATTGTTAAATATTTGTAATGTTAACCCTACTGTAATGTTAGTATGACTACTTTCTATTGACAAGAAACCAAGCGATGGTCCTGATTGAAAAGCCTAATCCTCGAAAGTCTTTTTAAAATTGTTACAGCTATTTTAGTTTATGCCTATCCTATTTTCCGACGTATATAATCGTCAAAATAAGTATTTCTACACTTAATTTTCCGGGTAAAAATATGTTTAGTAATTTATTGAACATAAATTAAATGACGGATATGGTAAAAAAAACAACATCCCGCATTAATTTTTATAGGTGAAAGAAATTAAAAACCTTTACAACAAAGTATCATAAAGTAAACAGTTGTTAGAAAATAAACTTGTTGGTTTGTTCTCATCTCATAATTTTCACTTAATACACAATCTATTACTCAAATAAAAATCCAAAATGGGCCAAATGATCCGAATTTAACGATAATTTCCACAAACTGGGTCGTAAATCGAAATAATTAAGTTCTACCTGCACAGATGAATTGAGGAATTTTCTATTAATAGTTAATTTATATCCAATTTTGAAAAATTATAACAAAAAAATTATTAGGTAGGCATTTAATGGAGATAAGGAAACTTTTTATTCAAAATGTTGATTTGTAACAGCTATTTAACAGTGGGCAATTTAAGATTTGAAATAAGATGAATCATTTTTGGGTGCAGAATATTAATTTGTCAACAAAATCTTTGTTTTTGAAAAGTGGTTATATTAACTTTCGATAGACAACTCTTCAATTGTTCAATTTTCGTTAATCAATTGGTTGTACGGATTTCTAATTTCCTTCATGTGTAAAAATTAATGCGGAATGTTGTTTTATATCATATCAATCAGTTAATTCAATAAATTATTGAAAAACATATTTTTACCTAAAAAACTAAGTGTAGCAATACTTATTTTGATCACTGTATGAATATTGTACATTTTAATATTTACTTATAATACTATGAAAGAAACACTTTGAAGAAGTTCAGCCTAGGATTACTATGGCTGACTCTCATTTCTAACATTACACGAGGAACTCCATTAAAATCTGTAAGTTCAAATAATATATTTTATATTATAATTTAAGTTTTTCTGTATTTGTTTTACGAAAGTATTTTGTATCGTTTTGTAATAAGTAAGATTTTTTATTATGAATAACGATTTACTGTATTTTTTTTTCTTGTTCTTGAATAGAATAAAATAATTGTTTAAAAAGGTAGGATGCTAATTATAATCAACTAACTTATAACAATGTTTTGCTTGAAAAAAATAAAATTTAAAAAAATCCTTGTTTCATTAGGATAAATGTATATTATATGAATCATGAATGATGGAATCCAAAATCCAAGCATTCCAACCTCATATTATTATTTAATATAATTTATCTATATTAACAATTTATGATAAAATTTTTATTGCTTTTTTATAGGTAACGAAATTTATAGGTAGTAAATGATCTATATCTGGTTTTAGAACTTTTATAATTTATGATAAGGCATTTGCTTATTCTAAAATGAGATCTTCATTATGGATTCTAATTGAGGGATATACATAATCTCAGGCCCTTTACCTATTTTAATAAATAATAAAATTTTAATGTTAACAAATTAAAAGAATAGAGTGAAAGATAATCAAACTATATTTACGAATACTAAAAGAATTAAAACGAAAGATATAAAATTTAAAAGAAAGATATAAAGATTAAAACGAATTAAAAAAAAAGATAACCCACTATGAATATAACCACGATGAGTTATAGAAAACAAATAAATTTTATAAGCAAACGAATCATAAACCATAACCTCCTAATTTCAATAAAATAGCTTATAAAGTTATAAATCAAAAATGCAAGAGGGAAATAAATTATAAACAAGTAAATAATAACCAGCTGAAATTCGTTCCGGTTGATATCCCCGCCCAAAGATTAAAAAAAGGTTGGAATCAATGATCTTTCAAAAGAAAGATAAAAATTGAATATACAATAACAAATAAAGTGATCGTCAATGGCCGCCACAGACTCGGCATTCGATGTACAGACCTTGCCGAAAACATTTGCTGTCAAGAGACCAAACCAGTAGTTCTGCGGAATTTTCCCCGTAAAAAATGTTTATGTAACACCAAATTTGTTATATAGAGTTAATCCGTTAATTCACAAATATAAAAATACAAAGACCTGATTAACGTATCCTTTAGGGAATCGAATGCTTGTAGCGTTCCTGAGCCGCGTCATTGAGTTCAACCTCGCTGCGTTCCAATCGGCTACACCATTGCAATTTAAGGTGTCTCCAAAGGAGAAGACTGAACTCACTCCACTTAACAGGAAAATGAAGAAGAACATGGCGTGGGGGAATGCGTCTTATCTTCAAAACTTCTTTATATAAGGAACGGGGATCACTAAATCTCGAGTAATAAAGATGAGCCGGTAATCTCGATATCACTACAGATTAATCTGTGATATTTAATAAAATAATCTAATTTCACAATCAGAGCGTGTTATCACTGGCTCGGGCCGAACTTAGCCGAAGATCGTCGCACTACCAATCTCTAGCACCATTTGTGGAAACCAAGTGCTCTCTAATCAATTCTAAAATTCGTATTCATCGAAATTATTAAAATTATTACTGCTTTAATTAAATATTATTTAAAATTATTAGTTCTTTCAACTTTCAGTGGTGTCGGAGCGATGTCTTTCAACTTCCAGACACCACTGGAAGTTGTATTTGTGGATTTGTATATCTCTTGAGTGAGCGTAGCGAGTGGAAGTCGACAGCTGTGATCTAATTGACTGAAAAGGATCTGTTGGTGTTTTTTTTATATCTTGGACGAACGTAGTGAGCTGAAGTAATAATAATTCCGATGAATACGAATTGAATACAAAGCAATTAATTAGAACATATGACGCTATAGAGTGGTAATGCGGCGATCTTCGATTAAACTTCGGCTCGAGCCAGTGATAACGCCAAATAATCCATTCAAAATGACGAAATATATAACTTTTAATACGAATTAAATAATAATTGAGCTATTGTATTCTTAGTATTAATTGAGTGATTTCTCACGTTCTCAGAATTCTACATTTAGCCGAATTCCTTTCATTCCCTTCCTACAAGATAAATATCAACCAATCATTATCTCCTTTCCCAGAAACATTTAACAAAATACCAATGGTCATAAGGTTCCCCTTATGATTTATCACATTCATCAAATTTAGTAGTGATTGTATTAAGGGAAATCACCAGTATATTTCATTTACGGTAACATACCTATATATATATATATATATATATATATATATATATATATATATATATATATATATCCCTATTTTTCTGGAAATCTGCTTTTCTAAAGCAGGAGGAGGTTCCACAAACCGCATTTACTCAATTTATTTATGTAATATACTATGTATTTGTATCAGGTTCCAGAATGGAACTGATCTATCAAACTCAATTATTGATTAATCTTAACTTAAAAGGGTAGAGACAACAGACTCTCCTGCTATGGTCACTAGGTTTGGATATTATAGATACCATTTGAGATCATTTCCATGGGTGTCGCGTTTATCAACTCACTTAACTAAACTGTATGATAGCGTGTAGGGTAGATATAATAATAGTAATAATAACAGATTTGACATGGTTCTGACTTTATTTAAGAGGATTTATAAATTAAACTGTTGGTTTATTTATGAACAATTTGAATTAACTCCATTATAAAAACCTACTGACTTTAACATGGAGTACTGGGTCTAACTAAATCACATCAATTTGGCCACAATCTTCATCTTCTTCCCATCCTGGGTCTTCTGTCCGGCGGCCTCCTTGGCAAAAGTCCGTCTCTCCTTCCCAAGGAAAAGTGTGTTGGACCCACTATCGTCTTCCAACCACACACAAAGTTCTTGAAGTGAGGATAGTTCTTTTCGGTGATCAGCTGAGGGAACTCGCTCTCCGTCAGAACATATAGCCCTGTCTCTCTCAGTAGTTTGGCCCTCAGTGCCTCACAACTGCTTCTACCCTCACAACTTCACTGCCTCACACAGCTCCAACTCTGATTGCCTCTTTTTCCATGACACCAGCAAGTTCTCTCTCTTTCCCCCTCTCCTTCTTTAAATATCTATTTTTCATAAATTTGGCTTCCACTCTTCTTTTGGGCCATCCTATTGGAGGATTTTTTAAGACTTTTGGCTGGGAGGAGAGGGGAGTTTGGTCCTTCTGTTGTCCTTGCTCTGAAAATGCTTTATCTTTTTGGCTTGTTAATAAGCTCACTGTCGGCATCGCAAGCCGGGATCTCTCAAGTCAACTTTGGCAGGTAAAAAGATGCCTTACATCTGGTATTTCTCTGTAGTAAAAGGAAACATATCTATTTAACATTGACTAAATTGCGTGGCAAATAGTTAAATTATCCATTATTTAATTACTATTATTTAATCTAAAATATTTCTATCCATCCCTATATTCTCAATATATTGCAATATCTATATGTTCCGTTAGGCTTCGCCCGGAATAAGATGGTCTTAAAGTAAATTTAGTTTCTTGACTGCAATTTTCTACCTAAACTTGCATTTTTCGGACGTTATAATTTTTAGGTAAATTAATTTTATATTTCAATAAATCTATTAGTCACCAAGATAGTCCCATGATATCAATGGTTCCTAATAATACTTGTACAGGTAAGAGAATTTAGAAATGATGGATGAAAGGAACATGTTTTCACTATCACTATAATTATATTCATGTTATATAAACATACTTTATAACGACGAATCCTCAAATACTGTAATATTGTAATACATTTAGGTTAGTGATATCATTCATTTAGTGTTTATCTTAACCCTAAATCATGAACGATATTTGAGAGAAATTTACAGTGTCACCTTATAAATATAGATTTGTTTAGAACTTGACTACAGCGCTATCCATCGGATCCCAGCTTGATGAATCAGTGGGGCCTGGTATAGTCATATCGCGCTCAAAACTCTATATTTGAATTATTGTTAATTTGAAAAAATAATCATATTTAAAAGAACTAAACCAAAGATCCTAGAAAGTGAAAGGTAACTTGGTTACAATCATCGCTTAATCCATTGTTTTTTTTCTTGGTCTCAGTGTATGTCTGAGCCTCTTAGGAACTGTTATATTTCTCGTGAGAATAAATCACCGTAATTATAGCATTTCCAGTTTATTTTTTAATTAAAATGATTTATCAACATAAAAAAAAAATATAATAGCTCTTAAGATGATCAAGATCATAGACTGAGACCAAGACGAAAACAATGGATTAAGTGATAATCGTAAACACATAAGGTGTCTTTTATTTACATTCTAGAGTTCGATCTTTGGTCTAGTTCTTTTAAATATGACTTTTTTTTAAATAAAAATAATTCAAAAATAGAGTTTTGAGCACGATATGACTATACCAGGTCCCACAGTGTTCATAGATAGGCTTAGATCCGATAGACCTGTAGTCGATTTGTGTATACACAAATATATTGAATACATTAATCGGTCAAGTCGTCCAGGGCTCTATTTCATAATAAAATACAAAAGTTCAAGTACAAGTGAGAAGGTTCGTAATGAGAGGTTACAAGTTACTTACCGACATTAGATAATAATAATTGGATTCCTTTTTGTTAATTTACTTTATATTAATATAAATATTTTAAATTTTATCATGTTTCAATATGTTTTAATAATATATAACAACTATATAACATCTTGTAATTTACTTTATAGACACCCACTGTTAAATAATAAAGTACAAGTTAGCCTATGACTTACTACACCTATGACTAACATTGTAAAATGTTAAAATACGATAAAATTTAAAATATTTATATTAAAAATAGAAAATTAAAAAAAGCATTTAATAAAATTAATATTATCTAAATACGATAAGTAACTTGTAACCTCTAAAAACAAATCAGAAGGAAAAACAAACAGACAAACCAACGATTATATATAAAAATATAGACATGTGTATATATGTATATGTATATACACACACACACATATATACATATATATATATATATATATATATATATATATATATATATATATATATATAAGTTAAGAGCCAGACCTAGCTAATAATAGAACTTAATCCTACTAGGAATATAAACAACTCCCTAAGAGTATATAGTAGGATTACTTGGTGAATAAAGTCTGTTATTAACCAGCTCTTGTTGCGTTATTATTTTCTTAAATCTTTCTTTTTTTTAAAGTTCTCTAACCTGGATTCGTTAAGTGGTGCCGAAACCCGGGAGCGGAGCGGAGTTTTCGTAGCGGAAGATTTTTTTTTGGTTACCGGTCAATCATGAATGGAAAAATGCAGGAGGGCGGACTTCAGACCGGACAACAAGAAATTCTTCGAGCGCCCACGCTGACGTTCCGCCTCAACCGACACCCACGCTGGCGCAGGCGCACGCAAATCTTGCCGCGGCAGAAGCTAATGCCATAGAGCGGCTAAAATTGAAGAGAGCAAATGCCCAGGACATTAGGCACACAATAGGCAAGCTAGACAAGTTCAGTGGGGAAGTGGGAGAATTAAATCACTTTCTGAAAGGAGGTGACCGGATAATATTCCTAATTGACTCAATGGCCAAGGAAGATTTGATTGAGGCTAGAGGAGTTGCGGCATTGAGAGCGGCTTTGGTGTGTCGAGTGAAAAGGAGTGTGCTGAACCTGATTCAGGCAGATGAGGACATTCCGTGGGACACTGTAAAGGCTCGGTTGAAGAATGCGTTTGGAGGGGGTCGGTGGGCCCCGGAAGAGGACATGCTGAAAATGTTTAGGGAAATGCGGAAGCCTCACCAGAGCAGCGGCCAATATGCGGGCATACTATTGGCACGATTTAATAAAATTACTGAGAAGCTGAGGGAGACCATGATTGCGAAGCAGGCGGAGGCAAGGATGGCATTCTTGGCCATAATTCTGAAGGTGCAATTGGCTCGAGGCACAGGAAGGAAAGACGGCTTGTCCCAAGAAAAGAGCTTTCTAGAATGTGCACAAGACATGGTGGATGCCAGCGCCAGGGACGAGGAGGCAAAGTATAGCGGAGAGGTAGAGGTAGGCTAGACCAGAGTCGCATTCCGCAGGCCAGAGATCAGTAGAAATCGGCCGCGGTTTGAAGCTAGTAGAAAGAGAGAGGCAGAGAGCTATCGGCGGGAAAGACCTACGAACCGGGACAGGAGACCGGTAATGGAGAGGAAACATGGTAGGAAGGACGAGAGGAGGTGCCATGAATGTGGTAAACCAGGACATCTGGTGGCACAATGCCCCCGGACCAAATGTTTCGAATGTGGTACGGAAGGGCACATAGCCCGGCAGTAACTGTACATTTATCGTGTGAAAGAGGTTTCTCATGGCGAGCCCATGGAAGTCAACGCGCAGGAAGTGCGCGGAAGAGAAAGAATTTCCAGACGAGCGGGAGCGTCCTTAGAATCGACGGAACTATCATCGGAGACTGAGGAGGAGCCAGGTAGCAGCGGCGAGGATAGTCGGAGCGGCCGGGAGTGGCAACGACGTCGGACGACACAGGCACGAGGAAAGCGACAGGCGATGGCTGGGAGGAAGACTCAGGCTTCGGCATGAGGAGGGTATCTGCAGAGAGGCGACCGAGATTTCACGTGTAACACCATTGAAAGTAAGCTCAAATGTTGGTTGCCTATAATTGAGATTCAGAGTGGGGTGAAGTGCTTAGTGGACACGGGGAGCTCGAGCACCCTGTTGTCAAGAACTGCTGTAGAAAACTTATGCAGCAAAGGAAGGCGCTTCAGGTTCAAAAATGCGGCTGTAAGTTGCTCACGTTGGGTGGGCCATGTAAAGATAGGGTTGCGTCAATGGGGAGGACAGGGCAGATTACGAGTACACGTGGTAGAGAGCATGCCGAGGGAATACCAGGTGATAGTCGGGTGCGATCTTTTAGAAAGGGTAGGCGCCAAGGTGAGAAACGAAAAAGGGAAGTGGCATATTAAACTCGGGCATAGGACATGCGTGTGTCACCGGGCTGTCAAGGGTACCAGGGTCGGGGCAGTTAGCAAGGTAGAGAATTGGAGACAGTCGCTTATGCGGGAGTTTCATGACATTTTCTATAAGGAAGGGGATGTGCTAGGAACCACGGGGAGAACGGTACACGAAATTCCCCTCAAACATGATCGGGTGACATACGTGAAGGAAAAGCGGTACCCCCAAGAGCTGCGGCGTCACATCCGCGAGGACTTAGAGGAATTACAGCGACAGGGGATCATTGTGAATAGTTCCTCCCCAAATAATAGCCCCTTATGGGCAGTTAAGAAGAAATCAGCGCCGGGAGAAACTACGGAAAAATATTGCGTAGTGGTAGATTTTCGCCAATTAAATAGTAATACCGTTGATGAGGCGTACCCCATCCCGCGATTAGATGATATCATAGACAGATTGAGTGGGGCCACGGTGTTCAGCACGTTAATTTAAAAGCTGGATATCATCAAATCAAACTTCACCAGCGAGATCAAGCTAAGACCGCGTTTAAGTTCGAGCGGGGACATTTTGAATTTACGCGGATGCCCTTCGGGCTGAAGAATGCTCCCCTCACATTCCAGCGCTTAATGGACGAATTCCTCAGGGGCATCGACGAGGGGATCTGTCAAATTTATATGGATGATCTGCTTGTTTTCAGTAAGTCCGAGGACGAGCATGTTCACCATTTGCGACAGATTTTCGCGAGGATTCGCGATCGGATTACGGTTATCCCCAGACAAGTCGGTTTTGGGAAAGGGCAAAATAAATTTTTTGGCCGAACTATATCGAAGGAAGGGGTTCGTCCGGATGCTGCCAAAGTCGAGGCAATTACTAAGATGGCCATTCCCCGCGATATCAAAGGAATCCGCCGGCTTCTGGGGGCTCTTAATTACTATAGGCGGTTTGTCCCGGATGTGGCGCAATACTTGGTGCCCATTAATAGTTTGTTAAAAAAGGGGGCGCGTCTGATCGTTACGCCCAATATGGAGGATAACATTCGGAGATGTATGGCGCGGTTGAAGGAGGAGCCGGTCCTCGTGTTTCCAGATTTCACCAAGCAGTTCACGGTGACTACCGATGCCAGTGAATATGCATTAGGTGCGGTGTTGTCTCAGGAGAGTCCTGTCGCATACGCCAGTAGAAGATTGACCGACGCCGAAGCGCGATACAGTGCGTTGGAACGGGAACGTTAGTTTTCGGGTTCAGACGGACCACTCCAGTGGAGTCCGGGGAACTCCAGTCCCTTGCAGTGGGTGGAGAAACTAAGGGAATCGTCCGCACGTGTGTCACGATGGAAAGAGCTTCTAAGTCAATATTCCATGGATATTGTTTACAAACCCGGCAAAGAGAACGTAGTCGCGGACTAGCTGTCGAGAGCAATCACGGTTAATGCCATCGATGATGCGACCGCAGGGCCATCCCGCGACATTCGGCAATTTCTGCAGGACTGGTCGCCGAATGGTGAAGGGACTCCGGCTGCTACGGGAGTAAGACAGGAAGGGGCATCGTCGGGTACAGAGAGTTCGTCGGGGGAGAGACCGACGGAGATAGAGGAGATCGACGAGATCGTCAATGATAAACCGAGACAGATTATTTGGAAAACCAAAACCGCGGGCCTACTATCTATCGAATATCTCCGATATGGTCGATCGCGCATCAATATCATTTCATCGCCACCGGGAGTTCGCGTCGATAGAGTTTCCCAGGCGTTGAAGGATGCTTCTGCCCCAGGGCGCACGCATCATTTATATGTGGGCGACGATTTGGGAAAAGGTGAAGCAAGTGTGGAAAACGGAGCAAATCCTGGATCGCGTTTTTGTTCGCTGTAGGAGACTGGTAAAAACAGTTAGGGAAGCGGACCGCCAAGTCGAATTGACCACTGCATATCATCAAGGCAAAACCAATCATCGGGCAGTCAGTGAGACGCTAAAGGCCTTGATAAGGAAATATTTTTGGGTATGCATGAAACAGACGATACAGAATGTTATGGGGTCTTGCGAGGTCTGCATGTCTACTAAGTATGATCGTCATCCACCCCAGGCGGTACAGGAAGAGACACCTACAGGAGATAAGCCGCTGCGCGAATTGCAGGTGGACACGTTTACATGGAGAGGGTTTCAGTGGATGACGATCATTGATGTGTTTAGTAAAATCACCATGGCACATCCTATTCAGGCGAAAGCGGCGGAAGCGATTTTGGAGGCCCTGCACACATGGTTTATGGTTTACGGGGTACCGGACCGTATCACATCCGATAAAGGGAGGGAATTTGACAATACGGCGGTGATCGACGAAATGAAAACCCTCGAGGTCACGTGGCATTTTAACACGCCGGGTCATCCGAAGAGTCGGGGAGCGATTGAGTGCTTACACAGTACTCTCAGCGATCACCTCAGGGTCTACCAGATCGATAAGGGGTTGGCGCCGGACATAGCAATGCGTAAGGCGATAGTGGCGTATAACCACTCTATCCATTCAGCAACTGGGTTTTCACCATTCGAGGTCTTGTTTGGGTTGCGCGGACCCGGAAGGGACTATGCGGGGACGGCGGGGGAATTGCCAGAGGAACGCGGCATCATTACGAACCAGATACAAGTCCGAGGGTTATGGCGGAAAGAGCGTGGGCGAATTGTTAAAGAGAAACGAACCAGGGTAGCGCGGGAAAATGTGAATGTTAGGGACCGTCCGGGAGACATCAAAATAGGGTCGATCATATATCGCCGCATTGGGTCTAATTGGGGAAAGGAGACACGGCGTTACGAGGGTCCATTTCGCGTAGTCGTTATCCGGGAGCATAATGTCGTGACCATCGAAACCGTGGGAGAGCCCAAAAAGAAGCGAACCGTTCATATAGAACAACTTAAATTTCCCTTATTTGATGCATTGGGATCTGGAGCATCTTCGCCTATACGGGCGGGAGACAACTGCGTGTAATCAGTTTTTTTTGTAGTATTGTATTCAATGAGTATATTGTGTTTTTGTATTTTGGCGGTACATATATTGAAGTTGTATATTTTTTTTGTTTTTTTTTTCTTTGTAGTCACAGAGTGTATTGTGTCTTTGTATTAGGACTGTACATATTTCAAGGTTGTATTTTGTATTTTTTTTTATATATATATTATTATTATTATCTTTTGTACTATGTATTTCATAACTTGTACTTAGGGAGTATCCGTATTGTACAGGGGCGAGTTCTATGACTTAACTAGTTTGGCGATTTTTTTTTGATTTTTTTTTTGAGTTTCCGGATGTATCCGAAACTGGGAGGGGGGAGTTAAGAGCCAGACCTAGCTAATAATAGAACTTAATCCTACTAGGAATATAAACAACTCCCTAAGAGTATATAAATAGGATTACTTGGTGAATAAAGTCAGTTATTAACCAGCTCTTGTTGCGTTATTATTTTCTTAAACCTTTCTCTTTTTTAAAGTTCTCTAACCCGGACTCGTTAAGTTATATATATATATATATATATATATATATATATATATATATATATATATATATATATATACATACAATCATATAAAATAACTATGCCACATAAGAGAGAAGTATTCAATGTAAGAAGTTTAATCAGATAAGTACACCTAAAGGATCCTCCGGCTGAGCCTCGCCCTGAGCGATGAAGATTTATCAGATCCTGAGACAACGAGAGAGGGGACATGGGGGGGGGGGGAGGAGGAGGAGGAGGACAGGATAGACCCGCAGGAATTGGCCAGGAATCAGAAAGCGTCTCCTTTATTGCCCTTCCTTTTTTCGGTAAAAAATTGGGTTATCAATAAAACTGAGAGGGCTGAGGGAGGTAAAGGCTTTGTCTCTACATCCTTTCTATACTCTACCTCTTCCCCATGGATCTCCTAATATCCACCATTGTCTTTTCTCACATTTATTTATTTACTGTTTGTTTACCTTTAACCTTTTAATAACGTGTGGGGAGTATTCATTTTTTTTTTTTTTTTTAGAATTTTTATTTACTTAAGTTTTATTATATTACATCAGTGACAGTTATTCCATTTGTGGACATGAGCACGTGTTATCTCCTGCTTTGTAAAAGAAGAATACAATTACTTTTTTTATATTGAAGTAAAATGAAATAGAAAATATTTATTCAGGACACCTTAATTCTGACAGACGCAACCCGCACAGATCGGGCAGTTCTCCTCCAAGATCAGGCTGAGACGTGGGGAGGGGACTGGATTTAGCGTTGGAGGGGATACAGTCTGCTATGATCCCTATGTGCGCACATGGAATTTGTTAACTTACTGCTAATTTAACTTACAATTAATTGCGGTTTCTAATTCATGAAATTTTGTTTTTCACTGCATAAATAAAATCGTTAAAAGAAAGAAATTATTCTTTTTTTCACATTTTTTTTTTAATACCCTGTTAACAAACATCTCATATAACGCCTTAGAAAATGTCTGCTTTACACAGACTTATTCGGAGTAGTATAACCACAAAAACTGAAGGTGTCTCTATTTGTAACGGGTATCTTATGTTGTATTTTTGAGTTGGTAACTAGAAAGACTATTTGTGTGAACACCCATAACCAGGAACATCCAGTGCATTACATAACATGCCATAATGATATATACACGCTTGTGGTTCACATCCTCACGAATGTTACATTTTAGTAATATGATTACCATTCATTTTACCCAAGTTTTGTAGACAGTAGAAAAAACATTAAAATATCTACACAATAATATTATATGGGGTTTCCATCCACACGACTTTCCTTACTGCTTTGGGTCAAAGTCAAAAACAAAAAATGTTTGTTACGTCTTTTTTTTTTTTTGGAAACAATCAAATTATCATTTAAATGAAAATCTAGAATATTCCAGGAAATATAAAGTTTTCGAATTGTCCAAAAAACCTAACAAAGGTGGACGGATGTCCATAGGAACGTGTGTAGAATAATTTATAACTTGTGTACAAACTTCACATCTCTGCTAATACTGAACCGATTTGGATGATTTTTTTTTTTTTTTTAAGAAATTTAATGTCCTTTCTGATGATTTTGTAGGGTCATAGTTGGAAAGGTGTAAGTAAAGGCAAGTTTCAACAAAATCGTTTGAGCCGTTTTTGCGCTACAGATAATAGAAAAATTCGATTTTCGGATCCAGGGTACTGGATTTCGTGCACAGACATCGGGGGACGAAACTCTGCATCACAAAAAAGTCGGTCCACCCGTTCATGATATTTTCGTGTCACAGACAGACCAAAGGTCCTACTTACCTACTAGCGATAGAAAAGTAAAAAACAGTTAGTCCAGGGTATTATAACATTTAATATACGGTACATACAAATTAACGAACTAACAACAGTAAAGACTTTAAGATTAACTTTAATTATATATCAAAGAACATGTTACATTTGTATTTAGATATACTTCTTACAAACTTAGTTCCGATACCTATCTACTGTCTCATCGTTGTAGGTCTGATACTGAATGAATTTATGTAAATCTAATGGGCCCTTTATAGGGCTATAACAGGAGAGGGAATGGATCCGTAGTGTCACTGAAAGCGTATCCCTAGCCTGGGATTAATTCTATGAAAGCTTGAGTGAACTCCCAGGGAACGCTGTCTTAGATAGCCCTTGTTAAAGTTTATAATTGACACCTGAGCGACGTCATGAATGTGGTAGCGGTAAACTGTTAAGGCTGGTTTATATGAGGTTTTTGATCAAATTCAATTATTACTGTAAACGGGCTATTTACTCTTGTGACCTATCGATTACACGAGTAAGTATTTTTATCAAAGTGAGTTTGATCAAAAAACTTCTTCTTATTATTCTTCTCTGGCACAACAATCCATTCCTGAATCTAGGATTCATCCAGCAGCCTCCTCCAGTAGACTCCATCTTGTGCTGCATCTGTCTAGTTCCGTATTTTAAGAAGCAATCCAGCGTTCGCTGGCACTCCATCTAGCAATTTTTTTTTTGGCCTTCCCACTCTGTGTGTCCGGTGTATGGACCTCTGCCATGAGTTTCTTGGAGACCGAAGTGTCGTTCATCCTTGCTACATGACCGGCTCAACGAAGGCACCCAAGCTTGACAAACTATACCACTTTCATACTTTGGTTGGTGGTTCCATGGTTCCATACCGCTCTTGGACCTCCTTGTTGGTGCGTCTTGGCCAAGCGTCACGTATAGGGCCGTAAGTCGTCCTCAGTATTCTACTTTCAAAGATACGGAGACGATTATCATCTGCTTTCGTTGTGGTCCAAGTTTCTGCTCCATACGGGAGTACAGGGTGGATGAGGATCTTGTAAAGCAGTAATTTGGTCTGATTCTGAACCTGCTTCTCATGTGCCGGGAGAGGCCGAAGTAACACCAATTTGCTGAGCACATTCTTTGACTTTTCTCATGTCCGATATCAATCCTTGAATTAACTTCAGATCCCAGGGGGATAAAACTCTCCACTCGCTGGAACCTGTATTCACCGGCCTCATAGTGCTCAGCCAAGTTTTCTCCACCACCGGCCCGCATGCATATAGTTTTGGCCTCGTTAACTAATAGATCCAATTTTCTTGCTGATCTCTCAAAGATTATGAAGGCT
This sequence comes from Rhaphigaster nebulosa, assembly GCA_948150685.1. Taxonomy (NCBI): domain Eukaryota; kingdom Metazoa; phylum Arthropoda; class Insecta; order Hemiptera; family Pentatomidae; genus Rhaphigaster; species Rhaphigaster nebulosa. The sequence continues at coordinate 170,101,450 of OX411308.1, forward strand.
TCTCGTAAGGAACGCTCGGGTCCAGAAATAATATCGATGTCATCGGGATTATGGGTTGAGTATTGATTCGATTTGAGAACTATATGACTAGATACTCAGTAAAATGCTGAGTCTACGAAAGAATAGTTCATTACTAAGTATCTACTCACATAGTGGAGCACGTTCTCAGTTTTATTCACTTCGAAAGGTGAGCAAGTACTCCGATCTAATAATCAATCCACATTCGGAGTACGTTCTCCAAACCCTTAGCAATTATTCCATAGAGTAACTTCTATTTATTCACATTTAACCGGGGCATCTGCTAAGTTTTTTGAGGAATGAACACGTACTCAGTTTTATTCACTTCACTTATTATTATCTTGCAATAGAACCACGAATTTAATAACGGCTGTCTAAAAACCAGATCATGGCCTAATTCATACCGGTTGCTTTTCAATTAGCTTAGAGGAGGCGAGGAAAAGCTCCTTCCGGAAAGAATGGAAGTTTCCAGGAAGCGCCGAATTTTAGACCCTCAACTCCTGAAGTTTTAAATTACAACCATTATATTTTCTAAAACAAAATTATTGATTTATAGCGCTGTTAAAAGAAAAAAATCCACCCTGTAAACAGTATCCGAAATACAAATTTTGCCTATAACTCAACAGATATACCTAATCATCAGATGATACATGCATTTATAATATATTTGATTATTATTATGACATAATAATAATATATAATATTTGTAACATGCGAAACATAACAAATCATTAAATAATATTAAGTGAATTAAATCTGAGAATACGAGGGTTCTTCACTCTTCAGAGCTGTACTCGCTAGTTGGTACTGCTCTAAAGGCATGTGTAGTTCACCAAGGAACTAGCTAAGTAAAAAAAACTAGTTTAGAACGCTCATTGTTCAGTTAAATATAGTTCTTTAAAGGATCGATCGTTCACTCCGATGCCTTAGTTCCCTCTTTGTAATATACTCGTTCTTTGTTAGACCTTTGATTATATTGATTTAATTGTTATTTACTTTCATTGAAGTGTGTTATTTTTATATTTGAAATATGAACATAGGTCAATTTTTACTATCTTATAAGGACCCTAGATAGAAAGCCCACCAAGCCGTCAAACTGTTGTCAACAATACGCTCTGTATTGGCGTAATGTAAGAATATAAAAATAGAAATTAACTTAATAATTTCTACTTTTATATTATTTTATGGAAACAAAATGTTTCCATGAAAACTAAGCCGAAACTTTTACAATATATTTTCAGCTTGTTACAAACCTAAAATATATTGTGCACAGAATTGTCGTACTAAAATTGTTTAAAAATAAAACACTATTTTATTGTACTTTCGTGACAAAGTACGTGAATAAGTTAATGCTGCTGAGTTTATTTCAAGTAGTGTTTATGTGAACTCTTTAAAATTATGTTAATAAGATTATTAAATTATACAATTATAAAAAGGTGGTAAAAGTGTGATGGACACCGCACCAAAAATTTTTCTGTGCATGCATAAATTGTACAGATATATATATGTATTATGGTTTATAAGATATTGTGAATACAATTTTTAGTGAATTATTTATTAAATTCTCTTTTATCTAGTCAAATACTAACTGATAAAAGAAATAGATTGAGAAATAGTTTTTATACAAGTTATTTAAAATTCTTTTTGTAAAATACAATGGTTAATATTTAAAAGTGTATAAATTGTGTGTAAATAGTATTCATGCATTAATAATCACATGTACGCTATAATTTTTAATAAATGCTGGTTTACACCAACCATAATATTTTATTTATTTCAAGATCCTATTTACACTGTACCTTTATTATTTCTTTCTCCCCTCAAGAATGATTAATTTTAATTTTAATGAACTATAAAATAATAATGAGTTTTCTTTTATAATTCATCAGTTGAAGGATTTTTATAAATGCTCTTATTTATTGATAGCTTGAAATTAAACAGGATATAGAATAACAAATTCTTAAAGAAGTAGTTGACCTCGTAAACCAATTTATTTATTAACTTCCTTGTACGCAGTAAAGGAAGTATTGCAATAGCCCAAAATTTTCGGTTTTCATATTTCAACGGAAATATCCATTTTGACCATTTCTAAATCCATTTCGAATAGTTTCATCGTAACGTCTGTACGTACCTTCGTCTGTATCTTGCATAACTCTAAAACAGTTAGCTGTAGAAAGTTAGGATTGATGTAAAATCTAGTTATGAAACTTTACTTGAAGATCATTATTGATTTTCATCAAAAATTATATTATAATATAATTCAAAACTTTTCAAATTTGGTATATAAGACTTAAATATTAATATAAATAACATAATAAATTTTGGTTAAAATTAGCAAACAAGAAGTGGTACTTAGATTGAAGGTCATATTAGACTTTCATCAAAAATTATATTAAAATATAATGTAAAACATCTCAAATTTGGTAAATTAAAATTTTATATCGATATAAATAATGTAATAGATTTTGGTTGAAATTGAAGAGCCGAAAGGGACACTTTACTTGAAGGTCATAATAAATTTATATCAAAAGATATATTAACATTTATTACAGAGATCATATGGTTCGGTAATAAAGGTTACAAACGCGTTTTTTTTCTTCACTCTAATATGGAAATCAAACGGTGTCCACATATGTTTATAGATATTTTTTATTCGTCAAAAATATTACTAATTCCTCGTTCAAACAAACACCTACAACGCAGTGCTTTGAGAGTAAGCCAAAATCAAAATATCATATCTTAATTTTTTTTTTAATTATATTTAAAATTTATCTGGAGATGTCAACTAATATGAATTATAGTTTTATATGTTAGATATATTGGCATTTAATAAACATATCAAATGGGTCTGTAATAACGGTTATAAACGCGATTTTTTTACACTCTAATTAAACAATTTTATTACTTATTTTAATTGTTGAAATTCAGTGTAAAATACTTTTTTTCCCTCTACATTTGTGAGCTGAACAAATCTGCAGTAGGGGAATAAAATATAAGTTAAGCAGGTTCTTCCGCTTAAATATGTTGAAACCGTCGAATTTAAATACTTTATTTTATCTAATGACAAAGACTGTTCTAATGCTGTCAAGGAACACGAAGAACTCTCGTGGGAACCTGATGTCAACTGAAAGAAAACGATATTTAATAACGGAATGAGACCTGCGGAAAAAAGCTTTTGTGTGTGTGTGTGTGTGTCAATAGATGAACTTCGCAACGCCGAGTGTCGTTTTTGAGATATTGCTATCTTCGGAATCTAGTAACCAAATTCAGAGTCACATTTTGAGCCACCGATTTGTAGTTTAATAGACATACAAGGAAATCATGGAGTGTCCACATCAGATATTTTTTATTTTATTCTGCATCCGTTTATTGCCATCACAATACAAATCTGTTGAATGCGAAAGTGACTTTACATAATGATAGAACGTACAACGTATAAATGTACAGTATAAATGCCAGAAGGGCACAAAGTCCTGCCGGTAGGCCTCTCTACATACATACATCGTTTTTCCTGACTTCAAAGAACAATTATATGAAATGTGAAGAAAATAGAGCAACCCATTTGGTCGTGACTGGGAAACAAACAGATTTTTTATGATAAGGGGCCATTAAAACGGCCGCCATCTTGGAGCAAAATTAAAAAATAGTGTTCGGTTAAATAGTGCTAATTTTTTTTTATTATCAGCCACGAATTAAGACATTTCATTACAGAATAATAACTATAGCGTTTTCAGCTCTTACGTTTTTATTTCTTCTCAGAGTACGTGTTCGGCAATTTACTGCATCTGCGACTAGTTTATTAATTAATTGTTTATTTCAAAATTTGTTTAATAAATTAGCTGTTTGTTTTTTTAAATTAAATGCAAACATACGTAAAACGGTACGTAGAACATTTGGCCCGAAAAAAGAAAAATCATTAGGGCGATTTAGGTCCGGTTCAAACACAAAAGATCGGAATGAGAGATGTGTCATACAAAAAATCGCGTGTTGAAAGTCTCCTTCGATTTTAGCTCCCAGCAAATTATTTGATAAACCCTAGCCAGTGACCGTTCTGCGACTGCGCATTGTTAGTTCCCTCACTTAGTTCCGAAAAATCTCCGATGGAAGATCCGAGGAGACGGCTCATACCGATCTACTGAGAGTCTCTTCGAGTGACGGCTTAGTCTACGGCAACAGAAAATCTGCCTACTTCATACCGATCTCTTCCGTGTGAACTTGGGAGTCTTTCACAAAATGTAAATTAATGTTGTATATGCTTCAACATGAACCATACAAATAAAATTGAATTAATAGTCTCGCGATAGTTGAAGTAGATATTTAAAGTTGTTGGTCGAAATAAAAAAGGCATGTAAACGACGTACGGATCGGCCGAAACGTAGATGGAGAGATTTTTTTAGGTCTGACCTGAATGACTTGAGTTTTGAAGGGGTTCAGTGCAGAGAGTAAATAAAGTAAGTAAATAAAAATTGTTTTATCAGCGACGAACCTTCGGGTTCTTTATTTCTTGAAATTATTATTATGGGTAAAGTTATCGAAGAAATTGGCTAATATGGATTAGAATAGTCAATATGGAATATTTTAGTATACAGAATTTAATATTGGAGTTAGAAAATACACAGCAGTCTAAAATCTTCCAAGTAATAAAATAACAACGAAAGCTCTATAATGAAGTTATGAATACATCTAACAACAAGTATAACTTGTATTGGTTGATGCGAAATTAATGCAGGTTTTTAATATTCATTGAAAATACGTCATATCTTCACTTTAACTATATATATTACTATATAAAGTAATTTCCCTCAGAATCAATGCACTTTTGCCAACGTTCAACAAGCTTTCTTATCCCAGCAGAAAACAATCTGGTGCGGTGCGCGCATCACACAACTTTCCCTTACCGTCCTATAATAATTATGTTTTTAATATAATTTTAAAGAGTTCACATAAATACTGCTTCTAATAAACTCAGCAACATTCAGTTCTTCTCCCACTTAAGTACAATAAAACAATTTATTAAACAATTTTAGTAGAAGAAATCTGTACACTATCTATATATTTTAACTTTGTCAAGTTGCAAATATATTTTAAAAGTTTCTGGTTTAGTTTCCAAGGAAACATTTTCTCTCAATTAAATTATGTGAAAGTAGAAATTATTAAGTTAATTTTCGCTTTTGTATTCTTAAATTACTTCGTTACAGAGCGTATTGTTTACAACAGATTGGCGGATTGGTGGGAGGAGGTTCGGTCGCATCCATCTCCTTTCGTATGCGCTGAGTAATCCATCTATTTTATGATCTTAAAATAAACTGTATCTTTGCTAATACTGGTCCGATTTTGATGATTTTTTTTTTTTTTTAGATGATTTAATAACCTTTCATATAATTCTGCCCATAATTTACAATAAATTGCATGCTTTTTAAGTTAAGCGCAAATAAAATATTCTTTTCGTCATGACTTTTTTCCCTGCACTTTTTCGTTGATATATTACATAAATGAAAAGTTAAACGTCTTTAAGTTGAAGACATTAGGCAAGTTTCACCAAAATCGTTGGAGACGTTTACAAGAAAATTGGAAACGATTGTAAAATCCATGATTTAATAGCTAATTTCGGTTAGTCCGATGCGCTATATCTTTTCTATTATTGGTCCGATTTTGATGGTTCTTTTATTGTTTTTTAGATAATTTAATTACCTTTCATACAAGTCTATAGATAATTTACCGTAAAATGCATACTTTTTAAGCTATGCACAAATAAAATATTCTTTTCATCAAAACTTTTTACCTGCAATTCCTCGGTGATTTACTACATTAATGAAAAGATAAAAACCTTTATGAAGAATAATTTAGGCAAGTTTCATCAAAATTCGAGAAAATTGTAAACAATTGTAATATCCCTGATATAATTACCATGAGCTAGACTGTTCACATACACACAGATCATTTTGCGAGACTTGGTCATTTGGACTCAGAGGACCTTAAAACGTGTATTTCCGTCGAAATCTCGAATTCGAAAATTTTCACGATCGCAATACTTCCCCTTACTATATACTTTGTATATAGGCTAGGGAAAGTAAAAAATCTGGATCCCTGAATGCAATGAACTAAAAAAGAATTTTCAATTTCATCCTGGTTTTGAAAATGTTTCTCCCTCAAAAAGTTGTCCAGATGTCTGAAAAAGTGGAAGTCTGTAGGTGAGAGGTCAGGTGATTAAGGTGGGTCTTGAAGAACTTCGTAGCCCAACTCGTGGAGTCGTCGTAGCGTTGGTTGTGCAACGTGAGGTCTGGCATTATCATGGAGAAGGATCGGCCCCTTCCGATTAACCAATGTTGGGCAAAGATGCTGCAACTTCCGATTCAAGTTATCAATTTCTTGACAGTACTTGTCGGCAGTTATAGTCTCGCCCCGATTGAGAAAGCTGTAGTGAATAACACCGCCAGTATACCACCAAACTGTAAACATAACGTTTTTTGGGTGCAGGTTGGGCTTTGGGAAATGTTTTGGTTGTTCATCTTTGCCCAGTCATTGTCTACAACGCCTTCTGTTGTCGTACAATATTCATTTTTCATCGCACGTCACAATGCGATCAAGAAATGGATCATTTTTGTGACGTGTCAAAAGTATGGAACAGATTTCAAAGCGGCGATTTTTTTGGTGGTCGTTTAATTGGTGTGGAACCCATTTGGTCAACTTTTTTACCTTACCAATTGCCTCCAAGTGGCGTACGACGGTGAATTGGTTCACAACAAGTTCTACATCCATTTCTCGGGTGGTTTTGGTTGGGCCTTCTTCCACTATTGACCTCAACTGGTCGTCGTCAACTGAAGAATGGCGGCTACGACCTTTCTTGTCTTCGAAGTAAAAATCTCCACTGCGAAACTTCTGGAACCAACGCTGCACCGTGCATTCGTTAATAGTCCCCTGATCCCACACGTAATTGACATTACGAGCTGTTTGCGCAGCGCTGCGCCCTAATTTAAATTCGTAAAAATAAATTTGACGAAAATTCCACTTCGACATTTTCAATTTAAAATCTTTAAACACACTGAACAAAGCGATTTTACTGATTAAATTTATGGTGAAAGAGAGGGTATTAGATAAGGTTTATTATGGTATATAAGGAATGAATATTAGGATTAGCTTTGTTTACAGAATTGGTATTAAGATATTGCAATGGAGGAAACCTGCATTAATTTTGCATCAACCAATACAAGATTAATTTTATGAACTTCATACGTGAGGTTGTAGGAATGAAAATGAGTTCGAGAAAACTTTTGATGGAGTTGCTCTAGAACAGATTTCAGAATTTGAAATCTCTAGTTAGATAGCAACTTGTATTACAAACAAAAAAAATTGTTATTTATTCATTTATCAAATTCACTAACTCGATGAAGCGCATCTGGTAAAACTAATAATGTTTTATTTACCCTTTTATAAAAAAAAAAGATTTCATATGATTTGATGAGAAAAATATTTTGAATTAAAATAGATAAATAAAAAATCTCTTCTCGCATTAAACATCCAAGTTTAAAATATAGTAAGCGAATATAGTTTTGAGTGTTGATTTGATGACGTCACCGACGCAACTAAAGAAATGTATTAAATGTGTTTAATCTGTCCATTTGTGGGTTTTTGAGCGAACTGCAAGACCGATTTTTAAGTTTGATGAGTCATATTACTCGAAGAATTCTCGCGAATGTTTTGAAATATTGTGAGCTCAGGTTATTGAAAAAAAAATTTACGGCTACGGAAATAACTTGTATATCTTACAACCCTATCGATCCTTAGGAACGTAATGTACCTTTATATCTACTTAAGTGCACTGGTGGTTTGCTAGTGAAGTTGACGTCCGTGAAGTCGGGTGTCTTCTATTTCACGTTACCTCTTCTTGCAAGTACATTCCGTCCCATTCATCTGTGCATGAAAAAAATACATAAAGTTCCTTGCATCTGTGCATATGTATGCACAGATGCATACATATGCATATGCAAACATGCAGAAAGTAAATTAATGAACTGAGTAAAGAAGAGTCTTAATTCTCTTTGGGTACGGAAGGCATCCAACTCAACACAAAGTTTCGACGTTCATGGGCGTCAACTTCACTAACAATCTACCAATACATATTATAACTAGGATCTTACAAAAATCTTTGTACATGAATACAACCCTTAATTTCAACTCTCATTATTATCTTATAAGAATGTTTTTGTTACTATTATTTATGTCAATCTTTACTTTGACTAATCCTTTAATTCCTTGTGACTTGAGTTGGCTAGATGGGGTCATTTACATTTTTAAAACGCACTTGCTATATCAGAAAAAAAAAATCGTGATTCGCTGTCTATTGAGACAATACTGGAAGAAAGGCTTAAGCGCTAATGCAGCCGCCAAAGAAATTTGTGCCATAGAAGGAGAGTCAATTATCCATCTATATACTGCCGCACAGCCTAGATCAGGTCGCCAATCGGTCGTTGATGATGACGTTTGTCTTGAATGTGAGAACCAGGATCCACATGCAACTACTCGTGATTTATCGGAAGTAGTAGGGACTCAAACCTTTCCTGTGAACAGTTTTTTTGCAGTGAACAGAGTTTATACAGTTTTGAATGGAAAGTACCCCGCTTTGGGCAACAAGGAAGGAAAAAATTATCGGAACTGTAAACGTTTTGCCTCATCCTGCGTATAATCCGGATATTGCATCAGCAGATTATAGTTCGATTAGACCAGTGGCTCATATTTTAAAAGGTCGAATCTTTGATAATTACGAGGACGTAATAATTGGATGTAAAGAGTTCTTTGCCTTAAAATCAAAGGAGTGGTACCGGCATCAAATCCAATTATAGGCAGAAAGATGGGTGAAAGTAATTGAAAACAATGGACTTTACTTTGAAGAGTATATTCAATAATGATTAAAATATGAAATCTGAAATAAAGCTATACTAATGCACAAAAACTTTGGTAACAACCTAGTAGATACGTACATTCCGTCCCTTAGGGCAAATAGGTTTGTAAGATATAAAATTTATTTCCGTAGTCGGAATTTTTTTTAGTTATTGTAGACACTAGATACTTAAATTTCTCTTAGTATTGTAACGTATTTCCTATTATATCTATATCAAATAAATCATCTCATTATCTTGAAGGGAGGATTTATTGGAAGTTCCTCGTAGGTTTGAACGCTCTACTAACATATAGTTTAGTTATAACAAAAATATCACAGATGATCGTGGGTCTATCTGAAGTAAATCTAAAGATATTACACATTTTATTAATCAAGTGCTTATCAATACAAAAAACCTCTACGTTATCGTACGAATTTATTCAGGTTAAAACAACTTTAATCTAACAGAAAGGGCAAAAACCACGAAGCAATCTACTGTAAAAAATTCAGTAAATTTTAATCTGTTGATTTATAACGGTCGGGACTGTCTAGAGAATTCAAAATCTGGAAATAAAACAGATTAGAGAGGCGGAGGAAGGCACATTTATCGTCAGCTGAGAGAAATTGGCAGAGTGAAAGGGTGTGGGAATGGGAGTAGATTTGGTGAAGGGGGGAAGAGAAATCTGCAGACGTGAGGGGAATCCGACATGTCCGGCGTAAAAATGGTCAGCTTGGTAAATTCTAGTTAGGGGGGCTTTCTTCCAGGAAACACCACTTAAATTGGCCATACCGAGGGTTAATTCATTTAATTTATATTTCCTTCGAAGTCGTAGAGGAACGACAATCGATAGGCAGATTTAATGAAACATTTAGTTGACTTCTCTTCAAGAGAAAACTCTAATTAACGGACAGGGAATGATACAGCTCAATGGAATTTTTATTTATTTACCAAAATATAAAATTTAAAAACCTAGTAGAAAGTAATTCAAGCATTTTCTTCTATATCTTACAGGTTTAAATGTTTTGTGTTTTAAATTAAACAAAAAATTTGACAGCTAGTGAAAAAAAGAAGAAAACCTCTCCAGACATAAAATAAAATAAAACAAACCTATGCCACGAATTATAAAGTCAAAGTACCACATACTTCAGCCTCTCATATTTTTATGTTTTAAAAAGGAGATAGACTGAAATGCGAAAACTATTGTGGTATCTCACTGCTTCCGTGTGCCCATATGATACTTTCTGATGCCCTCTTCCACCTTCTCTTTCTTCACACAGAACGTGAAATTGGGCCGTAGCAATGTAGTTTTATGAGGGGAAAGACTACGATAGACCAGATTTTCAGTCTGCAATACTGGAAGGATACCGGAAAAAGGTGGATAGCATAACGTCAAGACACATTATCTCTGAATTTATTTCAAGTCAGCATATCCGCCGTACACAAGCATGGATCATTCATTATCGATGAAAAATGGAACGATGGAGTGGAGTGATAGTATGGTCCTTAAAATATTCTTCACTCCAAGCATTCCACTCCATTGTTCCATTTGGAGTGATCGTCAGTGACCGCCTGCTTGTGCTATATATGATCTATATTTATGGTGTCTTTTTCTGTGTGCTATTTGAGATACTCAAACCTTCGTGTTGTAATCTTCTAATAATTTCTTAAACTAATGTTTTTCTGTTTTTCGCATTCACTTAGCTATATAAATATATTATAAATACATAGTAAGGCAAAGCATTGTGATTGTGAAAAATTCCGAATCCGAGTTTTCAACTTAAATACACGTTTTATTAACCACCCCTAAGTCCAAATAACCAAGCCTCTCAAACTTGCCTCTTTTTGTGTGTGTGTGTGTGTGTGTGTGTGTGTGTGTGTGTGTGTGTGTGTGTGTGTGCGTGCGTGCGTGCGTGTGTGCGTGTATGTGTGTGTGTGTCCTATATCAAAACGAAAGGTGTAGGTATAAAAATAGTTAGATATAAGCCTGTAATAATATCAACAACTAAATTTCGAATTTTTGGCGTTTAAGGTACGTTTTCCTCGGTGCGACTATCACGATGATCATTCAACGATTCAGTTATTAGAGTCGTATGATAATCATAGAGCATTATTAGTCTGTATTTCATTGTGTTCTGTGTTCCTAGCATACGGCTCCTATGAAATACAGTCTAATAATGATCTATGATTATCGTTGAACGACTCTAATAACTGAATCGTTGAACGATCATCATGATAGTCGCATCGAGAAAAACGTACCTTAAGCCTTTTTAAAAAAACGACGACGATATTATGAAATGAAAAATCAATATTTCATTGGAAACTAAATAGAAAATTTAAAATAAAATTTCAAGTAGTGTGGTAAAAAGATGGTTATGTGATACGCGCACCGCACGAGATTTTATTCATTTAGTTTTGCTCTCATCTGATTATTTTAAAATTGTTTTTGATTTAGTGTGTATTAAATATAAGTAAAATGATAATAACATTTTTATATTATTACAGATTCCCTAAAATTTAATTATGTAAAATGCTATAACGAAAGTCTTATATTTATGAAGCCAATTACTTCAAAATTCGCAACCTTGAAAAGGAATTTCAGCATTATATATGTAAATAGCATAAGACCCTCCTGTACTAAGTACGGACAAAACCTCTCAACGGATTTACTCAAGCTAAGAACGCCTACGACCTGAGCTATAAGGCACACAGCCTAGCTACGAATCTCATTCAGTCTAACAGTCGTTACTAACAGACGGGTAAGTCTTCTCTCCCTTCCCTCAGTTCCGAGAGCTAAGTACCGGAGGTCGGGGACTTATTGTCCGAGGATCGACAAAAGAAGAGGTGATTTCGCATGGCTGGTTGCGGGAGGGGTTCGGCCTAAGTCTGCCGGATTAAGGACTTGAATTACTCTCCCGTCCCTTTTCGGTCCCCGACAAGGCTAAACCTTCCAGCCCTTGTCCCTCATGTAATGTCGTACTTATTTATTTCTATGAAAAGAGTTATTGAATTAAATGATATATTTATTATTAATTTATATATTTATTATTTCATGAAAGGTGACCATATTTCCAGAGTCGGAATTTGGAATAGCTTATCGATTTATGGGAGGAGGGAGAGGAGTAGAAAAAGTAAATTTTAAGTATCAGACGATATTCAATATTTTTTTAAAGAAAGGTAGGAGAGAGCGAGGCTCTTTGGTATAAGAGATAGGTTGGCCAATAGCTTTTTATTCTCATTACCACAGGCTCTTTAATGCCACCTTCACATTAGGGATGTTGAAAAAATAAATCGATATGTTTTCAAAAAGAAAAAAAAAGAAATAAAACAAAAAAATTCTGCAAGAACGACGTGAATGAAGAACCCTAAAAACACTCGGTGTGGTGTGTTCGTGCTACTATGCATGGTGAGTGTGCTTTAGGGATGGAATGTACGAAGCAAAATATCGATATTGATATCGATATCGGCCATAAATATCGATATATAGATAATATCGTTAATATTTTTATATAATTAAAAAAATATATATAAACGAATTGGAGGAAGATGAGAAGATAACAAATTAGGAGTTAATAAAAATAATATTTTAATTATATCGGCACAGAAATATCGATATTGCAATATATCGCTAATTCTTCTATCAAATTAAAAAAAAAAAAAACCTCAACGAATTCTATAAATATTATACAGAGGTGGGCAAAAATAAGAGATATTTTGAAGGGCTATAAAAAAACAACTAATGTCTCTAGAAAAAAACTGCATTTATTTTTTTATGAAACAATTAAATATTCATTCTGTCACAATTTTTGCGATTAAAACTTTCTTCTATTCTATTTAAAACCAACGACATAGAAGCCTGTAACTGCTGAGTAATTGAAAGAATATATTTTAGGATTAGAAGTATAGTTGACTGTGGAAATAATTGTAGGAACAACTTTGTTGTGTCAATGAAGAAACACAAAAATCTTATTTCATTGTGTGGTAAAACTTAGGCCGAAACATCGGCACAAAAAATAATAAGTTTTCTTATTCGTGCATTTCTTCGTTTACCACACTCCCCTCCCCAAACAAGATTTGTCTATATTTTAACAGAATGCTTGTAATCTGCATTGCCAGAAATAACTTTTATTTTAATGAAATCTGAAAATAACTATTTTATTTCTATAATAAAAAATAATAAAAATTATTTTCCTCACGCGGATCTCATTACCGAAACAGAAAAGAAACCCGTATTTGTTCCTAAAATTTTGATCTAGATAAATTAAAAAAACCTTCAATTAAAAATCAATTCGCGGTAGCTATCAAGAATAGGTTTGAAGTCGTGGAATCTTTAGATGAGGATCGCGTAGATATAGACAAGCTATGGATCGGAATTAGGGATAATATTAAAGAGGTAAGTAATTTGTGTCCTGGAAAAAGGGACAGTAAAAAGAACAAAGCGTGGTTCGATAATGATTGTCTAAACTTGTGTGAAAAAAGAAGAGCCTCTAAATTAAAAGCTTTAAAAGTTGTTAACTTCCGAGCCTTGATGAATGAAACGTCCAAATTCCTCAGAAATAAAAAACGAGAATATCTTAAAAACAAAATAATAGAGATAGAAACAAATAGAATTGAAAACGATGTAAGAGACATGCACAAGGGTATAAACAGATCGCGCAAACAGTTTGAGCCCGCAATGAATGGAATTAGAGATGAAAATAACAATATCTTGGCCAAATAACAGTAATAACAAATAACCATAACAATATCAATAATAAATAACAATATCTTGGATCCGGGGGGCATTGTGAATAAATGTAAAAAACACTTTGAAAGTACTTTGGATTCGGGAAATAATAGTCAATCTCCTCCTTCTGAATATCAGAGTGCTGAATCGTTAATTGAAGAACCGAGTAAGGAGAAAGTCGAAATAGCCACCGGAAAATTAAAATCTCATATAGCAGCGGGAATCGACAACATTCCCAGTGAAATAATAAAAGCGTGCGGTGAAGTTGGAGTTTCTAAAATACATTTTTTGGTTAAAAAAAAATCAGGGAAAATGAAAAAATGCCCGAAGAATGGAAAGAATCTATACTTATTCCGATTCACAAAAAGGGACCGAGGACGGAGTGTAATAACTATGGCGGAATATCACTCATCCCGGTATGATATAAAATATTCTCGTTGATACTAACTAGTCAAATCACGGAATATGCCGAGGAAATTATCGGAGACTACCAATGTGGTTTTAGACGGAACCAATCAACTATCGATCAAATATTTTCCTTACGGCAAATATTAGAAAAAAAATTAGAATTCAACGGTGTACTTCATCTACTTTTTGTTGATTTCAAAAAGCCTTATGATTCCATTGATCGCCAGAGACTGTATAACATTTTGATTGATCAGCGAATACCGAAGAAGTTAGTAAAGCTAGTAGGGATGTCCGAATCATGTTGCATGTTGCATGGCCGAACCATTCAATAAAGTTAGAATCGGTAATTATTTTTCGGAGAAATTTGAAGTTCGCTCGGGGTTAAAAATAAGGCGATTCCCTTTCACCTGTCCTATTTAATTTAGCACTAGAGTATGTCATTAGAAAGGTGATGCATACCGAAAGGGATTTAGATCTGGGAGGTAAAATATTCGTGCTTGGGTTTGCGGATGATTTGGTATTAATAAGTGAGGACGCGGAAACTATAAAACTGAATGCAACAATGCTGATGAAGCTGGCAAAGAAGTTGGCCTCAAAATAAATACGGATAAGACGAAATATATGGTTAGTAGGGTTGGAATATCGACAAGCGATATACCGATGTATCGGATATGGAAAACCGATATATTATATCGATATCTTAGCATCCGATATATCGATGATATCGATATTTCACAACAATATATCGATCACACCATATGCTAAACTGTATTACATTAGAATCACGGCAATTCATATCCCAATAATTCGTATAAATTTTCTGGTCTCTTGAAAGTCTCCCTTTATTTCGTATAAAAACACTGCAATCCGATTCTCCCGATAATTCGTATTTATTTTCGTCTTCCAAGTAATGTAAACTCGTTATAATTCGAATTTCCAAATAAAAAATCTGGTTAACTCTTAATCTTTTAAGAGGAAAGGTGATTGGCTGAGAGAGGAATCGTTTCTATGAATTTCGGTCGGGTAACTCATTTTTTTTTTTTCTATTCAGTTCTCTTTAAATAAAATTGTAAAAAAAATCTGTAACCATACTGTTAGCCGACAACATAGGTAGATCTGAAAAATTAAGCTCGCTCATGACTGGCAAATCCGCGAATGTAAATTGCTTTATAAACAAAAACTTTACCAAACGCCTATCGTGCAAACACAAAAACATGTATCATAAGTGAAATTTTCAACGAATGGGTACAGATATGGAATAAAAAACAGCGAAAATTTTCAACTGTTTATTGATAATTGTACGGCCCACAACAGTACCGCATCACGCAGCGATGTTTATCTTCTGTTTTTGCCTCCCAGTGCAACCTCTAAGCTGCAATCTCTAAACTTGGCCATAATTAAACGATTTTAGTCATTTAACGCAAGGAAGTAGTGATGCAACTCTTAGAAAGCATCAAGGATGGGAATCACCTACCTCAAAATTAAGAACTTCCATGACTTTTCGAGATTATTCGCCTATTTTGACGAAAGCTTAGCAGTAGCTTGGATCCTAACTGACGAGGAAATTTTGACTCCGTATAGAAAGGAGATGAAGAAGAAATTGATGTGCCGATGATTAGTTCTAAAATGGCGAAATAATGCATCTACAACGTGTGTCATTTCTTAGCAAAATCGGATGTTTGTGTAAATGTATTTTCTGCTCTGAACATGCTTAACGAAGCCATCGATGAGATCCGTCTTCAAGGATTGCACCATAAGAAAATAACCGAATTTTTCGTTGATCTTATTTAGTTGATTTATTAATTTTGTTATTTCCTATTTTTTACCGCCAAATATTTGAAATCTGGATATCTCGATCATTTATATTTACCTTTCGAACTCTTGACAATACGAATTATCGAGATTCTACTGTATTTTATTTTAACAATTTCCTTTATTCGGTAAAACTCCAGAATCGTAACCCCAAAATGGCGGAGGTCTAGATTTTTAAGATCATACAGGCCCTACAAATCTAGATGTCCTCCATGTTGGGGTTACCATTCTGGAGTTTTACAAGTAAATATAACAATAAACAATATTTAATTATCAAACTATCAAACTAAAATAATTAGTAGATAAGATTTACATACAAATAATGTTGATTAATCCTATATAAAGAAAAATTGATGATTTATATAAACGATGATGGTACTGAGATGTATATCAAATAAATTACATGCTTTTAGATGAATGTTTTGAGAATGCACAATATAGTCGGAAGAGTTATAAGATAAATACAAATTTGAGAAGTTTGAAGCCTTTTTTTAAAAAAAATTTCTAGAAGACTTTAATATATTCAAATACGGCTAAAAGTCTTCAAAATAAAAATATGTAAGACTTTTTTTTCTTTGAAGTATAATTCTTTTCTATCTTTTTTTTATAATGATTCATGGCTAATAAAAATATTATTTTATAAATAATAATCATTTTATTATTTCATAACTTCTTCACAGTTTAACATTATACTCATTTGATGCACTTTCTTTGCTTTTTCATCCATTTCATTTCGATATATCGATATATCGATATTTTTCTAGCGATTATCGGTGGATATCGATATTTGGTTTTGTGATGTATCAAAATATCGAATACCGATATTTTCCTTTCGATGTTCCAACCCTAATGGAACGATTTTGATGATATAGATATACTCGTAGTAGAAAATAGGTTTGAACGCGTTGAGAAATTTAAGTATTTGGGGTCTATGATTACTAGAAAAAACGAAATTCAAGAGGAAATGAAGGCGTGGTTAAAGGTGGGAAATGCTTGTTATTTTTCGGTATCAACATTACTTAGGTCGCGCACTTTGTCCAGAAACTTAAAACTTAGAATATACAAAACTATTATCTTACCTACAGTTCTGTACGGATGTGAAACGTGGCTGCTAATCTTGAAGGACGAACAACGCCTTAAGGTCTTCGAGAATATGGTATTACTTAAATTGTTTTGTCCGAAAAATGATGAGTCAACTGGAGAGTTTAGGAGGTTACACAACACGGAATTGCGGAGCTTGCACCCTGTTAATATAATCGAAGTGATATCATCGCGACGGTTGAAATGGGCTTGCAAAGTTGTTGGGCTCAGTAACGAACGAATTCCTAAAAAGTTAATAAACGCTGAGCCGATTGGTAAACGTCCGAAGGGTAGACCGAAACGTATATGGAAGGTTTGTGCTTTGTGTTTTTGGGTTTGGACGGTAGTCGGTGGACCGAGGTTTGTAGGCAGCGATTGAGGGTATCGGCATCGAACCTTCGGGTTCGCTAAGCCTTTTATTATTATTATTATTATTATAATTATTTAATTACTAACATGTCATAATTTCTGCAGAAGACTGCAGGAAATCGACAAAATTACCGGGCGATATCCTAATTAATATCAACGGAACTAGAGTATGAATTGGGCTCAATAAATAACCGCCATAAAGTCAGGCTGGGCAACCTGTTTTTGCTCAATTCCCGCCAAACTGGCCATCATGAATTATAATCAGTTACGAAATTAGAGTCAGTTTTGCCGCGAGTAGGGTCGCCCACGTCACTCCGCAATCTGCCGTTTTTGCTCTCTTGTTTCGCCGGAGTGGCTTTCTACCCGACGGCCAACTTCTACTGTTGACGTAGCCATGTTATATTAATTCATGTCCATGGATAAATAATGAATGAATAGCAAGACATAGATGTATATTTTAGTTTTATAGAGGGATCGGAACCTGGCATGGACTAGTAGCTAAAGACTAGCTTACACGGTGTGTTCTGTCGGGGTAGCACACTAACGACAATGAGAGTTAACCTGATAACAGTCCGTTGGAAAAATGGTGGATGTAGAATTAGTTGCTGGAGTAGGTACCGTGCTTTTGCAAATAATAAGGGAAAAAAATGTTGTTTAGATCCTCAGAAGAAATCCTCCTTGTCGATCTAACGTTCTAGTTAAGACACTTATTATATAATTAGTTTATGAGAAAATATAATAATAAGGTGTATCCAAAATAATGACCGTTTTTCAACAAAAAGTTAATATTTTTATTTCTCGAAAATAATACATAATTAATATTCAAAATATAACCTATCCCATGCTGCTACATCTTATTGGGACGGCTGTCGAAAAACTCTTAAACCACAATGTGAACCTCTACAAAATTATTATTTTTTTTTGTCTTGAAGAAAGTGGGTATGGGAGGAAATAAGTGCTAATCTGATGGAACTATGTCGGGACTGTATGGTGGATGTGGGAGAAGTCCGATCCCCTGAAGATTTTTTAACTTTTTCTGCGTCGGACGGAAATTGTGTGCCCTAGGGATATCCTGCTGTTACTTAGAACACCTTCTATGCAGCTGGGTAACATTGTTATAATTTTGCATGCTTCCTATCTAACTGTCCACAGTGATGTTCAGAGTTCGTAGAACATACGTCAGAACCTCATGGAATTTAATCAATAAACCACTAATGATCATCCTGAGCCAATCTTCCGTTCCAAGACATATCTCCTCTGCTGATTTATTTCAACCAACCCCGCGTTGTACGATGGTCAAAGACACCTTCACCTCCAGTTAGAATAATTTCATGTATTACTTCAACGACCGTAGTTTTTTTTTAAATACGAGTTATTTGTAAGAAACCATCTTTCTTGTTCGGCGGCAGCAGATGAACGAAGGCTTTATTGCACGGGTAAAATGTTTAAAAACAAGCTTACTTAATCCTTTCCAAGAGAGTGTTAATTATTCGTAAACGTTTTTAATACACGTTTTAAAGTGTATAACTAATAACGAATAATTTTAAAGTGCTTATTTACATTTACATTTTAATACACATTATTTACATTTGATAAAAATTTGATATAATGGTCATTATTTTTTAAATACCCCATTATAATATAACATAATGAGAATATAATAAGATATTATAAAAAAATATAATTACTTTACTAAACCTAATACGGATGAATTTGGACATGTTCCTCTTCATACTTGAAAATCTGTCGGCTATATTAAACCATATCAGTTTCGGTTTAAATACATCTTACCCACCTATCCCAGTTCCCATTGACTTCCTCAATTTTGTTTTCTGAAATAAATGACTAAAATAGTAGTAATTTTCTTATTTCAATAATGGTCGTTAGTAAAAATACTATGAAAAAATATTGCAAGATGAAAGTTGGGGTTCACTGGAAATTGAAACTGAAAATAAAAATACGTTGAATTTGTAAACTATTATAATGTATGGAGGAACTTTAAAAGAGGAAGACCCCCTCCTCTTTTTAAGAGGATAGGATGGGCTAATCTGCCCAGAGCGGATATCCGGGCCTGCCTATAATCTTATAATAGGACTATGATCAGCCCAAAATGAACATAAGGATTTGAGCTTTGAGAGTCCTGTATTATGAGATTCCTCCCGAATTCTAATCCTTAAAATCCAAAATCATTAGTAAAATCCTTATTGGTCCCTTTTTTGTGACAAATAATATATGCAGACATTCATTATAGACTCTTATAGACTTACCAAGACCAACACGATAAACCTCCAACTGAAAAAAAGATTGCCCCGGGAACTTCTAACCAGGAGAGGATCCAGAAGTAGTTTGGAGGAGGGAAACTATCAGGGTGATCACCAGGGTTGGCCACGTAGAAAAGACCGGAATTATGCATTATTTTTTTTTTGGTATTAATAAATGTTTTTATACATCCATGGTTCGAATCCGGCCTGGGTGGGTTGAAATCGATTTCATGGCGGACCCAGGGAATGAATCCAACTTCCTATTCTGCTAAGAATAAGTTGGTAATCTGTAGGATAACACGTCCTGTTTGCCTTGATTGGGGTTCTTAAGAACATTTAACCACAAATAAAAAAAATAAAAAAGTTTGCATATATTCTTCCTTTAAGGCACCAACCCTTTTTAATTTGCAGTGCATATTTATAAGGAGATGTGCAGAATTACGTAATTGTGGTGTCTTATCCTGTGTCAAGAGAGATAGACTAGATATTTCAGTAATTAATTAAAAATGATACACTTTGCACCAATTTAAAACTATTTTGACCTTGATTAGAATTCCATTTATCAGAAGCCAGCGATTTAACCACGGGACCATATAAATAAGTTTTCAGTTTTTGTCAAGTTTAAAAAATAATAAAACGAAAGAAGTTTAACAAACTCATTGTATTTAAATTAATAAAAAAATTAATTACAATTGATAATAATATAATTTGTTGATTGTCGTTAGCATAGAAAAAGTAATTAATTAATTTCGTTAGTTCATCTGCAACGATCGATTTCTCAAAAGGTAAGCCAAGGTTAATTCTTCTCCCCCATTCCTAATGAATGACAATTTACGGTTATCTTCACAAGTTTGCCTAAAAGTCGATTAACACTATTGAATTTTAATTGGCCATGAGGCAAACTAATGAAGATAACCGCAAAATATGGAGGATCCAATATTGAAAATAATTAAGAATAATTTATCACAGTTACCCACTATACTCATTGGTAACTAAGCCTTATTTTTTTTTTCAGTGGTTATTTTGTGAGAGGAAATTCTCCCCTCTCCTCAAGAATCCGCCACTACCATCATTTGATTGATATCAATAGGTAATACCTTTACAGGCCACTCCATATTCATCACATGGCACATTTACTTGTATTTTTAAATCAGTTCAAAGTTTTAATACAGCCCAGGTTCGAGTCCGGCTGTGACAGATAATTTATTTATTCTGTTATATCTGTGGATTGACTCTGGGATCGGAAGAATCTTCTGGGGTACTCCAACCCTCTGTAAAGTGGAGGGTCCTTAATTGGGGTGGGAGGGTTGAGTGTGGATGCTGATATCATCTCTTTGTACAGAGGGTGGGGTGGAAATAAATGACGTATTTTAAACTCTAGAAAAAAACATGTTTTATTTTCAAAAATACATCGAAAATAGTTTTATTTTAGTGGGTTTTAAAAATTATAGCTTCCAATTTATTAACAAATCATTTATTAAAAAATTATGGCGGTGAGTAACGGTAGCAGTGAACTCCTACCGTTACATGCACATGTTGGAGACTACCAAGATGGAGCCACAGCTCACATATCTCGGCGTTTGGTTGGAGTTTTGAGGGAAATGTTCCCTGGCAGATTTATCTCAGTGATTTTTTTTTCTCTGAGTAATATCTCAATGCTTACCAACTAATCTCGTTCTCTGGAGGATTTAAAGGAGAGAAGCAGGTAAGAAGAAATAAAAGATATTCCACCAAAAAATCTTCCGTTGACGTTTATTTATTCGAGAAAAAATTACAGAATTTTAGATTCAATATTTACTGCAATAAATAATTATTGTTAGTTTAGCTATTATAAGTTTACTAGCTAAACATAAAGACTTCCTTTGAACTGTGTTTAAGGGTAACTTTATAAAGAGTGTCTTGATAAAAGTAATAATAAATTGTTTTTAATGTTGAAATAATATTATTCTTATAGACTAAAGAGTATCAATTTTGCTTCTAAATGAATAACTTGACACATCTTTATTTATATTAAAATATTATTTTGTATCTACTTTAATGCATTCTGTAAAATATTTTGAGTTGGCTTTTATTTCATAATTCAATTTATTACTTATATATAAATAAAAAGGTTCTTTTTTTAAAAAAATGTATCTTTATTATCCATAAACTCTAAAGCAGTTTGCACAGTTTTAATATTTATTTTTTTAGAAAAAAAATATACAACAGTTTCATTCATGATTAAATCATCACATAATTAAGATTAACTTTTTTTTAGCACAAAAAAGGTAAGTAGTATTGACTTAAAAAATGTAGGACTTGATACGTTATCAATGAGTAATATAGACAAACTTAAAATGCTTCTCTTGTGAAATTTCACCTTTTCGAATTGTGGCAATCTCTTCCAAATGAACGATATGTTATTTTATTTTTCTAAGTCTAACTTGTTTTAAATAAAACCGAGTTACTATTATATTTTTTAATTTAAAAAATAATAGGATTTTATTAATAGAAAGCGTATTAAAATTATGAAATCAAACTGAAAACCCAATAATGCAGAGGGAACAGGTTTACAAGCCGAGAGAGAACTGAAATCAGAGACCTGTGCAGGGCACTTAAATAAATGATCAACCTTTCATTACAGCGGGAGACAGGCGGGATTATGCAGTCTGAAACATTACACTATCCACCGTTGTTGTTAATTCAGCATCCAATGTCTCCTGCCATTGAGTTGGTAATGAGTGGACAACCGAAAATTTGAACTATTGTAAATCAAGAGGGAAAAAGTAAAAATCTAGTGCGGTGCGTACCACTGAACTCCCTAATTGAAATAAATTTAAAAGGCCTCCAATCAGTTTACACGGAAATTTCATTTAGTTTTTAATAAATTTTATAAAAATGAAAATTATTAACTACAATCATCACTTATAAAATGGAGATCTCTCATTCAGCTTCTTCTTAGTTGCCGCCTAATGGATATGTCAACCTTAGCCATATTTTTCATCAGTCTGTTGTTAAGTCCGTGAAGTTTGTCAGGGAATTGTTAACAAAGAGAACGTGTACGCTGTTCGATAGTTGGTTGTTGTAAATCGATATGTAAAGTATTGTTGTTTACATACCAAGAAGCTTTTGTAATTAGTCTTAAAATTTTAGATTGAAAGGATTGTTGCTTTTATAAGAGCGTCTTTTTTGCTGAACCATAAATCTGTAAGGCTTATGTCCATATGGGTTTAAATAGGTATGTGTTAGAATTTAGTTTCCATCTATCTCCTGTTTCGACGATTTGCAAAAAAAAAAAAAATGTGTACAGCAATTATTTCAGTCGTTTATTTTGTGTCTTTATTTTTATTTTCCATACAAAGCCATACTTTGGTCGAAGGTAGCGTACTATCGACAAGTTAAATTATAAAGTGATAAATTGTCTACTTAGTCTTAAAATAAAAAAATAAAACTCTCTAATATATAGTTTTTAGTACCTAAATTTTATAAATATAATATAATAATTTTATTATTCAAGAAAGTATTTTGCAATTTCCGTTACCAAGTTTTTACTGTAGTTTATAAATATACTTAATGTGTTTACTTAGTAGCAAAAAAACTTTCCAATACCTAATTTTTACTTTATTTTATAGTTAAATTGTTTTCCTACTTATTGGTCAAAATAAAACAAATACTGACTTCCTTTTTCCCCCACCAACCAAAATGTTCTTAGAATTTAACATTGTTCAAAACTAATTGATCAAATCACTATTGAATAATTTTTGAACGTATTATAAATCCCACGAATTTGGGGTTTCTGAACCAGTGTGCAGTGGTGAAGTAAGATAAAATAAGTTTTTCGTCCATAGGCTAGCAAAAACCTACCCCACTCCTTTATAGCCAACAATATAAGATCAAAACTGAGAGTATATTTGTGAAATAATCTATTTAGGAAACTCTCAAGAAATAAATTAAAATTTAACAGTAATCTTTTTTTAGGATATTCATTTCAGAGATGGAGTAAAAATAAACTATATTTTAAATTATAACTAATAAACTTAAGAATACAATAGATAAAGCAATAAACTTAAGACTACATAAACCTACTAATTGATTTTCCCATATTTTTCAGCAGTAATAACAAATAAATAAACGAATTTGTGTACAAATTTAATGCCAATTGAAAATTGTAATATTTTATTTTTTACCCAAAACAAATGCTTGCATAACAATGACCTAGTTTTGAACTATTAAATAAATATAATTGGACACGTTACAATTATTTCATAACAGAAAGTTACATAATTCAATAAATACTCTTCATTTTAAAAGTTTATCAGTATGCAATACGGATAGGATATTTTCAAGTGTAATCAGACATATTAATTAGAAAACACTTGTTCTTGAGTAGATAATGTTCTATAAACTTAAAAAGTCTAAAGTTCTCTCTTATCATATTGTACAAATTCAACAGGTTAGGTGCAAATTCAGACTAGAGATGTTTAAAAAGTGTCATAAGTGCTATATCAATATTTTTGTCGTTTTTTTTCTCGATATATCGATATAATTGCCGAATCGGAAGCCGATATTGTGGTTCGTGTTACAATCAACAGTGGCTGTGTTCTAGGAATGTCGAAAGCAAAATATCGATATTTAAAAATAAATAAAAAAGTCTAAACAAATTAGAGAAAGATTATGAGATAAGTTTTCATTCTGCTTACATTTCATTCCGTTTACATTCTGCTGAAAATGAAGTTAATTAAGGTTTTTATTAAGAATATCTTAATCATACTGGCATAGAAATATCGATATCACAAAATATCGTTAATTATTTCATCCAATTAAAAAAAAAAAAATCCACACCCTAAACGAATCGGAAGGAGATTAAGAGGTAACCTGTTTCTTATTATTTAAAATCTGCTGTAAATGAGCTTAATATCAACAATATCTTACAATTGATGTTTTCAGCACTGAATTATCGATATTGTAAAAACAATATCTTAATTATATCGCCCCAGAAATATCTATATTATAAAAACAATATGTGTATGCCCCATTAAAAGATCCTTTAAAATAATAAAAATATCGGGGCTCGAAATATCGATTTTTTTTTTTTTTTTATCGAACTCCTATCTAAACATATTTGAAAGCTATCGATAAGATATACATACATATCGTATATACATATATATACATACGATATATACATATCGATTTTTTTTTCGATATTCAAATCTCTGAATCAAACTGGCGTGGCTAGTTGCATGCAACCCAATTTCACATGAAACGCAATCGAACAACGAGAAACGCTAAGCATTAATATGAATTTTTTTTTTCTTAGTTCTCTGTTTCTATCTAACAATTAGTCCTGAGCTCTGATACATTCTAATGACTTATCGCCCTTTTACTGCATAAATGCATTATATTATATGCATTAGAGAAACTGGATTTTCATTTATTTTTGAAAAACTAATTATTCTGAGATGCTTTTCGATGATGGTGCTCACCTTTGGTTTTTACTCTTGCAAAAATAAACAAAGACTAAATTAAATAAATTCATTATAAATGTTTAAAAAAAAACTAAATTATATAGTTTTTATTCCTCCACCAAAAATTGAATCAATGTTGGATAGAATCAATTTCAAGTTCAGAAATAATAAAAACAGCAATATAAGAGAACAATATTTTAGTTTTCTACGTAATTTAACTAATGTACCTTGCAGCCCTCCAACTCAACTTCGAGAGGTTCAGAGGTCCGCAAATAATTTAAAAAAATCGAAAAACCCCGGAGGGGAATAGGCGAACCACGTTGGGACCCCCAAAAGATACTTCCTAACACTAACTCAATTCACTTACAAATTTTCAACCCTATAAACTAATTTGTTGGAGTTGTAGAGATGCGAAAAACTTTAAAAATGCCAAAATTTTAGATAAACATACCGAAATTTTAACTGTTGTTCGGCTGGGAGAAATCCCTACGTACCGAATTTCAGCTCATTTGACCCAAAAGGGGCCGCTGAAATGCTCAAATGAAGCGGGGGAAAAAAAAGGAAGATATATATATATATATCAGATATCTACAAAACTTTCGTAATCATGCAGTTATCACATGGGCTTTGACCCTGGAAGTAATAGTTATGAAATAGGGTTTATAACCCAGGAAGTTATTGCTATTCTTCCTCCTGGTCAGCACATAACAAATGTTATACCCCTAAACATTCGTACGTATAAAATCTATCTCAAATCAAGAAAGACAATGACATCAATGGTAGCATTAAGTCTAGTAGTAATGTAACTCTGTATTTAGTATATATAATATATCTAATGCTAGCAGGCGCTGGTCCATGCCAGTCGACCCTGTCATCAGATCTCTAGTTTAAGTCATGTAACTGTAACATTAGACAATAATGCATTTTTGCATGCTTACACGTATCTACTCTGTTAGCTAGTGCTCCCAAGAGACACCAGCAACCATCATTTGTTAATTGTCATCTAGAGGTTATGAAACGGATAGAAAATGCACTCCCACCCCTCACCGCCAACCTTCGACCCAGTGCAATAGTCTATATTATTCGAGGAAAATAGGACTAAAAATATAATTATAACATATGTTCAGAGCTGGCTCGTCCATGGCTAGGACGGAAAAGTTATGGGACGAAATGGTGGACAATTTTATTTATTATTTCTTTTTTTTTTTTGTGCACGGTTTATAAACATTAAGCAAAACTTATGTATACCTGCGCTTCGATTGGAATTACTGAAAGCGATGTGAGATTATGGAGCGTAGAAAGTTTTTCGTGTGTCTGCCTATGGCCACGATCTCTTCAACTGAGGTTTCTGATTTTGTTGATTTTTTTTTTGTAGGATTTCGGCCAATGATGTCTGTATACCAAACTGAGCACCATGTGTGCAATGCTCCGAATCCTGATGCGCAATATCCGACAAACGGTATTTTTCATAAACTCAAATGATAAATCAAATGATTTTGATGAAACTTGCTTAGTGTTCTCCTTAAAGCCTTCTAGTCATCCATACACACACACACACACACACACATATATATATATATATATATATATATATATATATATATATATATATATATATATATATATATATATATATCGACCTTTTTTTGAAAAAGGCTTAAGCGCCAAAAATTCGAAATTTAGATTTCAATTTATTATGGGCCCTAAACATCGCCTCTATTGATTCCGGCTTACGATGTATCGTAAATCTAAAAATAGACCATTGATGACGTAAACACCAAATACTAACGACTCTCAGTAGTCACTCTGGCCTTAACCAGTGCTAGAAGTCTTAAAAATATATTGTAATTATAATTATAATAAATTCCTATTGTATACAATAAAGAATATAATTGAAAAAAATCCGTGAGCAGCAGAACTCCATCACCAAAGTCGTATTTTCACTTGAAAAAAAAAAAAATTATAAAAACGGGAGAGTTAAAAAAAAAATTGAGACCCACAAAACACAGTTGTCTAACATATCGAAATTTACCTGTACTTTTATTATATGGTTCTGCTTCTCCGCTGGCCTTCGATACAGAAAGTCCTGGTGGGGGAAACAAAAGATACTTTCCTAACACCAACCCAATTCACATACAAATTTTCAGCCCTATAAACTAATATGGTGGAGCTGTAGGAATGCGCAAAACTCTAAAAACGCCGGTTTCAGGTAAATGTCGAAATCCATTCTTTAATGGTAGTTCTGCCTAGAAGAAAGTCCTACATACCGAATTTCAGCTCATTCGACCTAAAGGAGACCGCCGCTTGAGATGCTCAAATGTAGCGGGGGGGGGGGGGAGGGGAAATATATATATATATATATATATATATATATATATATATATATATATATATATATATATATATATATATATATATATATATATATATATAGATCGATAAGTTATGACGGAAAGAATATTTTATTTGCGCGGAGCTCGAAAAGTATACATAATTGGAAAGATTGTTTATACGATGATTTGTAAGGTTATTAAATTCCTTACAATAAGACCATTAGCAAAGATATAGCCTATTGAACTTTGTAGCCAAGGTTTTACTTGCTACTAAGTAAGGAAAGTATTGTCAAATTTTTGATTAGCAGTTTTCTACTGATAAACGCATGCTTTTCAGAGTTCAAAAAAGACAGTGTTGGCCTTTGGTCTGTATAGTACTAGATTATCTCTTGAACGGTAAAACTGATTTTTTTAAATTCGTAGTCATGCAAGTGAATTTTCATCCCGCATATAAATCTGACATATTCGGGCACTATTTTACAATTCGATTTTCAAATAACACAGTTTCCAGTTACTCTTGGTTTCGTAATGAGAATTAATAAGTCACAGGACCAATTTTCGATAGAATTTTTTATTACGACAACCAGTAACATTTATCAGTACCAGTATATTTCATAGTAAGACGGGGTCGTTCTTTTAATGGGTTGCAATTTCATATGTTTGAACTTAGGGGACAAGAGCATTTAGCTAATAATAAGAGCACGAAAAATAAATCATCAACTATTCAGCAGATTTTTTAGGTCGTTAAATTTTTAGGTCGGATAGTTAAATTTTGTTTTACTTTATCTCCATTCGATCATTTAAATTTAAAAACAAAATAAAGTTTTCAGCTCATTTTAATTGTATAGATAAATCACAAAACTGAAATAATATTGTTTTCTTGATCAAATTTCGACCACTGGGCTGTCCTAGTTTATGTTACCTAATACACAAGTGTTGAAGAACATAGGAATGAAGATAAGGCATATTACATAAACTAACAATAATACCGAAAAATAGTAGCTTGTCGAGTGTTCTTAAAATCTATCTTCGACACCTGATAACACATCTGTCTATAAATTGTGTCAAGACGATAGTCCTGTTCACTTTTACAAGACCCACAAGATGAAACTCCTAGCCTTATTCTTGCTGATCGTAGTAGCCTCCTGCAATGGGAGTCAGAGTAACATCAACAAGTGGCTGGATGATGTCCTGGAGAGAGCAAACGTGGCTATCAGGAAAAGCCGAGGAACGACACTGCCCATACATGGCGGCCAACTGAACAAAGAGGTTAGTAGAATAGAGGATATTTTTAATTATTTATATCGATTAATATTATAATCGTTTATAAAACGGGCGGTTGGACAGCACTGTCTCTCGAGAGTACAGTAAGGCCAAGAATGAGGAATATCTATCAGTTCCTACATTACCTAGTGTTCTTTATGAGCCGCTTACTTTGTATGTTTGGCGATAGTTCGATAGCTCTGACTCGATAATATCGGGTGAAGAGAGTTGGAGGGCTTAAAGTCATTCCGGCTTTTGTCGGTTGTTAATTTCGGTTAAAATAATTTTTATTTTATAAAGAAACATTTAAAAATATAAAATAAAACATATAAATATTTAATTTATATAAACACACCAATATTTGAATGCAACACTAGCGCTGATAGGAAACAAACACAACAAGCCGATACAAGCAAAACTATCAACTTTACACATTTGATTTTTCAAGGTTTGGCAAAGATGTAAACGCATCTTTAGATACCCAAGCCTCTGTACTTTTCTGGAAAAAGAGAGAACAAATTCCGTAATTCAACAAATTGCTTTTTGGCTATGTCAATGTCTAAGTTGAAATAAATAAATAAATAAATATGAAGAAAATAATTTTAAAACAAAATCAATTTTCAGTAGTCATTTAACGTTATTATTTTTGATTGGATTGGACATAAATATAAAGAACAATCACTAAAGCGACCACAGATGGATACTCAAAAACATTATCTTCTCATCTTTTCTTGGGCTTAAATCAGCATTAAAAAACGCACTCTCGTATTTATTAGTGATTAGGAAGGTAAAGTGAGACTGTAAATAACATAGAAATTGTAAAAGAAATAGCAGCTGGAAAAGGGGAAGGAGATCTGTGAAATAATTGTTTTTTCTTCTTTTTTTTTTTTTTTTTTTGAAGATGGACTTTACTAGAAAACATTCTTAAACAATTCAATTACTGTTTAATAGACAAGTTACAACTTACAAATGAAATTCTTGGAATCACTTTTGGATTCGAGTATAATATTTTGTTAAGAAGCTTTGATAAGCTAAACCTTTTATAGATTTTGAAATTTGAAAGCTTTCTTTCATTAATAAAATATTTTATTTTATTTTCATTTGGGTTATTTTTTTTTCCAAGACTAAAAGATTAGACTTTTGGGAAAAATTGTGAAATCAGCAATGCCATCGATAGTCGAAAGACTATTGATATACTTTTCGATAGTTGATAATATCGATAGTACTACCGAACTATCGCCAACCTTATTACTTTGTTACTTCGAAGAAATAACAACTCCTTAGTGTTTTCGAAAATAAATTACTACCTAGAATATTTGGCCAATAATGAAAACGTTTCCTGAGGAATTCAGAAGTTGAAACAACATGGAATTTCGTAGAATAAAATTACTTATTCTGTGGGCCGGATTAAGCCAAGTAGGAGCCCCTAGGCAATGCAGATGTTGGGGCCCTCCTCCTTTTTTCAATTCAATAGATTATATTTTATAAACAAAAATAGAAACACAGTGAAGTAAAGTATAGAATTAATATCTAATTTCTGATAGAGTCCGTTTCCCTGTTTCCTATTTACTTATTAAAATAATAAATCAAATTTAGTAGTTAGGTAGCTTAATTTGATTTTATAACAACACCAAATTTTAAAATTTAGGTATTAATGTATGTCATTTATAATGCAAAACTATTCATAGGTAATGAATAGTAAAGCAATGATTGTAATGTAATTTATGCAAAAATCGCAAATAAAGAAAATAAACTGCAATGATTTATTTCTCGTTAAACTTCACTGTTAAACATCATCATTATCAATCAGAATATCACATTAAAAATATATATTAAATCACGATTTCAAAACATTTACTTTCATTTAGTTAAGATATCTCTTCATTGTTCTATATTTATCCGAATGTCTTTAATATGTCGTTTTTTGAAAAAGGCATAACAGGAAGCACATAAAACGATTTTTCTCCAAATAACAATTTTTTTTTATTTTATTCTTTATTGTATATTGTAGGAGTTTATTAAGGTGGCAAAACCTTTATAATTACAATATATTTTTAAGATTTCTAGCACTGGTTAAAGCCAGAGTGACTACTGTGATTCGTTAGTATTTGATGTTTACGTCATCAACAGTCGATTTTTAGACCATTTCCAATTTTTTTTCTGGGTACATCGTAAGCTGAAATCGATAAAGGCAGTGTTTAGGTCCCAAAATAAGTTGAAACCTAACTTTCGAATTTCGGCGCTCAAGTGTACTTCCGTCGATACTTTTAAAGAACTTTTCTGCACAAATAAAATAAAGCATTTAAGTATAAGCCCTTAAAAATAAATTTAAAACTTTATAAAGAAAATTAAAATTACTTTAACTTTTTTTTTAAAGGCCGCGGTGCCCTTAAGAGGCTTGAACCCTTAGGCTGTTGGCTACATTGCCTATATGGTTAATCCGGCACTGCTTATTCCATAGATAAATTTGTAAATAATATAATAAATATACATTCAATAATCATTTATTTCATTTCAGGTATCGTTCTCCGATGGTATCATTCTTGGACTGGACTCCTTCTATAGAACAGAGGACAGCACCAATACGTTCAACGTCACCCATTCTTTGTTCGACATCCATTATGGATTCAGATTCTTAACCGCAGCTTTCAAGAACATCAGCATCAACGGAAAAGATATGTCGACCTTCTTCCGTATCAGAGATAACTCCATCCACTTTATCTTTAATTTAATAAGAGTCTATGGATGCAGAGTTCGCCTGATCAACCTGGAATTTGAAAGATTGTCCAAAGTTGATTTCGCAACCTCAAGGCAGGAATACGACGAATCGGACGTCGAAGAATTCTTCGGGACTGAGGTCTTGTCCGCATTCAACGCTTACTTGAACAGCCATAAGGACGAAATCGAGAAGAGCTTGCAATTCCTATGCCATCCCCATCTGAAGAATGAATATCCAGAGCCGCTTTATTTGGAATTTGTTGAACAATTTTTCTACAAAAATATTCAATACTTTGAAATATAACAGTTTTAAGTAATTTTGACGTTTTTCACTAACACCTTTTTCTTCAACCAAAATGAAACTTAGATTTACACAAACAAATATAAAAAAAATTTATTTTTAAAATGTTAAGTACGCTCATAAAAAGGTAATGCGTATCAAAAGTTTAAAATTAAAAAAAGTAAATAAATTACACTTAAAAGAAACACAATTTGGTCAGAAAATAAATACCCCCCCCCCCCCAAAAAAAAGAAGCTATCGTTGTCATAAAGTTTAAGTAAGGAATGTGAAAGATCGCATTTTTCAAATTCCTTAGTTTTATTAATTTGCCAAAAGCATATTTGTTAAATAAAATATCACAAAAATAAGTTTAGGACTTAATGGACTCTAAGTTTAGAAGAAACAAGACCCAGAGATAATAAATTTTTTCGCAACGGGGAAGTTAAAAGTAAAACTTAAAATTTTTTTTTCCTCCTAAATGGCATTTGCATTCGTTACTTACAATTAGACGTGGTGGCGATGACATATAATACAGTCAATTTAATTTTAGAATGATTTCCAATTGATATATTACACCTATAATATATAATATAATTACCATTGTATGCAAATGTGATATATAATAGCATTAACCGGCAATTTTATTTTATTCCCAACTCATAATTAGTAGTTCGTAGTTTCGCTCCTTATTTAAATGCAACCATTAATCTATGGAATAATTCTCATACAATCGAACCTCTATAAATCGATTTTTTTTAGGAACCTTGAATTTATATTATAAAAAATATTCTTTATATCGAACAAAATTTTTATACATATCGAACAAATAATTCCAATTTAAAAAAATATAAACTGTAAATGCCATCAAAAAGAGCCCTTAGTTGATAATAAGTAAATAAGAAAAAAAATGTTCCACTGTTTGCAAAACAATGGAAATACGGAGATCTTGTTTCAGAAGAAGCACAGGAATACTTAAATCCTCTAAATCTCTTTTCTAGCATAGAGTGAAATTTTTATTTTAAATTCAATTTAACTTTGTCTTTCGTATTGTGAACATTGCTCCTAAACACGACTTCCGTGATGAACTATACACAAATAGACATTAGAAGCTATTTTGCGGTAAATTAATTTTAAAGTAAATTAATTTTTATGTATGTTTGCATGTATTTAATACATGTCCTTATTAAATTATAAATGTACATTCGTAAAAAATCTTCAATCACAGGTATGATTTGTACATGTTTGCAAATAAGTGCTATTGATCGTTCTGTTTTGTTTTTCTTAAACCATAACAAATTATCTTTGTTACATCATTAACCCCCAAAAATTACCTTTGATACTTCTTTAGCCCTAAGAATAGACATAATTGTTTTTAGCCTGAAAAGGGTGAAAAATAATTTCTATATATCGAAATTTCCATACTTCGAATTTTTTTCAAGGAACCTTCATGTTCGATATTTAGACGTTGAATTGTATATTTTAGTGGTAACAAAACTATATTTGGATTTACACGTATCATTTTCATTTCTAAATACCTCTTAACCGATATTGTCGATTAATTATGACGAATATTTAATAATGTATCTCCTTTACCAAATTCAATGGTGATTATATATAATAACCGACAATCATAAAAAATTATCAGTTTATTGCATTTACTATAACATATACAAAATATCCCAGAAATTTATTTACAAAAATTAAATGAATAGGAACAAAATCAAATTGATAAAAATGTAGAGTATTTTGCAATAATGTAATTTATAAAATAAAAACATATGTAATATAAGAAAAGATTAAATTGGACTGGTCACGTTAAAACAATGTAAATGTCTAAGATAATTGTGGAATCAGACGTCGAAGGAAGATTTTAAAAAAGGAAGACAGAGAATAAGATGAAAAACTTAAGAAATAAAAAATCTCACGAATTCAGGAAAACGAAGTGAGAAGAATGAAGAAACAAAAATATATGTAGATGATATTGTGTACAGTGGGGTTCATTGAGGATGATTCATAAATAAAAATACTGGCAATTATTACAGAATGATTTATTATTATTTATTTGTTTGATAATTATTAATAACATGATTGAAAGTGCTCATAGTGATATATATGGTATGGGAAAGTAAAGCGATCCTGAAAAAATTTGGTGGAACCATTATACCAAAATTTAAAAAAAAAAAATATTTTGTATTTTTTTCTTTCTGCATCCTTAAAAAAATTTCAGGATTGCAATACTTTTCCTTACTTTATATTTCATATATAGGTAAGTGAAAGTTTCAAATTTGAGAGAAATGTAAAGAGTATAACATTTCGCTTTTATTGATTTTAAAAAAGCATTTGACGCTTTTTTTTTTACGACCATGAAATGAAGCTATTATTATTTATAGTAAGTGAAAGTAAAAATATTATATTTCTTCTCTATCATAAATCTCTGAAACTTCATAGGTTGTATGAATCCACTAAATGGGACAAAAAAATCGGAATCCGTACGGACGGATTTTTTTACATTCGATTTTTGGATTCTATTTATCTTGAAACACAAAATATAAAAATTTGAAGAGGGCTTAAATTTGTTTTTCTTGGTCGAATAAACAGGTTCATTATTTAGATTAATGAACCAACAAAAAAAAAAAAAGAAAAAGAATTCCCTTGGAAAGTGTTGCTGTTCGATTTCAATTACTTTATCAATACTCTAAATTAAAAAATGGGAAATATTCAAGCCAATTTTAATCTGACACCAGACATATCTGATGATGCAAATAAATAAAATAACTAGGGACTCATAAATGATTTGCCACTTCTATAAATTTATTTTTATTGAAAAGTAGTTTCAAATGTTATACAATCATCTTCAGTTCTAAAAACACACAAATATTCACAAATTCGTGATGAAATTCCCTCCCTCTTTACTGAAATGAAATAGAAAAATGATTTTATCTGAAACAAATTTCCCCTAAAAAAAAAATTTTTCCATAACTTTATATATATATATATGTATATATATATATATATATATATATATATATATATATATATATATATATATATTTATAAAACGGCACTTGTCAATTATCTGTTGGCAGTAATTCTTATTATAGATTTTTTATTTTTAATTAAAAATTAAAGTCTTAACGAATGACTAAGGATTTGCTGAAGTATTTCAGCAAATCCTTCGTTCAGCGATTCAGCAGTTCTGTATGAGGGAATATGCAAAATGATTGGTTGAGGTTTTTTATTAAAAGAGTGAATAGAAGAATAACGTATACAAACTAATTCATACTTTCTTTAAATCATACCTTCATACTCTATACCCTTTAATAACTGAAATAGGAAGTTACTCAAAAACTACGACCCGCAGAAACAAACAAAAGCATACTAAATGTATACTGAAAACTAGTTTCGAATGTTATACATTCATCCTCAGTTCTAAAAACACACAAAAAATTCAAAAATAAGCAATTCAACTATGTTTGAATTGCGTATTTTTGAATTTTTTGTATGTTTTTAGAACTGAGGATGAATGTATAACATTCGAAACTAGTTTTCAATAAAACAAATTTATAGAAGTGGCAAATAATTTATCAATCCCTAATTAGATTGATCCTTCTATACCATCTTGCGGATGTCAACTAAATGTATACTGCTTTAAACAATACCTGCCAAAAACATAGCCTGTATTTTATTTTTAAAACAGTATTTCTTTGTGTGTGTTTATATTCACTAATAAATATAATACATTTTGTATGTAATAAGTATGAAAAAAGTATGTAAAAGGATATATGTTCAATCAATTATCAACAAAATAGACATTATCACCTATTGTATAAGCAGTAAAGTTTCAACCAGACTTATTTAATAATAAGAATAATAATAATAAATTCTTTATTTATTCCGGTATATGTCCCTTTAGAATAATATTACATGTAAAATCAGTAGAGCTTTAGAGCCTTAGAGTAGAACAAAAAATAATATGATTATGAGTAAATAATAGCATCAATAAACAAATGAGAAAAAAAATGAAATCAAAATAAATAATAATGACATAACTTCTAAGATTTTAAAAAAAATTAAACTTGCAATATTAATACATTAAAATAAATACAGTGAAAGTGAATAAATTTATATTAATAATAAAAGTAAAAGTAATGCATTAATACATAACTGGGTGCAAATTTTAGTCGAAAATGAGGAGCACCTATTTACAAATCTTTTGGAACTGCGTGGACATGAAGTGACTGAATAGACGGGATTTAAAGGTGGGAAGAGTATTGGAGCAACGGATGGAAGAAGGAATGGAATTCCATAGGGATGAGGATCGGATAAGAAAAGATCTATCAAAACCTACGGATCGGTGGGCCGTTATATATAAATCTGACCGAGAACGGTGAAACAAAATTGGACTTTACCTAGATCAGTTGGATATTCAAAGTGAGGGGTGAACTGTTATACATAAATGAGTATAGGTTTCAAAATCAGAATAAATGCTCGCTATGTAATCTCAAAAATAGAGACGAAGATATTTACCATTTTATAGCAGTTTAGAATTCTTGCTGAATTTAGAATAAAATATTTTAATAAAAATACATTGGATGAGGTAGAAATTAAAAGTTACTAAAATGGTAAAAACTGGAATAGCCTTGCTGGCTATTGTAGAGCAGTCTGGAACTACAGATATGAATTAGTTACAGAATTAAATTATTAACTCTAATAATAAATGTTTAATATAGAATATCGATTTAATTATATTTTGTATGACTTTTGTATGATGTTTGTAAATAATTGCAGAAGCATTTATTCTTTTAAGTAAGATATTTTTATTACTATTATTGATATACGTTGAATCAATTATGTGTAAATATTTATTGTAATACTATTACGAGATAAAAAACATTGTATATATACGTAATATATATATATATATATATATATATATATATATATATATATACGTATGTGTGTGTTTGTGTGTGTGTGTGTGTGTGTATATAAAAGAACAGATGAACGAAGAGTGATATGAAAGGTTTTATGGTTCAAATAGTGCAGGCGCTGGAGGTTCTAGTTGTGCAGTTGAGTATGTGATATCCGAATTTTGTCAATTGTTATTATCTGAGAATAGTTTAATAATAGATTAATAATCTGTGTGTCGTCAGTCCATTTTTGATCTATTTTTGTTTTTCATCACCCCTCTTTTTGGAGTAGCCCAATCAAATTAGTCATTTGTTTGGAAATAATTCAGACAATGTCGGAAATAATTTTAATCCACTCTGTATATACAAAGTAAGAGTAATATATACTAAGTTACAAAGAGTTAAATTCTGCGTTAACAGCACACCTGTTATTTAAATTTGCCTATTCCTAAGCATTAATACTCGCACAAAACTGAAAGCATTAGTAGCGCTAATTTTCCGTTATGTTCTTTTGTAGTTTCATCGCGTCTGACCTCAAAATCACTATTTTTCGTCCAAGAAAAAATTCCATCAAGTACATTTATATATATAGTGTTAATGTCTGCACTTAACCCAATATTGAAAAAACAAACTAGACTTGGACCCCTTAGCAACTGACCCCCTTAATACTTTTGAATAAATCATAAAATTTTTAATTAAAACCTAATATTTACCGATCCTCAGCACTTGAGAGCATGGGCTAATAGACATATTGAATAATATCACAAGTGTGCAAAAAAAGTTATTAAAATTAATACTAAAAATATTCTTTTCTCGAGTGCTCTTTGAATATTTTTTCGACAACTGATAACATACCTCCCTATAAATTGAGTCGATACAAAAGTCTCGTTCACTTTTACAGGAAACACAAGATGAAACTCCTAGGCTTGTTATTGCCCATGGTAGTTGCCTCCTGCAATGGGAAGGCTGTTGTGGACAACCACAAGTGGCTGGATGAGGTCTTGGAGAAAGCCAACGTGGCCGTCAGGAAAAGTGGAAGCACGATACTACCCATACAGAGCGGTCAACTGAACAAGGTAAATAGTCGATTCTTTATTATTCATATCGTATTAAATTTTTGTATCGATTACACAGGACAACAGTGGTTTTATGGTGCAGGATTTCAGAGTCGAATCTGGATAATTCCAATTTTCTAAATATGAGAAAAATATCAAATTTGTCTGACCATTGCATTATGACTCTAATTTTAAAAATAAAGGGGTAAAGCGGGACTGGTTGGAAAAGGGGTAGGTTGGCCAACTGCTTTTTATTCTCACCACCAGGGCTGTGGAGCGCCTCCATCTCACCATGTGACGTCCTATTCTACGGTAGTTTTGAATGTCGTGTGAGCGTCCAGAGAAGAGTCGTTTACAAAAGTTGGTTATTCAACTTGATAAGTCATTTTTTTTTCTTTAGTTTTCTTTCTCTTCTACAAAATTTCGAATTCGCATTTCGAACAATTCTTCTATTCTTCTATAAGTTATTCTCATTTCCATTATGATTACGGTATTGTAAAACTCGATTTTTCCTTTCCAGGATCGGAACAGAAATTTTTGTTTTGGAATTCGGTTCGGGGTTAGTTGGCCAACATGCTTGCAACGTGAATATTAATGTTATAATTTTGTATTTTTGTAATATATGGTGCGGTTTGTGACTGACTGACAAGGCAGTCGTATTCGAACTCCTTTTTCCGCGATTAGAATGCAACTTGAATAATCCGCATTTTTTAGAGTGATCTGTTGAGAATGATTCACCCACAACAAAAAGATATTATTCAATTATTGACTCAGTGAAAGGAGTTACATCGAGTGCGGACCTTAAGACATAGATCAGCTACCACTCTTTTACTAGCCAACTAAATAAATTTACTTATTCTATTGATAAATTTGTAAAGAAAACAATCGATACACTTTCAATAATCATTTATTTCGTTTCAGATTTCCTACTCCGATGGAATCATTCTTGGACTGGACTCCTTCTACAGAACAGGAGCTAGTACCAACACGTTCAACGGCACCCATTCTTTATTCGACATCCACTATGGCTTCAGATTCTTAAACGCAGCTTTCAAGAATATCAGCATCAACGGAAATGATATGTCCGCCTCCTTCCGTATCAGGGATAATTCCATCCACTTGGAGTTTTATTTAATAAGAGTCTATGGATGCAGAGTTCGTCTGGTCAACCTGGCAGTTGAGAGATTGTCCAAGATTGATTTCGGATCCTCAAGGCAGGAGTACGATGAATCGGACGTCGAAGATTTCTTCGGGAATGAGGTCTTGTCCGCATTCAACGCGTACTTGAACAGCCATAAGGACGACATCGAGAAGAGCTTGCAATTCCTATGCCATCCTCATTTGAAGAATGAATATCCAGAGCCGCTTTATTTGGAATTTGTTGAACAATTTTTTTACAAAAACGTTCAATAATTTGAAATATAATCTTTTTCTGTATTTTTTACTTTCTTCAATGATAACTTTTTCTTTTACCCAAATGAAGCTCAGATTCAAACACATAAATAAAAATCTGGTGCGATGCGCGCATCACACAATTTTCTCTTACCGTCCTCTAATAATTATTTTTTTAATATAATTTTAAAAAGTTCACTTAGACAATGCTTGAAATAAACTCAGCAGCATTCACTTCTTCACATCTTCTCCCACTTCAGTACAATAATACAGTTTTTTAAACAATTTTAGTACAACAATTCTGTACACTACCTATATATTTTAACTTCGTCAAGCTGCAAATACATTTTAAAAGTTTCGGTTTAGTTTTCATGGAAATATTTTCTTTCCATTAAAATAATATGAAAGTAGATATTGTTAAGTTAATTTCCGCTTTTGTATTTTTAAATTACTTTATTACAGAGTATATTCTTTATAACAGATTGGTGGGAGAAGGTTCGGTCGCATCCGTCTCCTTTCAGATGCGCTCGGTTATCCATCTATGGTCTTGTGTTCCTCATAAAATACGCTGTATCTTTGCTAATACTGGTCCGAGTTTGATGATTCTTTTTTTGTTTTTAGATAATTTAATAACCTTTCATACAATTCTATACATAATTTAATATAAATCCATGCTTTTTAAGTTAAGCGCAAATAAAATATGCTTTTCATCATAACTTTTTTCCCTGCAATTCCTCGGTGATTTATTACATTAATGAAAAGTTAAAGACCTTTATGAAGAATAATTCAGGCAAATTTCATCAAAGTCGTTGGAGACGTTAACGAGAAAATTGTAAAATCCCTGATATAATAGTTACATCCGGTTAGTCCGATTTACCTTTGCTAATACTGGTCCGATTTTGATGATTCTTTTATTGTTTTTTAGATAATTAAATTACCTTTCATACAATTATATACATAATTTACCATAAAATGCATACTTTTTAAGCTATGCGCAAATAAAATATTCTTTTCATTATAACTGTTTTCCCTCCATTTTCTCGTTGATATACTACATACATGAAACGTTAAAGGTCTGTAAGGAGAAGACATTAGGCAAGTTTCATCAAAATCGTTAGAGCCGTTTTCGAGAAAATTGTAAACAATTGCAATATCCATGATATAATTATCATTTCCGGTTAGTCCGATGCGCTGTATCTTTGCTATTATTGGTCCGATTTTGATGATTCTTTTTTTTGTTTTTTAGATGATTTAATTACCTTTCATACAAGTGTATAGATAATTTACCGTAAAATGCATACTTTTTAAGCTATGCACAAATAAAATATTTTTTTCATCAAAACTTTTTCCCTGCAATTCCTCGGTACAGTAATTACATTAATGAAAAGTTAAAGACCTTTATGAAGAATAATTCAGGCAAATTTCATCAAAATCGTTAAAACCGTTTTCGTTTTTAAAATTGTAAACAATTGTAATATTTCTGATATAATTACCATTTCTGGTTAGTCGATTTTGACGAAAATGTTGCTGTAACATCACATGCATGTTTTTGAGCTAGACTGTTAGCATACACACAGGCACACGGACACACAGACACACAGACCATTTTACGAGACTTGGTCATTTGGACTCAGGGGACCTTAAAACGTGTATTTCCGTCGAAAACTCGAATTCGAAAATTTTCACGATCGCAATACTTCCACTTACAATATACTTCGTATATAAGTAAGAGAAAGTAAAAATCGAATGTTTAAATGCTGAGTACACTCTGAAAAAGATAACACATAAGGCAAAGTTTAGCTCAGAGTAATAAAATATTGGTGCTTGGGTATGCAGATGATTTGGTACTATTATGTGAATACGCGAAAAATATAAAACTAAATTCAGCCACAATTTTCAGATATTTTGCCAATATTTTTAATGTAAATATTCAGATTTTTTGAGTAATTTGTTGTTTTCAACGAAGCCTTTCTCCAATGGATAGGACGAGGATGTTCTGTCTCATGACCTGCGGGATCGCTAGATTTAAATACTTTGGACTTTTTTTTTTGGTCTTATTTAAAGGAATACCTCTATACCCAGCAGCCAACTTCGTCGGATCAATTACTAAGGAACCTGGTTCAACTTTGTCAAAGAGTGAGTCCAGAAATGGTTCAAATAGCAACGTCTTCGACTGGGCGAAGATTAGTGTTATGTCTCGTAAGCAATGGAGGAATTTTTGAATATGTTGCTTAAAACTTTCATGTATGAGCATATTTAAAATCAAATATAATGCATTTAAAATTAGATAATAATAAAGGGAATTTTTTTTGTCAAAGCCGTCCTTAAATTACCTGCGCAAAACACAAAGGACCTCATAATTCAAATTTCTTCATGTTCAATTCTTATTGAAATAACGAGACTTGAAAATAATGAAAATTATTTTCTTTGCTTTGATCAATAGAAATACATGTAAACGCAAAACAAAAAATCAAAAAAAAAAATTACTATAAAAATATTGGCAAAATATTTGAATATTGTAGCTGAAAGTAGTTGCTAGAGTGTCCTAATCACTTGGGAACTATTTTTAATTGAATCTGTTGAAAAAAATATTCAAAAAAGTCGTATTTTAGGTTCTCAGATGTCAATTTTCCAGTTGTGGTATTGATAATATGTAAGATTTTGACCGCCGTTTTAGACAAATACTAGGCGAAACAAAAAAACTAAAATATACTGAAATATTATTTTTTCAGTAGTTTTCAAAAGTATATTAAAATGTGGAGTAAAAAGGAAACAACGACATTGAATGAGCACTTAAGCCTTAAAACTAGATTTTTTTTTGTGATTAATAATTACGTCATCTGAAATATCTTGATGAGAGCTATAACTTTGGTCCTTTGCAATTTTGCGACATCTCTAACGGTTTCTAAGATATTTCGCTTGTGGCCCTTATATATGGGACACCCTATATCAGGGGTCGGCAACCTGCGGCTCTTTTAGAAAATTTTGTGGCTCTCTGAATATTAAATATTTCAGTAAAAAACCATTCCAAATTTTAGATACGATTTTTTAAGGCATTTGATCCCTCTACACATAATATTCAAAGTGCCACAGAATAAGATAAAATAGGCACTTCTATGTTTTTCTCTGTTTTTTTTTTTCAATATAGATTTGGCTCTTTGTCACCAAAAGGTTGCCGACCCCTGCCCTATATATAGTAAGGGAAAGTCTTGCGATCGTGAAAAATTTCGAATTCCAGTTTTCACCAGAGTCCAAATAACCAAGTCCCAAAAAATGGTCTTTGCGTGTGAGTGTGTGGATCTGTATCTGTGTTTGTTATGTGAACATCCTGGAATATTACAGCACTTTTTCCACTGAAATCGAATCACCGTTGGTGCCACTTTATGCCATCAATTTTACAAATTTCTCCAAAATGGTTCTAACGATTTGGATGAAACTTGCCTAAAGTCTTCCCTCAAAGCCCTTTAATTTTTAACGTACGTAGCATATCAACAAGAAAATGCAGGAGAAAAAGTTATATCTAATAGAAAATTTTATTT
This sequence comes from Rhaphigaster nebulosa, assembly GCA_948150685.1. Taxonomy (NCBI): domain Eukaryota; kingdom Metazoa; phylum Arthropoda; class Insecta; order Hemiptera; family Pentatomidae; genus Rhaphigaster; species Rhaphigaster nebulosa. The sequence goes on from OX411308.1 coordinate 170,143,937, forward strand.
GCGCATAAATCAAAAAGTAAGCATTTTATGGTAAATTATGTATGAAATCATAAGGAAGGTAACTAAATTTCCTAAAAAACAAAAAAAAAATATTTAAATTGGTCTTTATTAGTAAATATACAGCGCATCTCATAAGGACTACAAGACCCTTGATGGAAAGCCGAGCGCGTCCGGAAAGAGAAACATGCTACCGACCTCCTCCCACCAAGCCGCCAGCCTATTGTTAACACAACACTCTGTAACAATGTATTGTAATTAACTTAATAATTTCTACTTTTAAATTTTTTAATGAAAACAAAATGATTCCATAGAAACTAAATGGAATTTTCATGGAAACTAAACCGAAACTTTTAAAATATATTTATAGCTTGACAAACCAAAAATATTTAGTCTACAGAATTGTATTACAAAAGTTGTTTAAAAATCTAATTTATTATACTTTTGTGAGAGAAGACTTGAAGAAGTGCATTCTGCTGACCTTATTTGGATTAGTGTTTATGTGAACTCTTTCAAATTATATTATAAAGATTATTATCATAGGACGGTATGGGAAAGTTGTGTGATGCGCGCACCGCTCCAGATTATTTATGAAACTACAAGTCTACATATCTTCCTTATTTTTTATTTTATTTCTTTTGATTCATGATCCGTATCAGCCTGATTTTTCGCCTCTTCATCTTTCTGTCTTATTCTTATTCTAAGAACTCCTTTCGTAGCCTGGAATATGGAAGAACCTAAATCCTATTTTAACCAGAGCAGACGTTGTTATAGTTTATTTCATTTATAATGTTCGTTATATTTTAAGCGAAAACTTCTTTTTGTTTGCTTTTTTATATATTTATCGAAACCATATGGTATTTCCACATCAATAAATAGACACAATATATATTTTGATTTCTCCACTTGTTTTCGAAGTCATGTATTAGTGTAAAAATTTGTATTATTAAATACATAATGAATAAATATATTCCGCCAATTAATGCTCTAATTAATTCTTTTTATGGCTCTCATATCACATTTTTCTCGACGTTTTGGAGCATTTTTCACCATCATCAGGACCTCTCACATGCTGATTCTTATTTTTCCTAAGTTCTATTTTTATCCATATATATTAACATTTTTATGTATATTTTTTTATTTTAAAAATTTACATATTTCTTACAAGGAATTTTATTCGTGATAAACTATTTATGAATATTTAATTGTTGCTATAAAAGCTATTACAAATCTTAGATATACATCGATATTTTTGTCCGACATTTACTTTACTAACTAGAAACCGTTAAGAAGATGGTTGACTTGAGTTGACAACCATAATAGACAGCAGCACGAACAAAACAAGACTTTTTTTGGTTCTTTGTTTGTCGAATCCGCAGTTCTTTGTTAAATTCTTTTTTGGGGAGAGGGTAGGGAAATATCGCTCTCGATATTCAAATTTTAATATCGATATTACGATATACCGGATAAAAACTATCGAACAGAAATATCTATACTATATGCGTCAGAAGCGGACTTATCCATTCCAACTCTCTTGACTTAGTCTCCAGTCTTCTATCATTGTTTGAAGACTAGAGACTACGCCACTACCTTTCAAATAATATCAATATTAGTTCAATATTTATATACTTGATATTAATTTTACATAGTAATGTAATATTTATTTTTCGTATAATTTACCAAAACGAGCTTGAAAAAGGTTCTAGATAAACGAAACTGGACCAATGATGAAGTTTTCCAGTTAATCTATGTTTATGAGGAACAGGAGTATTTGTGAACTGTTAAACATAAATTGTAAAGAAATCGCGATAACGAAAAAAATGTATCTATGAAGAATTCCCGAATGAAGTACAATGAAGTACAACGAAAACGAAAGATTGATAATTTACGTAATCAGTTAATTAATTTTATAATTTGTAAATTGAACTGTTTAATAAATTTCCTGATTTAATTTAAAAGCACTTCAAATTTCACTTAAGACATTCGAATAAAATTTTCAAAGTGTTGTTCATCCTCCAACAGTAATTCATTTAAGAGTGACTCTCCCAGTTCATTTAGTCGATCCACACATTTCCTTACTCAACATCCCTTTTTTCAGATTCCGTTTTTCCGCAACCAGAAAGGCAAACATTTTTGCAAAAATAAAATTAAAAACACATAAACTTGCGATCAATTCACTCAGCCCTGAAACAAATATCGAGATTCTCTCTCAAGACATTATTTCCAGAGGATACAGCATTTGTGGAGATGAGATGGTTGAAAAATGGGCAACTAAATCCGAAACGTCAATAAAAATTAATCTATAGGGTGTCAAATATGAATCGGTTCAAATGCTTCTAACTCCCAAATGGATGATCTAATAAAAAAATGTAAAAGAAAAAAATCGTAGGTCAACTTCTATAGTTTCACCAACTGCTATTGTATTATAACTTTGTCGACATGCCATTGAGAGGCAGCGAAATCTTGGGATTTGCAAATAACAACTAATTTTTAATTAAATATTAAGAAACGGTCATCAATCACACACCACGCTTAAGAATTCCACTAACATTTTTAGCAAAATGACAATTTAGCTTATGTTCAAACAGGTTTATCTCAGTTAATACTTAACGTAGGGCTCTTTACGTGAGTTAATTTTAAAACTTATTTAATTAGGTGCTACGTTATGAAAATTATGAAAATATTTTTGATAAAAAGTTTTCTTTTGGAGGAAAATGAAAATTGTTCTGAAAAAATCTGATTAGTTGCGTTTTTTTTTATTTGTGATTAGCGCCTTACCAAACCGTCGGATCGATATTTTCGATTTATCATCACTTTGGAATTTGATTTCCTATTACAATACGTCATAGCATATACCCCATTCCATCAAAAATCATATACCCCATGATCGCTGAATTCCAAAAATCGCGATTTTTAAGAGTCGTGTCAATCGGGTCTTGAACGCCTGTAGAATTCTATATTATCATTATACCAACTTCGCGACTTATTCAGATATACGTGTATCCCAACATTGCTTACAATCCCAACACGAAGCTTAAGGAGCGTTTACACCAAAATATTGCCTATAACAATATTATAAGCAAAAATGTAATTTTGTTATCCTCTGTTTACGCCTGTCAGTAGCGAAATGTAATTAATATTGCTATTGACCATATTTCTAACAAAAATGTTAGCAAAATTTGTGTTATTAACATTATGTTGCCTACTGTTTAATAGCGAAATGTTAACAACATTGCTAAATACCATGCTATTAAAATTGTGATGCCTATCGTTTACACCGGATTCGATATAAACGTGATCAAATGTTATTAGAAAAATTGTATGTCATTGAAATTTTCTAGAGCGAATCTTTGAAAAATGTTAGAAAAAGTGAATAACACGAGTTATTAGCAATGTTTTCTCCGGTGTGAACATGCCTTTAAGGATTTAGAAAAGAAATACACCCAGGAAGTATTGTAATCGGGAAATGGATCAAACCACTATAATCCGGTATTACAACAAAAGATATGAGAGCGGCTGGGAAACCGGATGATGAATTTTATAAAACAATTCTACGACACTTAGGCCTCATCTCTAGTATATTCTATCTTAAAATAAAGAAAATGACAATGAATCAGCAAAGCAAGAATATAATAAATTAAAATCAGAAAAAATAATTTAACAATTTTGAAAAAATCATTAAAATTCCAATTAAAACCCCATATTTACTAATCCTTGACACTTGAGTGTGTACCCTAATAGACGTATCGAATTATATCATAAGTATGTTAAGAGGTTATTTGCATTAAATTTTCATCCTAAATTATCAAAAAAACAATTTATATAAAGGTACAAGTTCTTAAGAATTTGGAAATGAAGATAAGGTATTTTACATAAATTAACAATTACACCCAAAAGTAATCACTTCTCGAATGCTCTTCAAATATTTTCAGATATCTGATAAGAAATCTGCCTATATATTGGGTAGAAATAAAAGCCCCGTTCACTTTTACATGATACACAAGATGAAACTCCTAAGCCTCTTAGTGCTCATCGCTGTAGCCTCCTGCAATGGCAGCATGGAAGGGAACAAGTGGCTGGATGGAGTCCTGGAGAAAGCCAATGTGGCCGCCAGGATAAGTGGAAGCACGACACTACCCGTACAGAGAGGCCAGCTGAACGAAAAGGTAATAGTCGATTCTTTATTATTCATATCGTTAATAATTTCGCTATCGATTATCAAAGAGATGGAAGGAACACATTGTCTCTCAAGAATACAGTTAGGTTAATAATAAGGCAACTCTACGGGTGCCTGCTTGCCAGTGTTTAGGGATGGGCCGTTCCGACTAACATTTGAAACGAAACGGCTCGTTCCGTTCTACCACTGGAACTGGTTCCATTTTTGGTTTATTATTTTCAATAATAGACCTTTGTAATCGACCAAGAAAAAAAATTTGTTACCTCTCTCTCCCTCAGAATTTGAGGTTTTACGTTTCAAGATACTTAGAATCTAAATATTGAATAAAAAAAAAATCTGTCCATCCACCGTCCGCGGCTTTTCTCCGAGACCACTGGACCGATTTCCTTGAGATTTGGCAGAATCTTCGCTTGTTTTTTCTAATTGGCGACCGATTAGAGATTTTATAAGCCCATAACGCGACCATTAATAAAGATAAAGAGGAAATTTTTTTATTTGTTTTTTGTTATGATTAATCGAAAGCTGATGATATTTCTTATAATACAAAAAAAAAAATCATTTAAATCTCGGACCAGTATTAGCTGAGATAGAGCGTAATGAACTTTGTAGACTAATTCTCCGGCGCCACAGGACTCCTTACTTTTCAATTGCGGGCTTCTGACTTCCTAGCATCTCTCAAATTTATCCTTCCTTGGATTATTTCTGCCCTTCTTTCAGCTTCTTGTGCTATTCTTTTTCTTTTCCCACTGAAGTGCACATCCAAAGTTTTCCTCTGTACTATTTCACTCTCTGATTATGTCTTAATCATCTGTCACACTCTCATTGACTCAGTTTCTTCTCAACACTCCCAATTCGGCACTATCACGGCGATCTTTTTGGGACAAGCTTCAAATTTCTGCTCCATGGATGCCTACTGCTTTATTTCTTTGCTGATCTTGTTAGATATCTGTCATAAAGAATTCTGCAAATGTCCCTCTTCCGAAACACTCCAAATGCTCATTTGAAAAATAATTTAATTATCTAAACTGTAAACCAAAGCAATGTTCCTATGAATAGACAGACCAGTTATTTTCGAAACATTACTATTTGGAAATAATAAACCATTGTGTATCAATTTACAGCGTTTTCGTTCCTTTCGATCTTCGTTCCGACCTCACGATGCTACATTTTGGCCCAACAATTTTCGTTCCATTTCATCTTCGTACAATGTAAAGATTTTTTTACCACGAGTCGCTCACAAAATTAAATTCGAAAAATTATTGAACAATAAATCAGTCTTGTTTTAAAATTCCGAAAATGTTTAACAATGTCGCTATAATTTATTTCTTCTGACTAATAGGTAGGTAAAAATAGTAAAACAAAATAAAATGCGGAATTTCAGATTATAAAATTATAATATAATGGATGTAAAATTATCAATCACAAATTGAATTTGAATAACACAAGTTCTGAAAATTTGCTTATTCATGTTTTTTGGGTGCTGATTACGAATTTTAACTTCGTTGCCTCAAACTTTTCTGAAAATATATATTAAAAAAAATTAAAAACGCTCAAAAAGTTCATCTTTTTTTGTTTTTTGTCACATAGCATGAAAGCCATTCATTTTTTTAGTAAGTTCAACCTATACTAAATCAAACAAGAGTAAATTTTCTACATTTTTTGCGTAATGATTTTTTTAGGAGCATCCGCTTTTAGTCTAATGGTGTCTATTCAAATGGGGACCTGAAATGAATCTTGGTGAAAAGGTTTGGAGAAGTTCCAAAAATTTGCTAATTTATGTTTTTTGGTGTACTAATTACTTCTTTCAACTTCGTTTCTTCAAATTTTTCCCGGGATATACAGAGAAAAAGCTCAAAAATCTAACATTTCAGAACTTCTCCAAAAGTTTTCACCGAAATATCTTTCTAGTCTCCATTTGACTAGATTAGAGCAAAACAGATGCTCCAAAACAATGCTCCCCGGACGAAAAAAAAATATAAAGTAAAAAATGTAGAAAATTTACTCTTGTTTGATTTGGTATGGGTTGTTGTTCTTATTAGACAGCTGAATTATTTTCATGACATAAGAGAAAAAACGAAAAAATATTAAATTTTTGAGCGTTTTAGTATTTTTTTTTTTTTTTTTTTTAATATTTCCGGGAACAATTTGATTGTACCAAAGTTAAAATTCGCAATCATAAATAAGAAAATCTTCAGAACTTCTCCAGAATTTTCTAGGTAAAATTATCAAGGGCATGGACTAATATATAATAATATCAAATTAATATTTTTAATGTTAAAATCATAATATCATCCCAAAGGAATTGACATTGTGGCGTATGATACCCATGCTTAGATTTTTTTTTAATTTTTATTTTAATAAGATAATTAAAAAATAAAGCTACTAATCATTAATTAATATGAGACATGTTTCTGTCAATTTTCGTCAAAATCAGCTGCATCGTTCTAAAGCGCTGATGATCCTTCCTTCTATAATTACTGGATAATACATCACAAAGAAATCGTTCGCAGGTTTAAGAGATACGTTTGTATATATTTTCGGCAAAATAAGCCGCGCCATTCTGAACAGGTTATGACTATCTTCTGTAATACCCTAGCTTCTATAATACACTATCTTCTATCATCACTAATTTCGTTTCAGGTTTCGTACTCCGATGGGGTCGTTCTTGGACTGGATTCCTACTACAGAACAGCGGACAACACCAACACGTTTAACGGCACTCATTTTTTTGCCGACATCCACTACGGTTTCAAATTCTTAACCGCAGCTTTCAAGAATGTCAGCATCAACGGAAAAGACATGTCCGCCTTCTTCCGTATAAGGGATAACTCCATCAACTTGCAGTTTTATTTAATAAGAATTTACGGATGCAGAATTCGCCTGGTCAAACTGGAAGTTGAAAGATTGTCCAATGTTCATTTTGGATCCTCAAGGCAGGAGTACGACGAATCGGACCTCGAAGAGTTCTTCGGGACTGAGGTCTTATCGGCTATCAACGCTTACCTGAACAGCCATAAGGACGACATCGAGAAAAGTTTGCAATTTCTATGCCATCCACATAAGAAGAATGAATACCCAGAGCCGCCATACTTGGAATTCGTTGAACAATTTTTCTACAAAAATAAACAATAATTTCAGTAAAAATGATTTCAGTAATTTTGAGTTTCTTTAATACCAAGTAAAATGAATCATTGACTCACATCCTCCACCAATATTTTTCATATACTCCCAAGTGATCCTACTAAAAAAATAAAAATAATCCTGTACCACTACAACCCATCTACAAAGGGCCTTGGGTTCAGTACTTGATAAGTACGGTACTGTTTCTAGGCCTAAGATTGTGCAAGGAGGTGACCTGGCTAGGATCACGCCCAATCGCCAGATTTTTCTCCAAATAATGGTACCCACTTTCTAGAGGCTGGGTGAGTCCAAGGAGGATATTTCGACACCATGATCGATCCACGGCTGATATAACATAATAAATAATTATTTGGTACAGCCGGTCTGAGAGATTAGAGTACGGTGCCTTACTCACTGAGCCACCCCTTTCTCTAGTGATCCTAATCCTTGTAAGCAATCCTACAATATATATTTGCTCCTAACTTTTCTATTATACTTATCTCTTGTTTCGCTTAGCCCTGATGAAGGCCTACAACTTAGATTAGGGGTTCTCGGACTTCATGTCACTTGGTAACATTTTCAATTTTCAAAAAACTTGGCGTACCCTCCTACATACACACCCGATCTACTAATATTAGTATTAAAGATTCGTTTTTATAAAAAAATACAAACAGATTTATAAAAGTTTAATAAAGAAACAAAACAATACATATGCAGTAAATGTGCTTAAAAAAGAATAAATTGATAAAGTTCAAAAATTAAAAATCAAAATTGAAATTTTTATCACTTAACAACAGCAATAGTTAGAGTAACAACACCAAAAATTCTGCAGATTAAAGTTTATCCATCAAAAATAAGATTTTTGGACAATATTTTTCAGTATGAAGCATGTTCGTATTTATTTAAAATCAGAGCATTAATATTACGCTTTATGGAGTTCAACTTGTTTCTCAAGTCCTCTTCAACATTGAATGCTTTCGCCTTTACAACGGAAACCATCCTGAATAATTTTTTTGGGAGGAGAGGGAGGGGTTTACGCCCTTTTTTATCCAATTAAGGCAAAAAGGACGGATTATCCTACAGATTACCAATTTCTAATAACCAGCGTGGAAAGGTAGAGATTCATTACGTGGGCCGCCATAAAATAAATTTTAACCCGCCCAGGCCGGATTCGAACCGGCGTACGCAGGAGGGAGGTAGAGGGATGCCGTGGCCCCCTAAGTCATTGAAACATATAAAAATAATTAAAATATATGAGAAAAAATTTAGGTCTAAGAAAAAAAGGTGTGGTTTGAGATTATTTTTACTTCCTTATAGATACTTAATTTTCAAATTAATTAATCTATATACTTTGCATTAGTTTTTATTTGATCGACAAAATAGAGCTGAATTCTGATCCAGATAGCAGCAAAACACCCATATTAGTGTAATATTTTTAAAATATTTCTAGAAAAGGGATGTATTATAACGAGCTAAACTCTGCTTCAGAGAGGTTCGAAGCCTTGACGATTCGCTTCCGATAATGTGCAATATAGCGAGCTAAATTCCAACCAGAAATCCTCAAATCACCTAAATTGTCATCAGATATTTAAAAAAATTCTTGAAACGGGTACATTAAAGCTGAATATTCTGCTCTAGAAATCTTCAGTACACGCCAATCTTCGTCCAATTTTCTTGATGAAGATTGAAATGAAATCCAGCAGAATTCTGCTCCAAAAAATTCGTCCGATTTTAAATTTTTTTTCTTGAAATCGATGAAAATATAATGAATGGAATTCTGCACTAAAAAGTCGAAACACACTAAAATTTTCATCCGATACTCAAAATTTATCTCGAATAATGGCGAAATTACGTAAATTATCTATATTTCAGATATAAAGGTATATTTTTCTAGGACCAGATTTCCCTAAAGATATTCCTTCGTAAGCCCTAGAACCGGCGCCGTAGCAGTCCCGACGTGCTAAGTTGATTTCATTAATCTTATAATTGATACATTTAATAATAATTTAAAAAAAAAACATATCCTTCATTGAACGTGTTAAACAGATGATTTTATTCACGCTTTTGTTTGCTTGTTCATTCTTGCGTACTGGGAATCCTGGGGACCCTGACTCAGGCCATCACATGAAAACACTTTATTGTTTGTTTCATTTCTGACCATTCTTCCGACCATCTCCCTCTTTTTTATAATATTAAAAAATAAATCTAAATATATTAACGGTTATAAAGTAAAAGGTTTATAAGGCTCATGTATTCAGAGTAAGTATGCTGAGCGGAATAGGCGAAGCCAAAGGGAGAGAGAACCCTTTTTAAAGCAACAGTTAATGAATGCAGCCTACCTGACCTACTTTGTTATTTAACTTCTTCTTTGTGTGGACCTCTCTCCAGGGTCCTGACTCGTCTGGGGTCAAAGGACGGCAAAAATACTTTCAAAACAAAAGGTGTCAATCTGTCTGAAATCTCTTAAGGTAGACGTTCGCTGGTACTGTCCACGGTAGCGAATGGCAGCGCCTGCCAACCGTAACCGCTAACTGTTACTGTTTGTATATTTGATTGAAACTGCTCACGGCAACAGCTAACTTCTCTCGCATAACCTATATCGTTATAACAGTTCCAATACGTATAATCATACTATATCGTTATAATATATCGTACATATATTATTTAGTTATAGCTATATATTATATCGTTAAAACCTTTTACACTATCCTTATATCCTTCGTGAAAGGAATACATACATGCAAGTTTCCAACATGGATGTAATTCTTGCTTTTTTATTAGAAGAGAAAATGAAATTATGTAATTAACAAGATGTAATGCTAACAGCATATTCTAAACATGGAAAAGTGAACGGTTTTATGCTATGTTAATAACTAGATAAATTATTCCGCCATTTGCGGAATGATTGGAAAAGATTCAGAAACATTCTTTGACTAAATATCTCTCAGTTAAATTGTTTGTTAAGCATGGTAAAAGGAGATTTAGTAGGAAAAGCTACTAATGCAGTGAAAACTCCAATCGAAGTTGAAGAAAAACTGGCAGTCACTTTACGGAAAATTGGCAAATCAAAAAATTGATCGTCACCACCAAATATACCTAACTAATAAATGTGAATTAGAAATGTGAATTTTCAAGAGACCAAAAAAGAGCTATATGTTTTAATTCTAACTTCCTCTTTGCGAATACCTTTTTTAAATCTTAGCCTATAAACTTCTCTGCGTCCTAGGTTTGTGTTTACAACATTTTATTTTGCAAACATACTTCTGGTAAATTAATAAAAGTAAGGAATTCCAAAAATTCGATTTTTCACATCCCTTAGTTATACTTGGTGGAGACGATAAATTTATTTAAAACGGTTGATAAACGAATAAATAAACAAACAAAGATGTTTATTTTTATTTATTTTTGTTATCTTATACATAAAAATTAATGTGGGTTTGTTTGTTCATATTTTAGACGTTGCCAAACCGTTCATCCGATTGCAATGAAACTTCGTAAGCTCATTTCTTGCACATGCGATTGGGCAGGTTGAGTTAGAAAAAATCGTAATCTAAGTAGTTGAAAAAAAAAATGATTTCTAAAGCCTAAGAATTTTTTTTTCGAATACTCAAAAGCTATACATCTTCTGAAAAACAATAGGTAATCATTTGATAGATAATTAAATTCTGTACAAAACAAAAAAAAATCATCTAAGTTATAAAAATTAATGTGGGCTTGTTTGTTCGTATTTTATGCATTGCCATACGATTCACAAGATTGCAATGAAACTTCGTCAACTCATTGCTTGCACTTGTGCGAAGGTAATAGGCAGGCTGGGTTTGAAAAAATTCGTAAATCTCAGTGGTTAAAAATTATTTCCGAGAATCGAAAGAGAACGTTCATGAGCCACCCGATCGCGCGCATTAGAGTCAGAAGACAAACCTTCACATGCTACTCTATCTCGACGAATAATACATGTTGATTTGAATCTTGTTGCATTTCAATATGATGTCAACTACGATTACAGTTTGCCACCCAATTTAAATACTGAAACACATCGATCATACGATGCGCTGCAGTAACCCACAATGTTTTGGAAGAGGGAGGACTGATATCACTTTACAGGTTATCCATTGATATCAATCCAATTACAGGTAAGTACAGATTTCTTTTTTTCATTTTACGAGATGATAAATGTTAATTGCTTTTCAACTTTCAAACACTCGTAAATGTAATTGGCACTTTTCTTATCTCTCGTTTTCTTTTTTATTCTTACAGGTGAGCAACTCAATAAAAAGTATCAGCGATGAATTATTATTCAAACCGCATAATGATACCTCGGAATGGAACAAATCATATTCTGCAATGCCGTCAACTATTTCATCAATACGTCGTAGATATGCATGCCAAAATTGAATTCGAACGTTAGTTATTCATTCGCTTAAATCAAACATCGTTGCTTTCATAAGAATACATTCATCTACGAGATGCAATTGCAAACGATGGAAAAATTTCCGACATTAGCAAAAAGGTCATACTTCCAGCAACGTTCACTGGCAGTCCAAGGCATATCCATGAATATTCACAAGATGCCATGACATATGTGCGTTCATATAGCCGCCCTGATTTTTTCATCACATGGGACGAGAAAAAAAGAGCTTCTATTGCCCGGTCAGGTTCTATCCGATCGACACGATTTGACTGCATGAATATTTAAGCAAAAACTGACGATTAATTAATGGACCTAATTGCAAAGAATCACGTTTATGGTGAAACTCACTGCTGGATGGCAGAAGAGAGGACTTCCATATGCTCATATTCTCATCTGGCTCAAAACGAAAATACATACAGCTCAAATTGATGATGTCATTTGTGCAGAAATTGTATTCGATATTGTAACGAAAATCTTGGTGCATGGACCATGCGGAGCAATGAATCCGCAATCTCCTTTCATGATAGATAAAAAATGCACGAAGTATCCATGAGAAAACAAGTACTGGTGATGACGGATCTCCGAAATACAGACGCCGAAAACCAGATGATGGAGGTCATACTACTATAATCAGAATGAGAGATGTTGACGTTGAAATCGACAACGAATGGATTGTGTCATATTCTCAATTGTTATCGAAAACATTCAAAGCTCATATTAACGACGAATATTGTCGTTCCGTCAAACCCATCAAATATATATGCAAATACGTTAACAAAGGCAGCGATATGGCAGTAGTCAGCATTGATAGACCTGAGGAGCGCAACGATGAAGTGAGTCAATTCCTAACAGGTCGATATATCAGCAGCAACGAGACTGTTTGGCATATTTTGAGTTTTCCAATTCATATTCGCCATCCCAATGTTGTTCATCTCAGTGTTCATCTTGAAAATGGACAAAGAATATATTTAACGGCAGACTGCTCGAAATGTTGATGCTGCACCTGTGTGATGAAGATGAATTTGCCCGGACATTATTGTACGCAGATGTTCCAAAGTACTATACATGGAATGCTACATGCAAGAAATTCCAACGACGTAAGCAAGACATGCATGTTATAGGTTATCAAAATCTGTATTCGTCTGACGCATTAGACCGTACTTACACATTACATCCAAATAATGCCGAGTTTTCCTATTTGAGAATATTGTTGGTTAATGTCAAAGGTTCTAATTCATTTTAAAATTTGAGAACGGTTTATGGTGTAGAATGCAAAAAATACAGAGAAGCTTGCCAAAAGCTTCATTTACTCGAAACTGACCAACGCTAGAAAACAACATTGACGGACCATGTGTCAGCTGTCATCCGCGAAAAATTCGAACATTATTCGTTATCATTTTGAGCACATATTGGCCATCCGACCCGACAGATTTGTGGAGAAAATTCAGAGAGGATTTGAGCGAAGATATTTTGCACCATGTTCGTACTGTCAGCAATGACAATCCCATTAAGTTTTCGGACAATATTTTCAATCAAGCTCTCATCAAAACTTCAACTAGGCATGATCGCGCCACATCGTTCTGTCCTTGATCTTTATGATAGTGATTTATTGAGAGAACAGCAGTACAATGCTAATGATTTACGTGCATTTGTTGAAGGAAATGAACAACTTTTGCTTGCGGAACATAAATTGGCCTACGACACAATTACAAATGTCGTGTCAAAAGGCAGGGGTGGTCTGTTCTTCCTTGATGTGCCTTGTGGCACTAGAAAAACGACGTTCCTAATCAGCTTGCTATTGGCTCACATTCGATCTCAAAATGGAATTGCTTTGGCTCTTGCTTCATGAGGTATCGCAGCTACATCATTAGATGGTTGACGAACAGCGCATTCGGCGCTAAAATTGCCATTTCATATGCATTTATCAGAAGCTCGAATGTGTAATATTTCAAAAGGATCTGGGATGGCTAAAGTTCTTCAACATAGAAAAATCATTGTCTGGGACGAAAGTATCACGACTCATAAGAAATCGCTTTAAACACTTGATCGAACTATTAAAGATTTACGGTCAAATGCACAACCGTTCGATGGCGCTTTCATATTGTTATCTGGCGACTTTCGACAAACTCCTTCAGTGATACTCAAAGCATCACCAGCTGATGAGCTCAATGCTTGCCTAAAAGCATCGCATCTTTAGAGACATGTGCAAAAACTCACATTAACGACAAATATGCGAGTACATTTGCAGCGCGATGCGTCGGCAGCCACATTTTCCAAGCATCTATTGAACGTAGAAGGAAAAGTACCAGTTGTACTACCACAAAATCTATTTCTTTTCCATCAAAATTTTGCCTCATCGTGCATCCATCGAACAACTCTTTCACGAAGTTTTTCCGCAAATTGTTTCCAATAACAAAAATCATAAATGGCTTTGCGAACGTGTTATTTTGGCAGCGAAGAACATCGACGTCAAAGCGATCAACCACGCAATTCAAGAACAAAGTTCAGGCGATTCAGTGAGTTACAAATGTATTCATTATCGATAAGAAGATAAATATCATTATTTGTTTCTATTCATTTCTCTTTTCCTTTCATTCTATTATTTTATCATTATTTTTTAATTTTTTCTGCGGCAGCAACGCGCCGGGTATCAGCTAGTATTATTATAAAAAGAACTTCATATTAATTAGAAAATTATACAGGACATTCATCGTTATTCTCTTTAAATTCCTTCCTGGACATTTTGTTGAACGAAAACAAACGGGAACCGTCGGTCGTGGCAGTAGAACTCATTCTGGAACAGTCAGAGACGCAGCAGTAAAGGTATGTCGGTCGTCATACCTAGACTGCCGGGCAGTGCCAGCGAAATATGACTCTCTATTCAATCAAAGGTGGTACTCAAAGTTGGTGAGTACCAACATGCATTTGATTTCTTGTCTTAATTAAATTCAAAATTCATAAATATTCATAATAATTCATAATTTAATACGCATAATACCAAACTATATTTTGAATTGCTTATTTTTGAATTTTTTGTGTTTTTAGAACTGAAGATGAATATATAACATTCGAAACTAGTTTTCAATAAAACAAAATTATAGAAGTGACAAATAATTATACCATCAGGCGGATGTCAAATGATAAAAATTATGCTCCGAAAAATCAACATAATGTTGACTAATACTTTTGATATCAGATTTAAAATTGACAACATTTTTAATATGTAGTCACACATATTTTAACTAATATAAATGGATTCTATTTTTTTAATTTTATTGTCCTTTGCCTTATTTAAAATTTCCACCTTCAAAATTCAAATTCAAAATTATGATTATTTAATATGCTATTTCTGGCAAATGCTGTAATGTTTTTAGGGTTACTGGCATTCATTTTATGCTGCTTAATCTATTTTTGTAATGTTTCTCCTATATAGTTTTTATTTGGTATGGAATTACTTAATTTTATATATATACATATATATATATATATATATATATATATATATATATATATATATATATATATATGTATATGTATATGTATATGTGTGTATATATATATATATATATATATATATATATATATATATATATATATATATATATATATATATATATGTATATATATAAAATTAAGTAATTCCATACCAAATAAAAACTATATAGGAGAAACATTACAAAAATAGATTAAGCAGCATAAAATGAATGCCAGTAACCCTAAAAACATTACAGCATTTGCCAGAAATAGCATATTAAATAATCATAATTTTGAATTTGAATTTTGAAGGTGGAAATTTTAAATAAGGCAAAGGACAATAAAATTAAAAAAATAGAATCCATTTATATTAGTTAAAATATGTGTGACTACATATTAAAAATGTTGTCAATTTTAAATCTGATATCAAAAGTATTAGTCAACATTATGTTGATTTTTCGGAGCATAATTTTTATCATTTGACATCCGCCTGATGGTATAATTATTTGTCACTTCTATAATTTTGTTTTATTGAAAACTAGTTTCGAATGTTATATATTCATCTTCAGTTCTAAAAACACAAAAAATTCAAAAATAAGCAATTCAAAATATAGTTTGGTATTATGCGTATTAAATTATGAATTATTATGAATATTTATGAATTTTGAATTTAATTAAGACAAGAAATCAAATGCATGTTGGTACTCACCAACTTTGAGTACCACCTTTGATTGAATAGAGAGTCATATTTCGCTGGCACTGCCCGGCAGTCTAGGTATGACGACCGACATACCTTTACTGCTGCGTCTCTGACTGTTCCAGAATGAGTTCTACTGCCACGACCGACGGTTCCCGTTTGTTTTCGTTCAACAAAATGTCCAGGAAGGAATTTAAAGAGAATAACGATGAATGTCCTGTATAATTTTCTAATTAATATGAAGTTCTTTTTATAATAATACTAGCTGATACCCGGCGCGTTGCTGCCGCAGAAAAAATTAAAAAATAATGATAAAATAACAGAATGAAAGGAAAAGAGAAATGAATAGAAACAAATAATGATATTTATCTTCTTATCGATAATGAATACATTTGTAACTCACTGAATCGCCTGAACTTTGTTCTTGAATTGCGTGGTTGATCGCTTTGACGTCGATGTTCTTCGCTGCCAAAATAACACGTTCGCAAAGCCATTTATGATTTTTGTTATTGGAAACAATTTGCGGAAAAACTTCGTGAAAGAGTTGTTCGATGGATGCACGATGAGGCAAAATTTTGATGGAAAAGAAATAGATTTTGTGGTAGTACAACTGGTACTTTTCCTTCTACGTTCAATAGATGCTTGGAAAATGTGGCTGCCGACGCATCGCGCTGCAAATGTACTCGCATATTTGTCGTTAATGTGAGTTTTTGCACATGTCTCTAAAGATGCGATGCTTTTAGGCAAGCATTGAGCTCATCAGCTGGTGATGCTTTGAGTATCACTGAAGGAGTTTGTCGAAAGTCGCCAGATAACAATATGAAAGCGCCATCGAACGGTTGTGCATTTGACCGTAAATCTTTAATAGTTCGATCAAGTGTTTAAAGCGATTTCTTATGAGTCGTGATACTTTCGTCCCAGACAATGATTTTTCTATGTTGAAGAACTTTAGCCATCCCAGATCCTTTTGAAATATTACACATTCGAGCTTCTGATAAATGCATATGAAATGGCAATTTTAGCGCCGAATGCGCTGTTCGTCAACCATCTAATGATGTAGCTGCGATACCTCATGAAGCAAGAGCCAAAGCAATTCCATTTTGAGATCGAATGTGAGCCAATAGCAAGCTGATTAGGAACGTCGTTTTTCTAGTGCCACAAGGCACATCAAGGAAGAACAGACCACCCCTGCCTTTTGACACGACATTTGTAATTGTGTCGTAGGCCAATTTATGTTCCGCAAGCAAAAGTTGTTCATTTCCTTCAACAAATGCACGTAAATCATTAGCATTGTACTGCTGTTCTCTCAATAAATCACTATCATAAAGATCAAGGACAGAACGTTGTGGCGCGATCATGCCTAGTTGAAGTTTTGATGAGAGCTTGATTGAAAATATTGTCCGAAAACTTAATGGGATTGTCATTGCTGACAGTACGAACATGGTGCAAAATATCTTCGCTCAAATCCTCTCTGAATTTTCTCCACAAATCTGTCGGGTCGGATGGCCAATATGTGCTCAAAATGATAACGAATAATGTTCGAATTTTTCGCGGATGACAGCTGACACATGGTCCGTCAATGTTGTTTTCTAGCGTTGGTCAGTTTCGAGTAAATGAAGCTTTTGGCAAGCTTCTCTGTATTTTTTGCATTCTACACCATAAACCGTTCTCAAATTTTAAAATGAATTAGAACCTTTGACATTAACCAACAATATTCTCAAATAGGAAAACTCGGCATTATTTGGATGTAATGTGTAAGTACGGTCTAATGCGTCAGACGAATACAGATTTTGATAACCTATAACATGCATGTCTTGCTTACGTCGTTGGAATTTCTTGCATGTAGCATTCCATGTATAGTACTTTGGAACATCTGCGTACAATAATGTCCGGGCAAATTCATCTTCATCACACAGGTGCAGCATCAACATTTCGAGCAGTCTGCCGTTAAATATATTCTTTGTCCATTTTCAAGATGAACACTGAGATGAACAACATTGGGATGGCGAATATGAATTGGAAAACTCAAAATATGCCAAACAGTCTCGTTGCTGCTGATATATCGACCTGTTAGGAATTGACTCACTTCATCGTTGCGCTCCTCAGGTCTATCAATGCTGACTACTGCCATATCGCTGCCTTTGTTAACGTATTTGCATATATATTTGATGGGTTTGACGGAACGACAATATTCGTCGTTAATATGAGCTTTGAATGTTTTCGATAACAATTGAGAATATGACACAATCCATTCGTTGTCGATTTCAACGTCAACATCTCTCATTCTGATTATAGTAGTATGACCTCCATCATCTGGTTTTCGGCGTCTGTATTTCGGAGATCCGTCATCACCAGTACTTGTTTTCTCATGGATACTTCGTGCATTTTTTATCTATCATGAAAGGAGATTGCGGATTCATTGCTCCGCATGGTCCATGCACCAAGATTTTCGTTACAATATCGAATACAATTTCTGCACAAATGACATCATCAATTTGAGCTGTATGTATTTTCGTTTTGAGCCAGATGAGAATATGAGCATATGGAAGTCCTCTCTTCTGCCATCCAGCAGTGAGTTTCACCATAAACGTGATTCTTTGCAATTAGGTCCATTAATTAATCGTCAGTTTTTGCTTAAATATTCATGCAGTCAAATCGTGTCGATCGGATAGAACCTGACCGGGCAATAGAAGCTCTTTTTTTCTCGTCCCATGTGATGAAAAAATCAGGGCGGCTATATGAACGCACATATGTCATGGCATCTTGTGAATATTCATGGATATGCCTTGGACTGCCAGTGAACGTTGCTGGAAGTATGACCTTTTTGCTAATGTCGGAAATTTTTCCATCGTTTGCAATTGCATCTCGTAGATGAATGTATTCTTATGAAAGCAACGATGTTTGATTTAAGCGAATGAATAACTAACGTTCGAATTCAATTTTGGCATGCATATCTACGACGTATTGATGAAATAGTTATACACATATTTTAACTAATATAAATGGATTCTATTTTTTTAATTTTATTGTCCTTTGCCTTATTTAAAATTTCCACCTTCAAAATTCAAATTCAAAATTATGATTATTTAATATGCTATTTCTGGCAAATGCTGTAATGTTTTTAGGGTTACTGGCATTCATTTTATGCTGCTTAATCTATTTTTGTAATGTTTCTCCTATATAGTTTTTATTTGGTATGGAATTACTTAATTTTATATATATACATATATATATATATATATATATATATATATATATATATATATATATATATATATATATATATATATATATATATATGTATATGTATATGTATATGTGTGTATATATATATATATATATATATATATATATATATATATATATATATATATATATATGTATATGTATATGTGTGTGTATATATATATATATATATATATATATATATATATATATATATATATATATATATATGTATATATATATAAACGCACACATAATAAAACGGTAAGAAATTTTTAAACTTTCTGTCTCACATCAATTATTTCCCATTCTAGGATTTTCCCTTGAGATCCATGAATATCCGCAAACAAAATCGAACATTATTTATTGGAAAGAATTCTTAATATAAAGCTCCTATTTCCAATAAAGATTTAAAATGGAGATTTAATATATCCAATAAGATACTTTATTTATAATAACAATGTATACAGAATCAATTAAGACACTGTGTTAATAATAATAATAATAAATAAGATTTCATTTGTAAAAATGTAAAAAGATTAAACAGAGCAGAAAATAATCTTATAAGGAAAAAACTCTGAAATCTGACTATGACAAGATTGGCGTCACAGAATAGCTGTCAGTAACCAGGCTCAGCTATTCCCAGAATTTCACAAGACGATATAGCCATTATAAAAACAGATTGGGAGACCTGCCAATATCCATGTTGCCAAGATTTACACAAGGAAAATAAAATAAATATCAAATTCACAACTTCGTCGTGTAAAGCATTATTAATAATGAAGAATTATTATTTCTTAAATTCTTAGCAAAAGTTACGAAATTTATTGTGCCTGTCTGTTTCTTCATTACTATTCCAGTTTCGCTACCCCAACATGGCGGGTCGGCTGGTGTTTTTGAGACGGTTTATACTTTGAATTAGTTCGAATTGAGATTAGTCTTCGATATCGAAATCCAAAATCCAATCACTCTAACCTTTTATTATTATATTAGGAGCTTGATTGGTTTATAGTTTATCTATATAAACAATTTATTATAAAATTTTTGGTATTATCATTTCTGGTATAAATTTTAATAAATTATCAAACTTGATAATGCTAAAAAATTAAGAGGAATAAAATGAAAAATAATTAAAATATAACGAAATAAATTAAAACACACACACACACACACACATATGTATGTAAATAAATAAATTAAAATATATATTTAAATAAAATTAAAGTCTTAAAGACCTGTTTGCATCATGGCGATAGTTACCACGACAGTTGCAACCATGACAGAAGAGATGGTAACAAAAATAAATTTTTAGGCTTATTTTTCAGTACTATTGTGGAAATGTCAAGGGTGAGGTTCATTATGATTTTAAGTGATTTTAAATAATTTTGGCGAGAAATTAATAACTCTAAAGAATCTAAAAGAACAATTGCTACATTAAAATTATAATAACTTAAGTTTTCATTTCTGTTTTACAAACTTATACATCTCTTATAATTGGTTTACAGCTGCACTATTTAGTACATCACTAGTCATATCTAGCAAGCACAATATGATACGGGAAAAATATAACGGATATAAGTACCCTTAGTATTCCTTAAATTAAAATAATATCAAGTTTTTGTCATTAGTATTCAATATTGAAAAACTAACAAATCTTTTAAATGAACTAAAAATATTAATAAGTGTATAGTCCAGGACCATGGCACATTAACGTAGAATGTTTTTGTAGTGGTTCTGAAAATTCGATCATTTATGTTTTTTGGGGTTCTGATTACGAATCTCAATCTTGCTACCTCAAATATTTCTCAGAAAAAAAAAATGTAAAAACGCTCAAAAAAATTCATAATTTTCAGTATTTTCTCATGCAGCATGAAAATCACGCATATTTTTTAGCAACATAAATCTAAACTATATTAACCAAGAGCATCCACTCTTAATCTAACGGGGTCTAGTCAAATGGAGACCAGAAAAGTATCTGTGAAAAGTTTTGGATAATTTGCTCATTTGTGTTTTTTAGGGTGCTGATTATAAATTTCAACTTCGTTACATTATAATGTCAAACATAAATGAGCAAATTTTCAGAACTTCTCCAAACTTTGCACCGAGATACATTTCTGGTCCCCGTTTGACTAGGGCCCCATTAGACAAACGATATAATCATAACGAAAAAAATCATTTAGCACAAAATGTAGAGAATGAATTTTTATTTAGTTTAGTATTCGATGTTGTCACTGTGAGAAAAAACGAAAAAAATATTAAATTTTTGAGCGTTTTTTTATTTTTCTGGAAAAATTTGTAGTAACAAAGTCGAAATTCGTAATCAGAAACCCAAAAAACATGAATGAGCAATTTTTCAGAACTTCTCCAAAACTTTCCAGCGAGAAACCTTTCTGGTCCCGGATTGGTAGTATATTAATAATTAATTCCCGCCAGGAAGGAGCGTGTGTGAAATGAAGCGAGCTATATTATGTTATATCACCTTTGTGTCAATTATAGTTGTTATTATAATATTGTGTCAATTATTATAGTTATTATTGAACCCTCTCCTCCAGGATATTGCCATATGATTACTAGATCTTTATTTTATTTTATTTTTCTTAACTAAAACTGCCTATATTCTTTTATACCATATAAGGTTTTTGGCCTACAACTAGATGCTTGCGATATTCATGTTAAAAAAATGCATTAATAACAGATAATCTTTGATATAAATACAAAAGTAAACAATGCATATAAAGGAAATAAATGTATTTTAGCATTGAGTCCATAACACTCAAAAAAATTACTGATGAATCTTTGGAATTATAATTAACAAGAATGTAACTGTGTTGATGGAGTAAGAAACTTGACTTCAAGCCAACAAATCAAACGGCATCTTTAGATAACAAATATTTGTCTCAATGCAATAAAATTTATTAATAATGTGTAATTAATATAATGGATTAAGTAAAAAAAAAATACAAAAAATATATACTTAAACAGTGATTTGTAAATGTAAGCATATTATAAATAATAACAATAATTGATGATTGACTTATAATAAAAATATTGCACTTAAAATGTTAGATTATGATCAAGTCATATATTGGTACAATGTATAAGTAAAAATACTTAGAAATACAAACATATAGTTTTTATAAGTGTAGGCTTTATTGAACAAAATAATTATCTGCAAATATAAGATTCATAGTTGATATGAATACACTTTCAAATCATATATCAATGAATTTGAAATTAAAGACCATCTAATAACTTAAAATTGGAAATTCTTATCTAATATATCAGCATAAATTCTAAATAGGTATGTTTTAATATTTATAGTAATAAAAATAAGAATTAATAATGTTCTTTTGAAAGGATGTGAAATTACTGAAAAAGGAGACAAATTCAGATATCTACAAAAAATGTACACCATAATATATTCATCCATACCTCTCATAATTTTGCCAGCCGTCCATTAGATGAAACACAACTCACTATTAACAACACATATAAAAACGAAACTATTTTGAAAAACGCAAATTTTAACACAATACAATGAATTTTTAACAAATTTACATAACTTTCAACAAGTATGTATGCATATCGGTGGATGTTTCACGACGAGGCCGCCAGGGGCAGTACTTTTGTCTGTTATATTATCCTTTAAATAAAAATCCAGTCTAGAAATATTTTTGAATATTAACTAATAATTTTAATTGAAATTAACTGAGATTATATAAAACAATTTTTATTTTATAATAATTAAACAATAATAATTATTATATTATTGATAATATAAAACAATTTAGTTCTTCGTTATTTTTTAAACAGATAGATTACCCAGTAAGTTGCATTTAGCAAAAAACCATATTGAAATGAACTTATAGCTGATAGAAACAATGTTTTATAATGCCAGAAATAGAGATATTCTTTTCGATATATTGCTTAAATTATCATAGCATTGCTGAAGAAAACCATTCATTATGCTCGCTCATGATATTAACTACCCTCCCCCCTCCCAATCCTCCCAACCTGGGCCTAGAATGGTATCTCCGGGGAAGGAAGAAAGAGGGGTTTTGCTTAGCGATCTGTGGACACATTGCACACAAAAGTGTCCGAAATGAATTTGTCTTACAATTTTATTTCCTATCAGAATGCTTAAAACAATTACCCCATGCTATTGGAAATTCCAGATTTAATGTAGCCAGAGGAATGTAGGTTACAAAGTCGGCAATACGCCTCAAACTAACTTCATGTTATCTAATTGGGATCTCCCAAATTTCATTTTGATATTCTTAACATTCTAGAATTTAAAGGGAGAGGGGAGTAAAAGTTATCTGTGTCACCCTGTATATACAAATTAAAAGCGTGTATGGTGCGCCCAATAGAAAAGCTAGGAAATATCAAAAGGGTGAAAAAGGGATGTTGGGAAAAAGAAAAGATATACAAAGTATACAAAGAAAAGATATACAAAGTATACAAAGATATACTTCTGGGCCCTATTTCATGATAAAGTACTAATACAAGTGGACCAATGACTTACTATGCATATGACACACTGTGAAATGTTGAAATACTATAACATTTATAATAGTTTTACTAAAAAACAGTAAATTAAAAAAAAAAAATTGAATAAAATTATTATTGCTTGAAGGCGATGAGTAGCCTATAACTTTTAAAACCGAATATTTGTACTTTTACTTTTGTACTTTATTATGAAATAGGGCTCTGGTTTCTCTACTGAAGTAGTTTATTTAGGGTTTTCTTCTTTTTCAAACCATCGATATTCTTAAATTTTGTTTGGGGAGAGAGGTTATCTGTGACACCCTGTATATCAATTAAGTTATTTGTTTTCAACTATTCCTATATCCCTCTTATAAACAAATTTTCTAATTGTCTCATTACTTTTTAACGATTCATTTTCTCCCTTCCAACCTTCTAATTATTATCACTTCATAAACTCGTGGAAATTCCATCTAAAAATACATTACGAAAGTTACAACAGGTGATTACGATCCGACAGCTGGCGCCTTTTACAAAATTGAGTTGAAAGTTCCCTAATTGTAATAAAGGCATCTGAGACGAACCTTTGGAACTTTTTAATTAGCTATTTGAAGATACTTTTATGTAAAATTTCAATAATCAAGGAGGGTGGAGGCGCTTTGCTGCAATCGAGTCATAATCGTAACAAACTTATGAAATAATTAAAACGCCTTCAGAAAGAGATATTTAAATAGTGATTAATATGCTTGTTTTTTTCATTGCCGTTGGTTTAAAATTAATGCACATAATCAAATTTAGGTAACTGAACCAGGATAGGTTTGAACATCATCAGAAGTTGGGAGGGGGGGGAGGGGGGTACTTTTTATTAATTATCACAATTGTCATCAGTATTATAAAGATGATTAAATTATCGATTTTTTTAAAATTCAGATCAACTAGTATCGATAGTGGTTTTTAAAATATTCAATCACATAGGCGTATCGAGGGGGGAGGGGCATGTTGGGGCTGCTGTCCTTACAACTTCCACAAAATTTTAAATTTCGCTGTTAATCCTCGCAAACTATTGTTTAAGAAACAATTTTTAAAAAATTATGTTCTTTTGGAAGTTACTGTAAATTATTGCATGGGTCTTCTCTCTCTGTACATTAAAAAAATTAAATTTAGACAATCCCCTCCCCCCTCTTTCTGTTCACAACTGGCTACAACCGTTTCAATTATATTGTTATTTATGGTCCAATTTATGATCATTGTGCGTTTTTAGTTCTAATTAAAAATTCTCAACGATATTCTAAAACAATACGTTGATAATTTGTTGAAAAACAAGAAACAAAACTATATTAGCCAACTCATCACAATCTACGCAACTCATTTTAATTATATTGTAATTTGATAAATTTTGATCCAGAGAATTTTAATCTAAATAGTGATAAATTTGAAATATTAATTTTTTATTTATACAGTTAAATATAATTATAACTAAAATAAGTTGTCCATCAAAGCCCAATATCTTGTTGACATGTTTTTGACACCGAATCAATCTTTGAACCTATCCTTTGTAAATAAATGATTTACATACTCTAAAAAGTGCAATTTGTCTAATTCATTGTTTATTTTTAGATAAGATTTAACAAGTCATGTTTTATACAAAACTGAAACTAATCACTGAATAATAACAACTTGCAATGAGCATGAATAGAAAATTCTACAAGTTGCTATTCATCTTTTCTATTCATCACAAATATTACGACCAGCTGTTACATCTCAAATTGTCTTCTATATTTTGATATAAATGTTACCGTTTTTATTAATATCAGTTGAAATATTGAAAAATAAGAAACAAGAAGTGTAGTTTTTTAGGTTTGTACCACTTTGTCAGTTGGTGACACCGATTCGAAGAACTCAGGGACGCTTCAGTTTTTGTTGTTGGAAATCAACAAGTTATTGAAAGATGGCAGATGTATTCAAAAAAGAAGATGCTTGTTCTTTATTGCGGGGAAAACACATCTTGTTCATCGGCGATTCAAGTTAATATCATTATATATGTAATTTTTATTTTACGTTTTTCATTCTTTTCAATAAACGTGATTTTTATTCCCAGATATTCGTGCACTTTATAAGGATTTGTTGTGGCTGTATAAGATGAATTCTCTAATAGGTCTTAGTTTCCTGAAAAGACGGGTAAGTAAAAAAGTAGGTATTGTCCTGTTCATATTATTTAATCTTAATGCAAAATTTCATTTTATCACTTTGTAATCATGTCATGTTCTGATTTACAGAAAAGAAAATTTTATATGTGTGCATGCAATGAATTTGTAACAGGTATTATTATTTGTATTAAGTGTTTAAGGACACATTTTCCTCACTGTATTTTCTTAGATATTAGGAGCACATTTACTCTCAGCCTCCAGATAGTAGTACTTTAATTAAAGTTGTAGCTAAGTCTACTAAGTTAGATTTAGTCCACTTCAGAAATGACAGGATAGATTTTTTGACATGATAATGTTATCAATTGTTTATCATCACATTTTCTGTAAATATTTTTGTGCTTTTGACGTATAATTATGTAAATAATTCAAGTTGTAATTTTGTTTAGAAATCTTCAACAAGTCATGAGTTTAGTTATTTTATTTTACTTAAGTTTGAAGTTAAATCTAATAAGTTTGGTTTTGTCCATTTAAAAAATATACTATGTATTTCTTGACACATGATAAGGTTATTTATTGCTTATTATCACTTATTTTTGTGATATTGACATATTAGGTACATAAATAATATTCATTGGCCACATAATATTATAGTTTGAATATTTTTTGATGAATAATTCAATGTGTAATTTTATATTGAAATCTTTACTAAGTCATGAGTATAGCCAATTATTTTAACTTAGTAGGAGAAGCTTAGTTGGGGGTTGCGATTAACAAAGAAACACGTTAATGAGAAAAAATTTATTATATTGTGTGCCGATGTTTAGGCCTTTGTTTTAGGTCATAAAAATTGTTATCTTATTTTTGCTGATGGTCCAAAACTTAGGCCGAAACATCGGCACAATATAATACCAAGCTTCTGCTACAAATATTTCCACGGTCTACCATACTCTCTCCATTATTTTAACTTAAGTCTCCTTTTTTTATAGCTTGAAAAGAGTTTTCTTGGAGACAGAATAATTGCACGTAGCGAGTTGACTAGAGGGCGTGATTTCACAGAACATAGAATATTTGAGGTAATATTTATTGTAACAGTTGAGTTTTTAGTAAGGTGTTTGGAACCCTGGTATTATTTATGGATGATACTCCAGAATATTTTTTTTTATTAAACTGAACCGTAACTATTTTTTTATATCATTATGAATTTTTGTTGTTATAGGTAGATAACAATTATCAATTTCTGCTTACTCGCGAAGTGTTCAAATCCTTATCAGTCATGAGTGTCCTTGTCAGTAATAGTTGTTATAATATTGGTGATTATTCTAGATATTCACTCTTACTGTGGCACTATTCACTCGGTTGGTGGGCACAGGAGCCTCATTGTGGCCAGATGCTGAGTATGCCTGAAAGTAGATGGAGGCGAATGATCTCCAGGCCTTCCTTAGAAATGTAACAGTTTTGGTACTAGTTCACAAGTATCGCTCTAATATGGCAGGTGGGTATTAGGGGTTCTCACTATAGGTGGAATGCCGAGTATGTCCTAACAATGGCTGACATAGATAAGAGCATCTATCAACTGGATGGCTCCTCACTTTGATAGATCAATGTTTAATTGAATAAAAATTGATTGTTTTAACGAATGGAAAGAGATCAGATATCTTTGGATTTTAGTAACTATTATTAGTATTCCACACAAGCCAATAAAAATGCTTTGAATTTGTTATTGAATCGGATTTTGTTAATTATTTTTCTCGTATCTTAATCATTTTATTTATTTATGTTGGTGCATTAATTACATCTTTTCGGTTTTAACTTTTCGTTTTTTATCTCAATTTAAACACTATTATTTTGATTGAATTCCTAGCTTCATAACTGTTGTGCTTAATATCTGGAAAAAGTAAAGGGAATCATGATTATCATAGGTCGGAAACATTAAAATAGTGTTAATTTGTATATTTATTTCCTAGAAAGAAATGAACATGTAAATTTGGACATTTATTTCCGAGAAAGAAATGAACGTGGTGAGTACTATAACTGACAAACAATTTACCTCTAAAAAGGCTCGTAATATATTCTGAATGTTACGTATAAGTTGCTGTTAATTATATTTATTTCTTAGGAAGAAGTGAAGATGGATTAAGTATAAGTGAGGAGAAAGCTCTGGGGATCGGTTGCCTTCGTCTTCTGTTGGACACACTTTGCGTTACCTATACAGTGAGGCCCTATTATCGTGTGCCCAACTGCCATGTTGGAGAGACATGCTAGTGAATTGGCACCGAAATAGTATTTTTAACATGAATAATCAATGTAGTCTCCTCTGTGATCTACACCCATTTAGAACCTTGGATATTCCTTATCTTAAAAAGTTTAAGAGTTAGTTGTCAGCCAAATGTTCATCCGTTCCTCGACTTCAAGGTTCAAACATAATACAGACACAGTGGACAAGTTAAGACTATAAGGAGGGTGTTCGAGGGTACTTAACCCCCAGTTTTTTTATTTTGGTCAACAACCTTGGGACCTCTTGCGCACTAACTTTTTTTAATCCAAGATGATCTGCAATAATGGATTAAGAACTCCCATAGTCGATTTCCACTTTTGTCGAGATTTCTTTAACAGTGAACCAATCACGTCCAATTAGAACTCGACCGGCATGAATGTTATCATCTCTTAGACTTGTCCTTGGGCGTGGATCATGGCTTTCAAGTTTTTCCGTGTATACAATAGATTCTGGGACAGTGTAGTGTCCTCAAACTGTGCCTTCAATAATTATAATTTTTTTGTGCAACAGACGAATGTACCTTCTATTTAGTCATGAGTGCACTGAGGACAGAGTAGAGTGGCCGGTGTCCCACTCCTCACAAACCAAAACAATCTCTCACTCCATTATCTAGCTCGAAACTGCATGCTAAGCAAAATAGCTTAATTATTTTATGTTAATATTAAAAAATTATAATGTAATAAAAAGGCTTTGCGAACGCGATTTTTCAATGTTGATAACGCCAACAATTGTTGCCTGCCCACCTCCCTCGACCGAACCCTTTCAAAATCTTAATTTTCAATGTCAGCCTTAACAAAATTAATTTTAATTAACATTTTAGGCCATAATATAATTTCTTGTTAATACAAACTTTCTGGTTGCTGGAAAGAAGACATGAACAATATAATTTTGGTTGTGCCGAATAACAAACATTACCTCATTTTTATTTCCTCTTGAATATTGGTATTTTCTAGTTATTGTAAGCCCCTCATATTTAAACATAACCTCATATTTATTTCCTCTTGAATATTGATATTTTTCTAGTTATTGTAAGCCCTTAATATTTAAATTTTCCACATATGCAAATGTGTTTGGTGCATAACTTTGCTTCCGCAATTTGATACTTTATTCTTTAACAGTAACTACATACTTATGATTTCTTTTTTCTATCTTTCTGGCAATTGTCGGATACCATCTCGAAAAAACAATCCTCAAATCTATCCATTTTTTGACTTCTTCATAAGGCGGAATGCTGATAACCACCTAGGCCATGTCTCATCAATCGAAACAAATGATAGTCTGAGGAGCAAAATCTGGTGAGTATGGCAGGTGAGAGAAGACCTCCCATTTCAGCGTTTCTAAGTATGTCTTTCTGAATATTGTCTTGCGATATTTAGCCAAGCATTGTCATGCTGGATGATAACTGTCATGTCTCTCTTGGTACTGTGGCCGTTGGTCGGTAATGCTCAGCTCAAACGCATCAGCTGTGTTCGATGCCGATCCCCTGTGATGGTTTCACTCTGTTTCATTAGCTCATAATATACCACATCGAGCTGGTTCCACCAAATGCAGAGCACTAGGCACCATGAATATTTGGTCTGATCAGTGACGTGGAGGTATGTCCGGGCATTCCCCAAGATTTTCTGCACTTGTGATTATAGTAATGGATCTATTTACGTCACAATGTGATGTAGAAACCCCTTCCGATTATGTCTTCAAAGTAGCTGTTCACAAGTAATGAAGTACCGTTCAATATCTGTTGACTTCAATTCTTATAGAACCCAATTCCTTTGCTTCTGAATCATTTTCATGGCTTCAAAGCATTTCATAATGGCTTGTTGAGTCACTCCTAATGATTCTACCAATTTTTCTTGCATTTGGCGTGAGTTTCAACAAGCAATGCCTTCAATTCCGAATCATAGAAAATGTTATTTGGTCCTTGATATCCAAATCACCGCTCTTAAAGTGTTGAAACTACTCACAAGACGCTCTTTCGCTAAGAGCAGTCTTTCTGTAAGTTCTTGAGAGCATTTGGTGAGCCTCAGCTGCAGTTTTCTTCAAGTGAAAGCAGAAAATCAAAACTTCCCGCTAATGACGAGATTTTGTCTCAAAAACTGACATTTTCGATCGAGAATAAATTTACGATGCAATATTACCTATTCGATCACCACCTACCTGCTATATCTATTCTCATTCTTCAGATTTATATTCAATGACCTATCAAACCGCAGCTTTCAACAGATCTTTCCTTTAATCAGATCCTCCTCCTTATGGAATTCCATTCTATCTTTCATCCATCTCCCCAATATGCTTCCCACATTCAAATTCTACTCCGCCTGTCTATCCAGTTCCAAAAGAATGGCAAATAGATTTTCCTTATTTTTAATCAAAATTTATATATACATTAATACTTTTAATTATTATTAAATAAAGCCTGTACCAATACAACCCATGAAGGGTCTTGTTAAGGACTGAACTGTTTCTAGGCCAATGGTTGTGCAGGGAGGTGATTTGGCCGAGATCACGCTCAACTGTCAGGTTGTTCCGCCAATTAAGGATACCCACTTTATAGAGGCTGGGTGAGTCCCAGGAGGGTCTCCCGATCTCACAGGGTTGATCCACGGCCAATAACAGATTGATTAATTATCTGCTTAGCCGGTCTCGAACCCGGGACCGGGAGCATAGTAACATAGTGCCTTACCACTGAGTGACTCCGTTCTTTTAATTGTCATTACTCCCTTTTTAAATTATTTATTAATATTCGAAGATAGTTTGTTTTTGTTTAAAGACTTACACTAAAACAATTTTTTGTCTTGTTTCATTATAATTTTATTATTTGTTCATTCCTTTTTTCTTATTTCTTCTACTCAAAGGCTCTAAAAGCCCACCTATTATCGCCTTTAATGTTATTCTAAAGGAACATGTTCCGGAATAAATAAAGAATTTATTGTTATTATTATTATTAACAAGAAGATCTTCATCTAACCATATTTCATTCCCAATCATAGGTATTTTATCATCTAGAGTTAAATCTTTTTTGGTACGTAATTATTTTTAATGACATGTTCTATATTTTGGGTTAATATTTTTTATAATTTTTCTTATACCATAATTATTTTTTTAAGCTTTTGTTAAATTTTCTTTTTCTTTCTTTAAGGATGGTAGAACAACTTTTGAATTTCTATTCGTCACAAGATGCTATTGTGATAACATCATAAAAATGATAAATGGCATCAAAAATGGGACAAAACATTGCCCAGATGCAATCTTAATGAATTCATGTCTATGGGATGTCTCAAGGTATAAAAAGGAATGTTTTTTTATTACGTGATATGCTTTTATTAATAAATAGTACTCATTCTTTTTGGAAAATTCCTAATTAAGCCTTGAGTTTCTCAAATAGGTAGCAGTTTATAACTAATCATTCGGCATTTCGCTGATTCAGCCATTACCAGGGCTGTTAACTGTAAAATCACAATAATGTATCATACCTCAGAATTGCAGAAATAATTCTTTCTCTAAAAAACAATAAGTTTCAAGGGCCTGATGAAATCCCATCAGAAGTAATAAAATACGCAGGAGAAACCATCTGGAATGAGATTTACAAGATAATATGGGATGTATGGTCAAAGGGAAAAAATTTGATGAATGGGGAAAGGCTATTAACTATAATAACCTTTCCCCATTCATCTGGCATTTTTTCCCTTTGACCATACATCCCATATTATCTTGTAAATCTCATTCCAGGTGGTTTCTCCTGCGTTTTTTATTACTTCTGATGGGATTTCATCAGTGTATAGGAACTATCCTATTCACAAAAAGGGAGATAAACTCAAGTGTGAGAACTACAGGGGAATAGCGCTCCTACCCACAGTCTATAAAATCCTATCAGTGGCAATATGTCGAAGACTAATGGAGAGGAGTGGAAGCCTACTAGGAGAGTACCAGAGTGTCTTTGGTCCAGGAAGATCGACTACCTTTACTACCCAGGACCACCTTTTCGCTGTCAGGTAAATGGTAAATGTCAGGTAAATGCTGAAGAAAACATACGAACATGGTATAGATCTACATCATCTGTTCATCGACTTCCGACAGATGTATGACAGTGTAAACAGGAATAAGCTGTTATATGCTTTAGGAGGCTTTCCAGTCAATGGGGATACCTAGTAAACTAATAAGATTGACAAGGATGACCATAGAAAGGACGAGCTATAAGATCAAAACCAGAGTGGGTACATCGGATAGCTTAGATTAACAGTGGCTTAAGACAGGGAGGTCCAATCTCGCCTTGCAAGTGGCAATTGGAAAAATGAAGACTAATTCTGGTGGTACCATCTTTAATAGGCTCACACAACACATGACATACGGGGATGATGTTGTTATATCAGGGAGATCTAAAGCAGCGCTATAGAAGAGTTCAAGCAAGCATCTCAAAAGTTAGGACTGAGAAGACAAGGTATATGAAAACATCCCGAGAAATACTAGGGAGAGAAAAGATACTGTTGAATTAGGAGAAGAAACGTTTCGCAACTGTGATAAATTTAAGTATCTGGACGGAATAGTGATGGAAAACAATAATCTGGAAGCTGAAACAAAAGGCAGGATGGTAGCAGGAGCTAGATGTTTCTATACCCTGCAAAGGTGCTCTGATACAACAAAAGTCTGTCCAGAAAAGCAAGAATGTAAGACAGTGATTAGACCGGTCGTTCTGTATGGCAGTGAGATGTGGACTATGACCAAGGAAAGCAGAAGAGCTCTACTGGTCTGGGAGAGAAGACTCTTAAGGAAGATGGAAGATCTTTAGAGCTGTAAGAGAGCAGAATAGATGGAGAATCAGAGGCAACATAGAACTAATGGAATTATACGGTGAGCCGGATGTCCTTGGTGTTATTGAGAGAGGCAGACTTAAACGGCTGGGTCACGTGGAAATCATGGATCTCAGTAGACTACCAAAACTGATGCTGAATGGTACGCCAGGAGGAAAAAGACAAAGAGGTAGACCCATGCGCAGATGGTTGGATGATCTGGAGGAGGACTTGGGGAGGCTGGGGATCAGAAATTGGAATAATCTCTCTGTCGACCGCGAGGAGTGGAGAAAAGTGGTGGCTGAGGCCTAGGTCCTACTAGGACTGTAGTGCCCATTGAAGAAGTAGCACACCTCACTTAAACAGTCTAAAACAGACTAGTGTTAGCACATCATTAGTTGATAGTTTTATCATATACTCATGTTAAATTTGGATTAACCCCTATAATAGTAAATATAGTAGTAACCCCTATAATATTAAATAATAGTTAAAACTTTAATCTAACATATGTTGTTCAGTCTCATTTGTTAACAGACTTACAAAAATTTCACACTTATTAAAAACATTTGTGTAGTCAATTTGCTACCACGAGTATGAAGTTGTCATAAATATCACATCCATGTGCGTGCACATGCTTGCTTTTTATTGTATAGTTATCGTTAATTCACGATTATATAGGTTACTAGTGATATACTATCTCTGTTCTATTAAGGCTGTCGAAATGAGATGTGCCTTCTATAGTCTGCATTAACGCTACTTTGTGGTTTTCAGTCCTGGTGATGCCATATTTGGCAAAACATTTTAATGTTATCGAAGAGACTTAAGGCTTTGTTAATGATTGTTCTTGATTTTTTTTTTTTTTGCTTTTATTAATTAATTTGAATTTTTCTTAAAGGTGGGGTCCCAATGGAGTCAGCGAATACAAATCTAACATGGACAAGTTGATGAAACTGCTTACATCTTCTCTTCCTAAACATGTTCTATTTATCTGGGCAACTGCACTTCCTATCGCAACTCTTACGTCTGGCGGTCTCATTATCAAAGAGGTAATAATAATATTAAAAGGCTTAGCCGATACCAGCAATCGCTGTTTACAAATCTCCGTTCACCAACCACCGTAAAAACTTAAATCTGTAAGTTCAGCCTTTCCACAATCCTTCCCCCAACGTGTAGGTTTACCCCTTGGACCTGTGCCAGTCAGCTTAGTGCTAATTAACTTCTAAAAAAATTGTTCGTTACTGAGCACAACTTATGTGCCCGTTTCAGTCACCGTGAGGGTATTACAATACTACAACGAGGCACGTCTAGAAAGTAAGGGTATTGTTGCCCTCTCGTACTGTGAGATTTTTTTTTTTCCAATTTTGGCCACACTGAGTGGTAGTGAGGGTTCTCCTAAATACATTGAGCTCTGGCTGGCCTCGTTAATACTAAAACTCGCTTTGTGGTGTACGTTTGTGTGAAAAATGTGTTGATAAGAAACCCCTCAAATGCGACATACGCGCTGTCATCTGGTTCCTTTTCCCTGAAGGAAAAACATTGACTGAACTGAAGATCACAGATCAAAACTTTATGGCGAAGGTGCTATGAACCAAACGAACGTGTTTAAGTGGTGTTGAAAAAAAAGTCATGACTTAATGGTTATATTTCACTTTATAAAAATTATTTTTGCATGTAATAAATACTCATAATAGTTTAGAGCTATGTGTGCCAACTAAGCTAGACATTGAACCATGGGCGGACCATCTCCAATCCTGATTTGGAGATGAGGATGTTTAAAAGTGCATTTTTTTAGTACGTTTATCTGTTTGAACTTTTCAACTAACACTCAAACCTCAGGAAGATAAAACAGTTATAACGATAAGTTGATATAAAAAAGATCAAGGATGGTGCTGTCGGACCACCCTCCTGCAGACCACCCCAACTCTCTTAGGACCCAATTGCGGTCCGTGGATTCCCCTGTTGGGAAATAGTTAAATTGTTCCTTTACTATAGAGCCTACTTTTAATATAATTCTTTCTGATTTCGTCATCATTATTGCCACTTTTGTTGAAATCTGTTATGATATATTATGAACAAAATAGCTGTTATCCGTTATCTTTTATTAATTTTTAGTATATGATAAACAGATTTATAGTGAAGTCGAATCGCTAGACAATATACAAAATAGGTTATTTTACTCATTTCCAAATCATGTTTTGTTTTCAGATTGAATTTATGCAAGCTATATTAAGAATTCATGTCATTGAAGCAAACTCATTCACTGCATCTTTGGCTGCTTCATATGGATATGATGTTCTTGATTTTCACCACTACATGCGTTACCAGATAACTAGGTGAGTTCTATTACGCAATAACCTTACCATGATATGCAGAAATTGTCGATGAATGTTTATGTGTATATGAATGTGTGTATGAAGATGATTACCGTGAGAATGCCGAACTGGGAGAAAAAACTGTGTTAATGCAAGTAGGATGTGATGGTTAGGACATGTAATCAGAGGGTAAAATGATACAGAAGAAATATTGGAAGTGCACTTCAGTATAAAAAAAAAAAGGAAAGACTAAGGAAGCTTAAGGAAGTGTAGAAATAATCCAAGGAAGGATAAAGCGGAGAGATGCAAGGAAGTCAGAAGGCCTAGGGCCAAGATGACCAGCCGCACCAGAGAATTAGTAAAACTTTTGCAGACGGATTTTTTTTATTCGATATTTGGATTCTACATATCATGAAACATAAAACCTCAAATTTTGAGGAAGGGGGGTTACAAAAATGTTTTCTTTGGTTGATTCCAAAGATCTATTATTAAAAATAATAAACCAAAAGCATTTATAGATGAAGATTTCTTTTTTTTTTTCGTTTTTCTTATTATTTTTTAAAAATTTTAATGCCTTATGCTGATTCCAAAACACCTTACATTCCCCTCTATCCTTATAAATGGCCGAGTTTTGGGCTTATAATATCTCTAATCGGCCGCAATTTAGAAGCAAACAGACGGATGGTAATGTCGAGTTCCGAGGATTAGCCTGGGGTGACTTTTGACATTGGTACAGAATCTCAAGAAAATCGGTCCAGCAGTCTCGGAGAAAAGCCGCGGACGGATAGATTTTTTTTTTTATTTGATATTTGGATTCTACATATCTTGAAACGTAAAGCCTCATATTTTGAGGGGAGGTTACAAAATATTTTTCTTTGGTCGATTCCAAAGGTCTATTATTAAAAATAATAAACCAAAAGCATTTATAGATGAAGATTTCTTTTTTTTTTTTTGTTTTTCTTACTGTTTTTTAAAAATTTTAATGCCTTATGCTGATTCTAAAACACCTTACATTTCCACTCAATCTTTATAAATGGCCAAGTTATGGGCTTATAAGATCTTTAATCGGCAATTATATAGATTTTTTTGTTTTTCATTTTATTTTATTAATTTTATTTTTTTAATGCCTTGTTATGCTGATTCCAAAACACCTTACAATTCCCCTCTATCTTTATAAATAGCCGAGTTTTGGGCTTATAAGATCTCTAATCGGCCGCCATTTAGAAACAAACAGACGAATGGTAATGTCGAGTTCCGAGGATCAGCCTATGGTGACCTTTGACATTGGAACCGAATCTCAAAAAAATCGGTTCAGTAGTCTCGGAGAAAAGCCGCGGACGGACGGATTTTTTTTTTTTAATTCTCTTTTTGTATTCTGCGTTTCTTGAAACATAAACCTCATATTTTATGTGTATGAACACAGTATCTTAAGGCTGAAACCTCTACTTGAAAAACTGAAGTATTTTTGCCTAAATATATATCTCCTTTTTAGTTATAGTCAAAATTTGGTCATCAGTTAGGATCAATCATCAATAAAAAGTAAAATATTTCGCTGTTTTGTTTTGTTTTCTATATCTGATTGTACCTATTCATTGATTATTTTGCTCGTGATCCATGCTTTTTTGTTGGCCCGTTAAATCAACGGAAATGTTTCATGTTTTTAAAACACTTTGATTTTGCCTGTCACAAGCGGTTTTAATTTTTCAGATCCATTTATGTTAGCGGCTAGCAACAAGGTTACACATTTTTTACTACTTTTTTTTTTAAAGAGATAATGAAAATAAATTCGAATTATCGAGGGGACCGGATTTTATTGTTTACCAATTAAAAGGAGATTTCCAAGGGTCCAAAGTATCCCTACGAATTATTGGGATATACGAATTTTCGGGATTCTACTGTCTTTATTTTGTGCAATCAGAAGTAAACTCTCACCCTGGTGAGGATGTGTCAGTAACCTCTAAGTAGCAGTCAGGGGTTGGGGAAAAAGACCAAAAGGTCCGGTCCAATCGCTCCTCGAGTTCCCATACCCATACCCAGTACCTAAGGAGTAACTAATAATAAATAATTTTTTTTGTTGAATCAGTAATATTGGTTGACATCCGCATGATGATATAGAAGGATCAATCCTTAATCAGTAATATAAATTGCATGATTTATTTACTTTATTTTGTTTTTCAACAGGAGATCAGCTGATGGTATCCATTTTTTGCCAGCTGCGATGAGGTTTTTAACTAATTTACTTCTGACGCATATTGGTAAGGCATTTATTTGAATATGATCATATTAAGTATATTAAAGAATAATAATATAAATTTTCATAAAAAATTTCATGGACAAATCTTTCTTGTCTTATTTATTTTAGCATTATCTTGGGATGCTAAACTTCCTGGAAATTTAAAAACTTGGACGATGTCTTTAGCTTCGAATATTGAAAATGCCATCGAAGCATCGGCTAATCATGAAACGAAGCAGATGTTTAGAAAAATTGAAATATTAGCGGACACACTTAATAAAGCCGTTGCAGGTTAGTTGATCACTTTGCTGTTTAGTTAAATTCCTTATTTGATAATAAAGATGTATGTCAGATTCAAGATGAAATAAGTATAAAATAAAACTAGGGTGAATAAAATTTTCAATCTTTTTAGTTGTTATTGTATTTTAATTAGGTGTCTAAGGTTTTGTTCTAATTGGATGAGCATTGCGTTAGCGCACTACACTGAATCGGGCGCAGAAAAAATCAAACGTAAACTATCTAACTGAATGTCATAATTGAACTTCAAATTTTCTATTAGTACATCCAGTTAATTATTTATGTTTAATTTTTTCAGTTTCCCATTCAGTGACTATCACTTCTTCAGTTAGGACAAGGCTGAACACTTAACACTCACAATTAAGGAAAACATTAAACATTATTATTAAGAGTTTCCCTATTCCTCGTCATTGAACAGAAATAGCACCTATTCGGACCTAAACGAAGGGTTATGCTAGAAAAACCTAATCTTTGATATTTATAGATCATGTAACAATGCATCTGTTCAGAACTGTTTAAGAAAAGATCCGATTCCTTGACATACTGCGAGGGCAGACCGAAATTTTATCATTTTTTTTTTCTCAAATTTTATCATTTATTACAAGATTTCGATTAAAAAAAATATATAATTAAATAAAAAAGATAAACCTATAAAAATATAGATTATTTTTATATAAGTATATATATTAAAAAATATAGTAGTAATGAATGAATTTTCCTTTTTATAATTGGAGAAGAACAGGTAAAAACATTTTATGTCTTCTAAAACAATTTTTAAAATAAAGCATTTGAATGAAAAAAATTATAGTGAATTATTTTATTATCAACTTACCTTTTATTCATTGATAAAATAGAAAATAAATTAATAAAATGATGCTCGCTCTTGGCAGATGGTTTCTGCGCCTTCTAAAAAGTCTCACCAAGGCTAGTACCAAATAACAAGCTGCTATTTGAGGTGGGGATTTTCTAGGCCCTTTCTAAACGTGCAGATGGAATGTCAAAGACAAGGAAGCAGAACGAAATGTCAAAGCATGTTCGACATCCGCTAGTATCATGTTAATAATGTTCACAGTCATCTCTGTAATCAAGCAGTTTTTATTATTTAAAGCCAATCTTTTATTATTGTATTATTATTAAATCTTCACCCCAGATTTTTTCTCAAAATTCCTTGTGCTCTTTAAGGATATGCACCTAGAGCTCTATATTATAAAATTACTAAAAAATGTTTAAATCATAAAGAAGAAGGTTGCTTGAGAAAGGATGATGGTGACAACATTTTGTTTGTACTCAAGGGACCCTATAATTTGTAGATTTAGTAAAATCTAAAAAAAAATTTTTTTTACTAAATACCATGCATGTAGGTATTGAGGAAGTAATTATTTGTATTTATTATTTTTGTTGCCTGTTGAGTTTTTTTTCATGTGGCTTTTGGTATTGCTTAATGTGGTTGTTAGATTATCCCTTTCTTTTTCTTTTTATTAATAATTGTGAAAATACTTTATCTTATTATTTTGCCTCCTAATTACTGAAGCTTGGGGAAATTTGCATTCATGCAGAAAGTGAAAAAAAAATTGTATGTCCCCTGAATCGAAAATTTCCACTTGCGTTTCAAGTTAAATGCATCAAAGAACAAATTCGGTCTCATTTCTGTCGGTAGTCAAATACCTTTGACATGATGGGCTTCCGTTAATCTGGTTTTGATAAAATTTTCAGATTGTGCTGGTTGGTACCTAGATGGTCCTATATCAATTTAATTAAATTCCACCTATCGCGTTTGCTTACACAAGCTCAAATGCATTTTCCTTGACACACCTATATTTGGATCGTTGGATTTGGTCCAAAGTTGGGGACTAGTGTAAAAATGGTATAGTGTAAATTTTATCAAATTTCATCTGCTGCTTACACTTAGGCATGTCCAAAAATATTCTCGAGCAAGAATATTTCAAATTAATTATTAATTTTGTAGAATTCATCAGCATAGGGATCATTTGTTAGGTTTTTAAGGACGCTAATTCCAAATTTAATATTGGATTTTTTATTATGCATTCGCATTTTGATTTACTGTTTTGTAGTTAGATAATCGACAGCTTTAATTCTTTCTTTTTTTTTTTTAGCAGATTTTTCAGAAATGTGCCGTAATTAATAATTAAATCATTAAAATTGTTTTTCTTGCACATTTTTCTTTTTTATTTTACGTTTTGGATGTTAGCATTTGTTTTGTTTTTTATGTACCCAATAGAAATAATGAGGAAGTTATACTAACCTACTTGGCAGATTTTCCTTTTTCTTTTTGTTATTAACCTTATTGTATTTGTTTTTAGATTCACCAAACAAAAAAAAGAGAAAGAAGAAGAAGAAGAATAAAATGCAAAACATAAGAGTAACACACTTTGTAAAAGAGCCTGAAGAACAACAACCTAATAACCTGCAGCCGGAAAGAGCATCTATGAAAACTCCGCCAGATTACCACAAGGCGTCTCCAGAGTTTAAGAGAACAGTTAGCGACATTCACAATAATAATTTTGTTAGACAAATTGATTATGGTGATAATAATTTACCCTCTTCTAGCAATTGTCTAGGTCATAATTTCCAAATCACAAGACAGTGCAATATTGGCGAAATGAATGATTTCAAGAAGGATTTCCGCCTCATCGGGTTTGAAGATTTCAAAAATAGCAATAACTTACCGGATGCGTTTGACATTCCACTCACTTGCGGACAGCCAAGTAATATAGGATACGATTATACACCTCACCCTAACAATGTTGTATATAATTATGCACCTGATCCTCCTAACAATGTTGAATACGATAATGCATCTGATCCTGTTTTTTCAGGATATTACAACCGTAATCGAGCCTATTATCCTGCACAGTCGCAAACTATAGCAAAGTTTCCTAGTTACTATAAAAGAAATCCTACAATTCCTGTTTATGATTATAATGATAGATTATCTAGTTACCGTAATCATCCTTATAAATACTCTCATGATGATAGGATGGCTTGGGGTGACGCTGATACTTATCAAAATAGAAATCCTGGCCCAATGCGGCTAAGGAAACCTAAGCGTTACCATCGCAGATAATCATTTACTGATTTCTTAAGAAAACTGGTGATGTCTTGTGAAATTCTCTTTCTATTTGGCAGTTGTGGTCGATGCTTAGGAATTTTATGTGATGTAAACATTGTAAATTTTTTTTGTATATATAGCTATGTATATTGTGAATTATAAAACAAATATTGTATAAGTAAGTAAATAGACTGTTCTTACTTTTTTTTTCTTTTTTAAATGTTACCCATATTAATTGTTTTTGATTTTTTAAATAAATTAGTTAATTTTATAATTTTATTCCTAATGATTCTGAATTAATTTAGGTGTTACTGTTTCTTGAGTATTTCCTAATAAATTCTATTATATACATTTTATTATTAATAATAGTTGTATTAAATTTTTCTGTCATTGTAATTATAAATAGACCTCGAAGAACTACTTCATTACTGTCGGATAAAATGTGTTTGTATTAATAAATGTTTTAGGTTTAGTAGTAAATTGTAAAAGAAAGTTTATATTCAATGGTTCTGTAAAAGGTATGTAGGTATTAATATCTAGTTATAAATAAACTTTTTCTTACTGTTGAAGTTTTATTGATTTTTACCTAATATCTAAATCTAATTTAATTAAGAAAATTATAAATATAGCTCAGTATATGGAACTGAAAATACTAATATGGATCGGAAATTTCTTAATATTTCATTTGGAGAATCTATCTTTTCCTAGATTTGTATGATCTGGTCTTTCAGCACTCCTCTTCCTAACTATATTTTTGCTAGGAACTCTCTGGAATTTTCTGATACTCCTCGTCAGGTGATTTATCTCTCTAGCTTCTTTTCCACTTTTCCTTTTCTTCTTTCAATTATATTTATCCAGGCATTTCCCCCCCCCCCCAGCACTTTTCTCATGAATATCCACAAGGAGACTTCATGGCTTAGGAAGTCTTATTAATGATGGCAATTTCCTGGCCTTGCCTGAAAATTTTGCCTAGTCTTTATTACTCACTAAGTCTCTTGTAGGTACTTTTTGGAACATGCTGCCTTCCCAAAAATGGCTCTTTCCCCGATCTTGCAGGTGTTTAAATAAGTAGGTTTGCCTAAGACCTTGAAGTTGTCCCTTTTGCACCGGGCTTACATTCAAAATTTCCGTGACTTAGTTAACAATATTTTATATCTAATAAATTGCATTGACTTTCTAACTATTCTCATGAGGCAAAATATATTCCCTTTTTTCCAACAATATAAATCTATTAGATCAATCTTGTTTATGTGTTGATGTCAGATATGTTATCGCTGGTTATATTTTTCAGTCCTGATGATACCTGGATTTGACTGGCTGATTATTTACTGCTACTTGAAATACTCACTACTTTGTGTTTGAATCTTACTATAGTATCCTAATATATATTTATTTAATAATCTATACAGTTGTTAGCATGAACGACAAATCCTTCTAAGAGAGTGTTGACAGAAGTTTTTCAAGGAACAAGATTAAGGATTCCCACTTTATACCTCAGGGAGACTCCTGATTTTAAAGTCAATCCACAGCTGACATAATATTAGCCAGAATTTCATTTTGGGAGGAATGGAAGGTTCCATCTAAGGATCTAATTTTAAGAACCTATTCCAAAGGGGTATGTCAGAGGGCCCCCTCCATTTTATGCCAATGAAATTCAAACAGGTATATACAATTTTTGTTTATAGATAATAAGTAAAGTTATTTTGTAATTTTGTGGAAGAGCCGGGACCCCCCTTTGGCTACGTCACTGGCCACTACCCTGGACTCAGGAGTTTGGAGTCTAGAGCCGTTCATACTCGTTTAAACGGTAACAGTTGCAGCCAGTAGCGCAACTGGATTTTTTGCGCTTCATTGCGAACAGTGGAAAGGTGCACGGCGGTCCCTTGACATAGACTGTGGTGAGAGAAAAAATGGTATACGAAAGAGCACAATCTTTCGATGACATTCGCTTCTTCTGTGTGACCAACATAAAAATCACACATTAAAGAATACCTATAATATTAGGCTGATCCAAAATCGAAAAATGCCTGGAATATTTTAGAAACATTTTTTTCCAAGTGCATATATTACAGAGATGAAAGTTTATAATATAAGGCAGATTGAACAAAGTGATTAGACCGATCCATATAAAGGTGACACTAAAAACGAAAACCTTCGTGGAATAGTTTGGAAACAGCTGTGTTAGAGGAGAGACGAAGGGGGAAAGTAGTAGTGTTGGTGAGAGGGGTGCGACGGTGCTGCGCCAGTTGCGTGGCCCTTCAGTTTACTTGGTTTTAGAAAGTCCTAAAACGAACAAAGATACTAACTCGGTTTGATTAAAACATTAGATTCCCTTTACCGCCGCATTCCTTTTTTGAGCTACATTCATCTTTTATCCTTTATGAAAGTATATATTTTCTTTCAGTAAACTTGATAAAAACCGAATTTTCCGGTAGCCCATGCAGAAAAACCTTACTTATCTTACACAAAGGTTCACCTATTTAAAACAAGCATGTTCTTGAAGAAGAGCTAAAAAAATAGACGCTGACCGCAACGAAGCTGCCGGAATACAAAATGGTAGCCAATCAAAAATGGAAGTCATTTGAGTCAAAATGACATATTTTACGGAAAATCAAAGGTACACCATCATAAACTAGGCGCTATATAACCAACAAAAATGCATGTCTGCCAACTGCCAGCCGATGGTTCTGCACGGCAGACGCTTTTCAAAATCCGATTTTTGACTCTCAATAAAATTTATATTATTTAAAACTATGTAGATTGTAAATCATAAAAATATACCTCTGACAACTGCTAGCCACCGGGTCTGAAGTTTTCGTACTTTTTTTTGTTTTTTTCCCTTAGAAATTCAAGAGTATGCGCAGTAGCGAAATGTCACTTTTATCAAGTACACTAAATTTTCCATTATTTGAGCTCAGTCATAGATGTGTAGGTTTAGTAGTTCCCGAAGTACAGCACATCAAAAATTACTATTTGAATAGAGTCTGCCACATTGACGGCAGACGTGCATTTTTATGCTTTAAAATTTACAAAGTTTTAAATTATACAAGTTCTATTTTGTGTGAAATAAGTCATTTTCGGGATTCTAAAACGTAAATTTTGAATAGTGACTGCCGCGCAGTTATTACTCAATTTTATAGATAATCGTTGTACCATATTTGATAGTTTTCATTTGCAATTTTTTTTTCTTGATTAATTTAAAAAAAAAAATTATTGTTGAGTTGTTTTGTTAAAATAACCTGACATCAGCTGTTCTAATAGTGTTGTTTTAATAATGTTGTACATCCGCCATTTTTCCAACTGTCACCAAGTTTCTTGTCTACATGCAGACAATGGTACTGCTACACTGTCTCATTGTCGTGACATTGTTACCGCTACATGATTCTGTTACCGTGTCTCTGATCACTTAATCATTGATTTATTATATCTTTTTGGGTAAACTGATCAATTTAAGATTTATTTAGGTTTATAATCGTTGGGTATGAAGGTCATTAATGTCCCCCCCTCCCCCACCTACCACTTTTCTCACGCACAGAATACATTAAATGGTCCATCTCAACTGAGGGATATTGTTGCCAAAACGAGGAAGAGACGACTCAATGAAACGAGCCATTGTGGAGTTATCAGCTGTGA
Source organism: Rhaphigaster nebulosa (assembly GCA_948150685.1). Classification (NCBI taxonomy): domain Eukaryota; kingdom Metazoa; phylum Arthropoda; class Insecta; order Hemiptera; family Pentatomidae; genus Rhaphigaster; species Rhaphigaster nebulosa. Next base: position 170,188,274 of record OX411308.1, read on the forward strand.
TGCAGTCTCCCCTACCCCATTAGCTCTACCCAAGGCTGGAATATATCTCGGAATTATTTTCTCTCTTTATATCTACCCTCTTTTATCATCATTTAAGTGACCTCTTTTACAGTTAGTACTACCTCCAAAACTGTTTTTGGTGACAGTGTTCTAGAGAAAGAAAAGTAGAAATGGAATAAAGGGATTTTGTACTAAATTATTTCTATGGTTATGAAATAACCATTCCATTTCGAGCTGAATACAATTTAATGTATTTGTAAGATTTTACTCCTGAATACTCTTTTTTTCTCATTGAAATGTTTAGAATCATTAGACCCTTGGATAGTATTTAAAATAAATTAATGGAATTGATGATTCAAAAGCGAATAGTCTTAAGGTCAATTTACAATTACCTCGAAAGTTGCAGGGTGATGTGTGATTTGACGTTATAGTTGACAGTATCTGCCACATTTATATACCTTGACAGTGAGCATCTAATCAACCTAGGCAACCTGTTCATAGGTAACCTACTTATGAACTGAAATGTTACTAAGGAATTTCTTCTTATAACAGTATCTATAGGTAAAGTAAAATACAAATGTAGTATAAACTGACATTGTATCCATAAGTAAATGACAGGTACCAGAAGCGCATGTACAATTTTTTTGGGGGAGGAGGGGATTTGATCAGAAGGAAAGTAATCGCCTAACATTATGTGTCTATAATCGCCAAATACTATTTAATACATTGTTAGTTCGATTTATGAATTGATTTGTTTTTCGTTACTTGTTATTATATTACTCAAAATACAAACCCTTTGTTGGTGGATATGAAAATCATAAATTTCAGGGGTGAGGGGTGACATAACCCTCTGATCTCCTCCCTTGCATATGCCACTGATAGGTACAACTATGATACTACAATTATAATAATAATAGGACAGCGACAGTAAACATTTTATTTTTTATTTTTTACTATAATTCATGACTATTAAAATAAGAAAGAAAAAAAAACATGACGTATTAATATTAGAATTGAAAAAATTGATTTTAAATTATTATTTTTCTCTGATATTTTAGAATTTAATAAATTATAATTTCATTTATAGAAACATAAGAAGTGGAAATATGAATCAATCTCATTTGGTTTCAAGAATTGGATACCTTTTATTAATTCAACGAGAACACAATATGGTTCATGAACTAATTCTATTTAGTAATGCTACTATTCAGTAGAATTGTTTATTGACAACTAGCAATATACATAAATGCCTATATCAAATTGATATAGGTATTTATGTATATTGATGTTACCAATACAGAATACTGCTGTCAATTATATGAAACTTACTGTATATTTTGTCTATAATTCTGCTAATTTATTTCTCAATAAAATCTATTTATTCAGTTTTTGGAGGCGTGGACACGACCCAACTGGCGATTTTTTGAATATAGATGTCCCATGTTTTCGATTTTTTTTAAGATGAAGTCACAAAATTAAAAAAAATGGTCAACTACTACATTAAAACAAATATGCAATTGGTGGAGTGTTGCCCAATTAAAAAAAATACTAAAAATCTCCGCAATTTGAGGTTCCCTCCTCCTCCCTTTTCTCCAAAAAGCTAAACAATTCTTCTTCCTAAAATATAAACGTTCTGTGACGGTAAAAAAAACTTTAAATTTGCGGAGTAAAACAACAACCTGGGAACAGTGAAACACGCCCACATTTCGCTAATATCAATAATCAACAAACAACAGAAAAACATCATATCACATAAATGCAGACCAGAGGTAGCACATCTCACATCATAAGTTTGAAATAAAAGACTAACCAAAGAGGTATAATACATCACTCTAAAACACTTCAATATATACTGTAATACATAATCTGAGTATGTATAATGAACGGAGCGTTTGGATAGGTTAATTCGCTAAGATTCTCTAAACTCTCATAACACAATTGCTATTTGGTTTGGTTTGAAACTCACCATAGTTTGGCAAAGGTGCGTACGCACCTTAAGAGTGTTGATCCATCTCTATTTAGTTAGTCTACATTAGTCTGTTACAGTAGGATGTACTACTCGAGTCTATACTACATTTGCGGTTTTTAGTTCTGACGATGTTTGAATTAAAGAACCTTCGTCTGTTTAAGTATTTGTTATTTGGACTCAAAATGTTGTTTTGGAATCTTCTCATAATATTCTAAAAAAAAAAGAATTTAATATATTTTATAATTACTTATGCAGAATACGTTTTTTTTTAAAGCATAATAAATTATTAGACGGGGATAATTTGTTTTCACTAAGGAAAGATGTTAAGCAAAGAAAATTCGATTAAATTTGTAGTCTCATACTCGTTGGAGAAACTTCCTTTACCAAATAAAATGATTTAATGTCCACAGAAAATTATCCCGAAGAATTAGAGGACGCCAAAGAGAATATTTATTCATCTAGCGGGCCACTGGGCCTAAGTTAATAAATGAATAAATTAAAGACGAAAAGAAAAAGAAAAGAATAACAAAGAATCTCTCCTTGAGGGAATTGATTTAAGTATTGCTTTAAGGCAGCTTAGAAGAGGTTACATTTATGCTAAGCGAAGGCCTGAGCTTCTTTCCAAAACTTTACAATTTATATTTGATGGTGGTGGGGGAAGGGAGGAGGGAGGAAGGGACAGCCTGTATTAAAAATGAGTTTATCAATTTTGATAAATCCTTCCGCTCTTGTAAGGATTATTTATCTAAAGGACCAAGTATCCTGCCTGAATTGAGAATTTAAGAAACTAGGAAAATTATTACTTAAACCTGTGTACATGTAGATAAGTATTCGTATTACCACCATTATGAATGAGTAATGATTCTTCGCCAATAATTAGGATATAATTTTTACTGAAATGAAATTAATTATTTTTACTCGTGACTGCGGTTTTATTCATTTATTTATTCGGAAACAAAACTAATTTCATTAAATATTTAAAACTACTATGAGCCAAATGCCTGTTTTGACTTCAGTGGTAACTAGAACCAGCTTTAAACAGTTCAGTGTAAGCCATCCTGTGATTTTCTTTGAATTTCTCATATTTAATCAGTTTTTATGTGAATGTGTTGTTAATTTAGTGGTTTAATAGTGTGAGTATTGTATATGTGAATTAAATTTGACATTAATTCTTCAAGGCACTTGCTTGAAGACATCATTCCAGGTATTTTATAAGCTAAAGCAATTTTTTCATCTTACTTTTTTTGAAAATTTTCATCAAATATATTCGTAATGTACTTTTTTAGCTCTATATTATAATAAATATGGGATTATTTATTATATTTACATTTTACAACTACATTTCTGTAACATTTCTACTATACATTACAAAAAAAATTTTAAGTGAGAAGAGTATGATTCAAGTCATCAAATATGGCTGTGCTATAGGGCATTACTAGTTTGAATTTTTTCATTTTTGTTAGTTAGATTGATTATTACTCTTACCATAGACACTTTTTTTTAACATGAAATAATAGGTATTTTATTTTTAAACGATATTTATAGCCATATTAACATATAATTTTACTTATCTGTGTTAATTACAAGAAGAATTTGTATAATAAGGGGTTCATCCGAATTGAAAAGTATATTATTTGTCATAACATGACCCAAAATATGTTATATTTTTAATTTACTAGCATAAGCAACATAAGGTATTTTATTATTTTGCTAGTGCTTCATTTAATTGATTTCTTTGGTCTGGGAAGGGGAGAGCGAAGAGAAGAGAAGATCCTTATGTACGCTTTTAGTGTGCACTTCTAGATCAGCTGGTGCTATGAAAAATTATATAAAACAGGTGTTTGAAATAAAATTAATATATACAGTTCATTTTCATCATTTCTTTATTTATGCCCATGTTAAATTGAATCATGCTAAAAAAAATATTGATACTTTAAATTATTTTCCAGAGCATTGAACCATATAATTTTTCATTAAATAAAGTGCAATGTTTCTAGTTGCTGTAAAATAGTCTTTGGACTTATCCATTTACATTATGAACAGTTTGCTTTTATTTTTCTATCCTACCTGAATGAAAAGAAGTATATGATCTAGGAAAGTCAAGACGGGATCCTTATTTACTTATAATGTGGCTCCTATAAATATTTAGTAATCAAATTTACAAACTAACTAACTTAAAACTAACTTAAGTATCAAATTTAGTAACTAACTTCAACAGGTTAAGAAGATTTTATTAGTAAGTGTTTTAAAATTGATTTCTTCCTGAAATTTTAATGCACTAATTTTAATAATGTATTTGGAATTTTATTTTTTATTTTTACATGTCATTCATTTCAATGTAGTATCTGTTGCTTATTTGTCTATATATTTGTTTCAATTAAATGAATTCATTATTTTAAGTTGTTTTTCTCATTTTAGTTATAATCTTATTTTTTTATTATGCCTGGATAATGGAACATGACAATGCTGTAATTCATTTTATCCCAGCCCAGAGCAACTTTATTATAATGGTGAATTATATATCATCATTATCGTTATGGTGAATTATATATCATCATTATCGTGAATTATATATCATATTATAATTATCAATTATAATGGTGAAAATATTGTTAAAGATAGATGCAATTCAAGGAAAAGTAGGTTAGAGATAGCGGTCATAAGGTGTAGAAAACATACTGTTAACTGCTAATTTATTTTTAACATGTGATGATGCCTAAGATGTAGGTCTTCATCGGGACTAAGCAAAACAAGATAACAACCAAGAAAGTATAAAAGTATTCAAATATGAAAAATATTATAATATCTGAAGAATTTGTATCTATGAATTATGAAATATTATTACTTATGCTATGAAAAGTTTTAATGTGTTATATATTTCATCTTTGTATACTTTTTTACTTTGTTGGTAATTGCTTAGCCATGATACAGGCATAAAACTTATGATATTAAAAATAATTTTGCACATACCTGTGTATTTTCTTCTTTTACCATACCCCAACCTACTTCTGCTATGATTAATTGCTCTTAGAATAAATAAATGCATTACATACCTATATCCTCAAAAGGCAGTAATTTGTTAAAATGTGAAATATTCATATCTTCTTGATGAAGTAAAGGGCATATAGGACAATAATACATCTCCAATTCTGTATTATTGCTACTGGAGATAATCATGTTCAATTAGAATACTGAATTGTCCACAATGCAGTATTCTTGATTAGGAAGTGATTATCACTGCTTTTACTCTTCATTTCACAAGTAGAATATTTTATTCCTATTCTTTATATATCCGTTTGCAACTGTTTAAGCAGATTCATTAGACCATAGTGCTGTCTGTGGCATTTCTGCCCTTTGTTGATCCCATTTCATTACTAGCCTTTGATGGCTTGGAATCTATTGCAGTACTACTATAGTCCCTTTTGCCTTTATTTTCTTAATTAGCTTTCCACTTGCATTAAGATCTTCATTTTCACCTCCTGCCATTCTGAATGAGAACAGAATAGCCTGAGAGTATAACCATAACATAACCCTTTGAACAGAACTATCTCACTATCAGACAGATATAGTTCATAAGTAGTGTATTATACTTCACTTGGAATTGCATACTGAAAAGTGGGCCCTTATAAACTTTAGTTCAATCCTATCCTTTGGGGTGAGCAGTAGTAAGGTAACATTTTCTTTAACCTGCATCTCCATCTGAGGGATATCCTTTCTAACCTAATGGATATTGTATGGGTCTGTCAAATGAATGTGCCTACTACTATAGTTTCGTAGTATATTTCTGTGAATTCCTGATTTTGTTTTTTGGTAACAGTTCCACAGAACTACTGGTGGGCGTGGCTTATTAACACACCGTGACTTCTTACAGACCGGTTAATATTTTTGGCACGGTCTGTACAAATGCCGAATCTGAGGAGGCGGCCATTGACGATCACTTTCTTTGTTATTATATATTTAATTTTTACCTTTCTTTTGAAAGATCATTGATTCTACTTTTTTTTTAATCTTTGAACGGGGATATCAGCCTGAACGAATTTCAGCTGATTATTATTTACTTGTTTATACTTTATTTCCCTCTTGAATTTTTAATTTTAAAAGCTATTTTATTGAAATTTGGTGGTTATGGTTTATGATTCAAGTGGTCATAGAATTTATTTGTTTTCTATAACTCAGCATGGCTATATTTATAGTGGATTATCTTTTTTCTTTTAATTCTTATTATATCCGTAAATATATTTGAATTGTCTTTCGTTTTTCTCCTCTTAATTTTTTAGCATTAAATTTAAATAATTTATTAAAATAAGTAAAGGGCCTGAAATTATATATGCCCCTCAACCATACATGAAGATCTCAATTTAGAATATTAAATTTCTTCTCGTAAATTTTCTGTTGAATTTTTGAAGACCATCCATTCATGTAATATCATATGTAACCCCCTTTCTAATTCGTGTAACGCAAAAACCGTTCTTTCGAACCGTATTTACGCATCTATTTTTGTTTGATGAACACGTAGGTGCCATGACACGTCTTTTTGAATGAAATTATTCTTTCTTCTTTTTCATTGTTGTTGTCTAGTCATCCTTAATGATGTGACCTTTTTTTATATTTTGTGATTTTTTTATATATTATAATTTTTTGATGTTTTATGATACTCGTGTTTAACAGACATAATATATCAGTAATTATGTTTCATGTCCAATTTAAAGAATAAATAATTTTACATTTTGTGATAAATATGTTCCATGTAAACCTTTATTTATTTTTTCGTCATTGCGAGACAAAATTATATGAAATATTGTTAAAAATTTAGACAAAACTATAGCCAATGAATTTTGTAGGATTGAAGTAACAACAGTATTCATTACATTTTAAACCTTATACTAATTAAGCAATTTCTCTTTAAAAAGGTATTCAAATATAAATCCAATTAACATAATATAATGCAAGAAATTTTCATCTTAAATAAATATTCAAATTCAAATATTGAAAAATCAGAATGTCTTTTTTAATTAAGGTACTGATTTACTAATCACATAATGATAGAACATTATCTGCTGTGATATCATTACAAATACTTATAACAGCCGGTATTGTCCATTGCAATGACTTTAAATCGGGAGATACACCTTCAATTCTACTATTTACTATTCACAATGTTACAAGAAGACATCACTCAATATATTGAATTTCTTCTATTTTCTATTCACAATGCTACAGGTAGACATCACTCCGTAGAGTGATTAACAACAACAATTAATTTTTTTTTTACACGAATCGGCCAGCAAGAACCACGCGAATATCAGTTAATAATCTTCTTCATACTCTCCGCCTCCCTTCTACTCCAATACTCTCTCATCTTTCTGGACTGTTACTATGGCTCTTCCTTAGTCCATTTTCTCCCTCGTCTCTCCTTCCTTCCTGCAAGAACCTCAACTTCTTTTATTTTTTTTTCGAAAAGCTCTCTATCCAAGCAGTCCTTTTCTTGATTTTTAACCTATCCAGCTCCTCTTTTATTTGTTTCACATATCCACCTGTACTCTTATAGCTTAAGACTTAGTCGACAATTTTTTTGTTCAACCTCTTATTGTTCATGTGGCCGTAGAACCTCAGTCTCCTGGTCTTGATGACTGTTTCAAGATCTTCCAAATTTCTGTATATTTCTTTGTTGGATTTTCGTCTATACCCCTCTTGTGTTACTTTGGGTCCATAAATCCTCCTCAGAATTTTTCTCTCAATCTTCAGAACTTTCTCCAGATTCGGAAGGCTGACTGTTTCCATACCATATAGTATTTCTGGTCTTAATTTTGTTTATTAGTACATAATTGCTAAAATTTTATACAGACATAACTTAGTTATTATAACTAAATTATTGAACCAGGCAAAATAACGTGTATTGATAAAATTAGATCAATATTCCGCCACCGCATGTATTTCTGTCCTAGCGACTCGTAAACGAAAACGAAATAAAAATGTCAAAGACTTAAATTTAGTAAATTTAAGTCTTTGACATTTTTATTTATCAATATTTAAACTAGGATATTTAGTGCGAGGGGAGTTAGTAGCTGCGATGAACAGATTCAATGAAATATAAAAGCAGTAACAGTTGTCGGTAGCGGTTGGTAAACGCTGCTAGCCGCAACCGTGGGCAATACCCGCAAAAGTCTACCATTACTATTCATTTAATAGATTCGTACATCTAATTTATCGTTTGAAAAGTAACAAAAGAAGAAAATGACTAAAAAATATTGCGTGCCAAGGATTAAAATAAATTTAAAAAATAAATATTTTTAGTATCAGAATGCATTAACATTTTATCCCCACCTAAGCATAATTTCAATATGTTTCTCTGTGTCTGTCATATCTCGGCTTTACCATATTTCTCAGATGGAGAATACATGTAATAAGGTTGTTACAAAAGTCTGTGCATTATTCATTGCTGACATTAAAGTCTCCATTTGAATCCTTATTCAACACATCAGTAAACACTCCATATATCGTTGTTTACTTTGACTAATCCTTTATTTAATTATGTATACAAATAGTTTCTACCTTTCTTTCCATTTTATAAATTTCACTGATAGTGGTGGAAGAAAAAATTGTCATTCGTGGCAGTGCGAAGGCAGCTGCTGAGGACTTTTGTGCGGTAGAAGGTGAAAATTTGGTGCAGAGCGGTTTGATTCAGGCGATTCAATTCTGGGAACAACAGTGTTCAAGGTAATACTTTGTGTTTGGTGGAATTATGAGGATATTTTGCACTTTGATCTGGTTCCAGATTGCAGAGCTATTGTAGAGCATATAGAGTTTTAAAAAAGGAGTCTCCTGCTTCGGTCAATCATATCAGCTTAAGAAAAAGCTTAAGCGACAAAAATTCAAAATTTAGGTTTCAACTTATTATGGGACCTAAACACCGCCTCTATCGATTCCCGCTCACGAAATATCGAAAAAAAAAAATGGAAATGTTCTAAACATCGACTATTGATGACGTAGATACCAAATAATAACGACTCTGTCGTCACCCTGGCCTTAACCAGTGCTAGAACTCTTAAAAATATGTTCTAATTATAAAGGTTTTGCCACCTTAATAAACTCCTACTGTATACAATAAAGAATAAAATTTCAAAAAATATATGTCTATTTTCGCAAAAATCGTTTCATGTGTTTCCTGTAAAGTTTGCTAAATAGCGCTTTTTCAAAAAATGATGTCGATATTAAAGTGATGTTTCAGCAAGACAATGCTCCTGGCCATCGTTAACTCTTAATTAAAGAAAGATTCTCAGAAATGGAGGGTGTTAGCATCTTACACCTCCCTCCTTATAGCCCTGACAATGCACTCTTTGCCTTCAAAAACAATAGGAATGTCAAATCTGGATGTGAGGAGTTTTCCTCCTTGACAACCAAATTCAGCTTCTGGTAGAAAGATGGGTTAAAGTAATTAGCAATGATGGCCTATATTTTGAAGAATAATTTTGATGTGTAGGATTTTATACTGAGAGTAACATCCTCTCTTCCCCTAAATTTTAGAAAAACTATGATTTAGAAGTTTTGTTGTTTTAATAATAATTTTTGATCCAATTTTCATTCTTATCCTTAAAACTTACGCCTAATTTGTCAATTATTTTATTATTACATTTAAGTGATTAGTTGTCTTCTGCTTATAAAATCATCATCCCCACCCTCCAAAAATAAATTTACTAGTTTTCTTCTAATTAAATCCCCTTCCCACATTCGACATTTGGTAGAAAGATGAGTTAAGGTAATTGGCAATAAAGACCTATATTTTGAAGAATAATTTTAATGTGTAGATTTTATACCTAAATTTAAATAAAACTTGCTCTATGCGCTAAGACTTTTTTAATAACCTAGTCAAATATTTATAATAGTAGAACAAAAAAACTGTATTGCAGAAGTTGGTATCCTAATAAATTTTTTATTTTTATTTTCCATTTTTTTTTTCCATTTCATCTTCCGTAATCAAATGTAGTTAACAACACCAATTACAGCCAACGAGCACTCTCTCACATCCCATAATAAAAAATAAATTCAATCTACCTCGACACATTGCAATGCTTTCATTTTAGAGCTACCCTTTGCTAAATGAAATTAATATCATTCTAATTTAATTTGTTTTCATTCCCTTTCATCCAAGTTTTTTTATGATTGAGTTTCATATAAAAAGATTCAATTCAATTTTTTAAATTGCGATGTTATCTGGTTTCCATTTTTCACTCACATTGAGGTTTAGGATTCGATCTCTTGAAAATATTATACCATCGAGGTCATATAGTCGGGGAGTCAGTCGGGAGATCTAAAACAGGAAATGTTTTTGTCCTGGATTAAATCAGGGTAACGGAAATTGAATTTTTTTCTCAAAAATGTCTAAACTTCCTGCCGCTATGTTGTTTCTGCTTTACTACCTAGACGCTCAATATCATACTAGGGTCCTTTTTACTTTAGGTACGCCAGCTATTTTTAAACGGGAATAGTTTCTGTTATAGAAAAGTAATAGCTGTTAATACGCCATTTGTTGTTTTATATTTGGAGTAATTATATACTATTTTCTACTATTTGTCATTGCACTTACTATGTATTTAATAAAGCTAAGTCGTTGCTTAAAATCAGAGGTAGCTGCATTTATGGCACTCCAAAAGTACGGGATACTTCACAGGAACAGTAAATGTAGGAAAGGACACGTCATGAAGGTTTGAAGGATGTAAGGAGCTTCGTTAAAATTAATATATATATATATATATATAACTTACGCCCGGTCTAAACTTTACAATAAAAAAAAAGGAAATAAGGGAACAAACGACACTCTCGAGTATTGTACAAAGACTGCTTTATTCTTTCTCATAATCTCCTATATATAGTCTTAAGGTCTATTTACATTTGTGATATAGGATTACGTGTGATATTGTGCTACCCGCTATCTTAACTCCCCCCTGCCAGTTTATGACTACTCCTCATAAACTTAAAACTGAGCAAACAAAATTAAAAGAACAACAAAAAGAAATACATTATAAAAAGAAATATACTATACAGAAATACACTATCATACAAAAAGTAAACAAATTTTCTCCTATTACACTCCTGTCCTCAGTCAAATGTTCTTATATATTAAAACAAACATAACATATATCTGTACTTGCTATTATACTTAAATTAACTTAAATCTATTCTCTGGGATAAAAATCTTAGTATTGAGGAGAAGAGGACACCTATATTTTATTCAGTGAACGTATGGTTCCCCACCGGAAATTTCAGCTGTTCCACGTGTACCGTTCTACGTTTCCGAGGCTCCCTGATGCTTTGTGTCACTACGACGTTATGTTCCCGAATCCCAATGACTTTAAACGGCCCTTCATATCGCGTCACCTCCTTGTTCCTGTTTGACCCTAGTTTTCGGTAAACCACCGTTCCTATTCTTATGTCCTCCATTCTATCTTTTAGTCCGGTGTTCGCCCTTGCCACTCTCCTGCTTTTCTCTTGTTCCATCCTTGAGCGTGCTTTTTTCCATATGTTCGACAATGCGATTCGGTTGTTTATGACGGCTTCCGTTATGTCTTCATCCACTGCGGTGTCCCTGCAATCTCTTCTGTGTTCACGCATCCCGAAGAGCATTTCGAATGGAGCAAAGCCTGTCCCCATATGAATGGAATGATTGTAGGCTGCTACGGCTCTCGGCATTGCCTCCTCCGGTTTCCATCCCTTTTCTACATGATACACACGCAGGTGGTCCCCCAGCGTGCTGTGTAGACGCTCAATACAGCCTCTACTTTTCGGGTGTCCCGGAGTATTGACGTGCCACCTTATGTTTAGCGTCTTCATTTCCTTTCTGATGCTGTTGTTATCGAATTCTCGTCCGCCATCCGATGATATCCTGTAAGGCATCCCATAATACTGAAACCATGCTTTCAACGCCTCTATTGCCGCTACGGAAGTCCGGTCCTGAACCGCGTACGCCATCGCGGCCTTACTAAAGATGTCGATTATCGTAACCCATTTGCGTCCTTTCCACGTAAACGTGTCGATTTGTAAGTCCGTTAAAGGAGTGATTGGTGTCGGGGTCTCCTCCTGTTTTGCTTTTGGTGGGTGGCGGTCGTATTTAGTGACCTGGCAGATATCACAACTCCCGACTACATCTTCTATAGTCCTCTTCATCCCCCACCAGAAGTATTTTCTCTTCAGGGCTTGCAACGTTTCCCCCACTCCCCTGTGATTGGTCTTACCTTGGTGGTACGCAACAGTTACATCATGCTGCTGCTCCGGGTCACGCACCGTTTCCACCATCAATTTGCACCTTATAAACGTTCGATCGGCCCCGATCTTTTCCGAGCGCCACAGATACTTTATTTTCTCCCATATTACCGCATTCCCCACGTAAATATAGTGTGTTTTTCCCGGCCTGGACGCGTCTTTGAGTGCTTTACAAATTTGCTCCTCTTGCACTCCCGGTTGAGACCAGATTGTATGGATTCGGCCTTTAGCGTATTTCCCGTACTCAATCTTCATGAGGCCCGAAGTTCTAGTCTTCCATATGATCTGCCTGTATTTGTCGTTAATGATGTCCTCCCTTTCCTCCATTTCCCTAGACCTTTCCTCTTCCGAACTGTCGCTCTCTCGTGAATCTTCTTCCTCGCCCGGTACTCCCTGTTCTCCTTCCCCCTCTGGTGTCCACTCACTAATGAATTGTCTCAGATCTTTTGAATGTTCACCCCGTTCTTCTTCTATGGCATTCATTACATTCACTTGCAATGCTCGCGACAGCCAATCTGCCACGACATTTTCTCTTCCTGGCTTGTAACTTATCTCAAAGTTATATTGGCTTAGAAGCTCTTTCCACCGGGTTATCCTAGCCGAAGACTCCTTTAGCTTGCCCACCCACATTAACGGGCGATGGTCCGTCTGAATTTTAAATTTCCGCCCAAACACATAGGGTCTGAAGTGGTCTACTGCCCATATGATGCCCAGAAGTTCGCGCTCCAACGCACTGTATCGTGATTCTGTCTCGGTGAGCCTCCTGCTTGCATATGCTATCGGACGTTCCCCGTTGCTTCCTTCCTGTGACAGGACTGCTCCTATGGCGTACTCGCTTGCATCAGTCGTAATTGTAAATATTTTGTTGAAGTCCGGAAATGCTAATATCGGTTCCTTCTGTAAGTACCCCATGCATTGCCTGATATTGTCCTCTATTTCGGGGGTTATTATTACTCTCTGACCTTTCTTTAATAAATTGTTGAGCGGCACCAAATATCTTGCCATCTCTGGTACGAACCGCCGATAGTAATTAAGGGTTCCTAATAACCTTCTGATGCTTTTGACGTCGTTCGGCATCGCCATCTTGGTTATGGCTTCTACCTTTCGGGCGTCCGGCTTCACTCCTTCCCTTGATATTGTATGTCCTAAGAAGTTGATTTCGTCCCTGCCCAGGGTCGATTTCTCGTCTGATAGTTTAAGCCCGAATTGTTTCAGCCTATCAAAGACGCTCCGTAAATGTTTTTTGTGCTGTGGTTGATTTTTGCTGAATATTAAGAGGTCATCCATGTAAATCTGACAAAATGACTCGTCTAACCCTCTCAAGAATTCGTCCATCAGCTTCTGAAATGTGATGGGCGCGTTTTTTAACCCGAACGGCATCCTCGTGAACTGGAAATGTCCCCTTTCAAATGAGAATGCCGTTTTGTGTTGGTCTCGGGGGTGCATCTTTATCTGATGATATCCGGCTTTCAGGTCTAATGTGCTAAAAATTGTTGCGCCACTCAGCCTATCCAATATATCCTCAAACCGGGGTATGGGGTACTTCTCGTCCAGGGTGTTCTCATTAAGTTTTCTGAAGTCCACCACAATCCTATACTTCTCCCCGCTTTCCCCTTCCGCTGTCTTCTTTTTCACCGCCCACAGAGGACTATTGTATGGTGAGGTACTATCAATTATAATTCCTTGTTCGTGAAGGTGTCTCAGTTCTTCTCGAATGTGTTGGCGCAATGCCTGAGGGTACCGCCTCTCCTTAACATACGTAACCCGGTCTTGTTTTAGCGGAATTTCGTGCACCGTTCTTCCTGTCGCACCCATTGGCTCCCCTTCCCTAAAGAAAACTTCCGGGTATTCGTTCCTTAAACTTTGTCTCCAATCTTCTATCTGGCTGATCGCCCCTACACTAACTTTGCCCTCTTTCTGTACCCCTTTGCATTTGTACCTCCTCCGTCCTATCTTGATGTCCCACCGTCCGTCCCTATTCCGTATCCGTGCCCCTATTTTTTCTAACAGATCACACCCTATGATTCCTTCGTATTCCCGCGGCATCTTTTCCACAACATGCACCCTTAGCTCCTCTCCCCTGCTAGCCCATCTACGCATATCTATTCCCACTTCCCCTTCTACCCCGTATGGGCCTCCCAACGTAATTAACTTACACCCGCATGTCTGTACCTGAGGTATCCTCTTTCCTTTACATAACCGCTTTATTGCTTCTCTACACATTATGGTACTAGAACTTCCCGTATCTACTAAACATCGCACTCCACTCGCGACTCGGATAATAGGCAAACCACTGCACTCACCTTCTATGTTGTTTATTACTGCCTGGTTGCCTCTCCGCCAGCACTCTCCTCATTCCTCGTTCCGTGTTCTCCGCTCTGCCTCCACCTGCCGTCCTTCGTTTCTTCTGGCTTCGCCTCCTCTCTTTCCCGACTCGCTCTCCTCCTCTTCCGTCTCTGATTCCTCTGATGATCTCGAGGATTCTGAGCGTGGTCTGCTTCTTCTCCATATTCTGTGAGTATTTACCTCCATGGGTTCTCCCCGGTTCGATTCTCGGCGTCTGCTTATGTACGGACACTGTCGTGCTATGTGTCCTTCCGTTCCGCATTCAAAACATTTCGTTTGAGGGCACTGGGCTATCAAGTGTCCCACTCTTCCACATCCATGGCATCTCCTATCTTCCTTCTTCCACCCTTTTCTTTCCTTCCCTGGTCTTCTCTCATTCATCCTCGTTCTCTCCTTTCCTCTTCTGTCTGTCTCCCTCTCTCTCCATGCCTCTGGTCTGACTCTGCTTCTGTTCGCCTCATTCCTCCTGTAAACTACCCTACTCCAGCCCGCGTCTATCTCTTCTCCCTGTCGGGCCTCTTCCTCTCTGGCGCTAGAATCTATCATTTCCTGAGCACATTCCATAAAAGATTTGTCTCTTGGTAATCCTTCTTTCTTGCCCGTTTCCTTCGCGAGCTGTACCTTTAGTATCGTCGCCAGAAACGCCATTCTCCCCTCTACTTCTGCTGCTCCTAATGTTTCTCGCATCTTTTCCGTTATGTTATTAAAACGGGCCAACAGTGAGCCTGCATACTGCCCGCTGGACTGGTGCAGCTGTTTCGTTTCCCTAAACATCCTGAATATGTCTTCTTCCGGAGCCCATCGACCACCTCCGAATGCTTTCTTTAATCGATCTTTCACGATGATCCACGGAGTATCTTCGTCAGCTTGGATGAGATTTAATATTTTCCTCTTAATTCGGCATACCAATGCCGCTCTCAATGCTCCTGCGTCACTGGGGTCTATCAGGTCGTTTGTTTCTTTGAATTGGATCCTCGCCATGATCCGATCCCCTCCTTTGAGGAAATGATTCAGTTCTCCTGTTTCTCCATCGAACCTTTCCAGGTCCGAGACTGCTCTCCTTAGATCTTGCGACGTAGCTGTTCTTACCTTCAGCCACTCCAAATTATTGGCCTGGGCTGCCGCCAAATTTGCGTGCGCCGCCGCCAAGGTCTCCGTCGGCAGCTGTGGAATTTCACCCTGCAGTACTAACGTGGGCGGTCGTAATATCTCCTCTGGCATTTTGATTTATTTATTCTTTCGAAAGAAAGAAAAGACAGAGAAGAAAAACAAATAATAATACGCTAGAACCACGACCGTACCAAATGAGAGAGCTGGTCACAGCTGAACAGAAGAGACGAAAAAAAAAACTTTTTTTTTTTTTTTTTTTGCTCTCTGTTATTACTTATTAAAACGTTCCCGGGTTTCGGCACCACTTACGCCCGGTCTAAACTTTACAATAAAAAAAAAGGAAATAAGGGAACAAACGACACTCTCGAGTATTGTACAAAGACTGCTTTATTCTTTCTCATAATCTCCTATATATAGTCTTAAGGTCTATTTACATTTGTGATATAGGATTACGTGTGATATTGTGCTACCCGCTATCTTAACTTATATATATATATATATATATATATATATATATATATATATATATATATATATATATATATATATATAAATAAAAGTCAATATATTGAAATAAAAATAAATTCACTTGAAAATAAAAATAAACTTCTCAGAAAACAAAAATATACTTGTCTGGGTGCAATTGGTACAAATAAACAAAAAGTTAAAAAAAAAAAAAAAAAAAAAAAAAAAAACCAATCCACAACTACAACTTTGATATCACAACTTAAAACCACCGCGTTGGCACTTCATTAACCCTATGCCCGGCCAGGTAATTGTTGGTTACACAGTGTTGCAGGCATAAGAAATTACACGGATATATGATTTAATTCAATTACATAATTATTCCTGCCTGGCAATACTGGGGTGGTAACCGTCGCCGGGCATAACCTTCTTGTCTTCTTATCTGAAGTGCTGTAACAAAGGTATATTGTCCTAAAAGAAGTGCTCCCAAATATGGATGCAGGTACTACTTTACAAGAGGGGGGGGGGCGCTATCACTGGTACTCTCGAACTTACCCGAAGGTCGCCGGACTAGCATACTCTAGCGCCATTTGTACTAACTAACTGCTTTGCATTCAATTGTAACATTCATATTCATTGCAATTATTAAAATTATTACTGCCTTAATTACATATTATTTAAAAATGCTCGTGCTGTCGACTTCCGGTGATCTGGGGAAGTTGTAATAATTTAAATTACGTTAAGGACCCGACCTCAACTGAAAAGAAACTTTTGGGGTTTGTTTATCTCTTGAGCGAGCGGAAGTCGTCAGCTGTGATCTATTTATAGCAGTAATAATTGAAATTATGGTAAGACCCCTTTTCTATTATAGATACTTTTCTGATTTAAAAATAACTGGCGTACCTAAAGTAAAAAAGACCCTCACACTATACTATTTATTCCGCCTTTAACCTTGCTTTTATTTCATTTTGAATTAAATTTTTAGGCTTATTATTTTCAAAAATGAACCTTTGATATAGACCAAAAATAAATTTTGTCATCACCCCCTTAAAATTTGAAGTTTTCAACATATATAGAATCCAAAAACCGAATATAAAAAAATCCATCCCTCTTCCGTCCGGTGCTTTTCTCTGGGATTACTGTGCCGTTTTTTTGGTAGTTATTGGGACCTGTCACTCTCTTATCAATAGGGGCGTGGCCTCAGTAAGGTTATAGCCCCACCGTCACCAGTTGCCGCCACCATTCTTCCCCTTTGTTCTGGTTTTTGAAAACCGCGTATTCATTGCAATCATTAAAATTATTACTGTCTTAATTACATATTTAAAATTGTTAGTGCTGTCGACTTCCGGCCAGCCCCCAAAAAATTATATCCAAATAAATAACTATATTAAATAAGGTATATAAAACTATTTGTAAATAATAAACCATAGTATATAATATTGATTTTTTTTCAGGAACGAGTTTGCTACTCATCATGCATCATTTGTTTTATTTATTCAACTCCGTTTACACAACGTTTCGGACAGTTCTGTCCTTTTTCAAGTGTCTCATTTCCTTAATCGTCGTCTTCGTTAGTTAAGCTATTTTTTTATTTGCCCCATTATATCTATGTCATTATTTCTTTAGTTATCAGTTGATAATCTGCGCAGGAAAGACATGAATTTTAAGAATAAATGAAAAATCCATTTCAATGGTAAAATTTAAAAATAATGACTTGGATATAACAGAAAAATAAAAAATTACTTTACGCTACAAACATGACGATTGAGGAAATTGGACACTTGAAAATGGACAGAACTGCCCTAAACATTCTGTAAAAGGAATCTAATAAAGGATAGGAGTTATAAAACATATGAGGTATTATGGATAGCAAACTTACTCCTGTAAATAAGTAATCAATGAGATAGAAATTTTCACATCAAAAAGAAAAAAATGTAGATAATTATAACAGTGTAATAATTTGCAGCGTTATATCAATATGTTAGAGTGCAGATAATGAAAATTTTCTACTTATTCAAAAATGTTTCCCTTAATTTCTATATTTTTACATGTATTGCTCATTTGTCTACTGATTATATAAATATTTATCAATTTATTCATTAATCAATGCAGTTATGTATATATTAGTTTATGCATTTAAACTTATTTATTTTATTTCATTTTCTTTTATGATTGCTCCGCATTCTCTATCCCTTTTCCCCCTGTGACCTACAGCAAAGTTTAAATTTTTTATAAAATATGACATTTTTGTTCTCTAATTATTGTCTGAAACATCGAGAAAATAATAAGAAAAAAAATATGACAGGGCGACTTCGGCCTTTGAAGATAAAATTCTCCTCTATGGCTTTTAAATTTTGAAGTCAAGTTAGAAAAAATTTAATTACAATAAATTAGTATTTTAAATTATGTTACAAACGTTTCTTTCAGCCATGGGATCATTTTTAATATGCTTTGCGAATTTGAACTTAAATTAATTGCAAAAACTACACTAGCGAATATGGGCAAAATTAAACATTAAATAAACTTTCCCAACACCAGGATAAGAAAATGAGATTTAATACTCGTACCAGGTGGGGTACTCAAGTACCCAACTATTACTTCCTTGTACGTAGTAAAGGAAGTATTGTAATCGAGAAAATTTTCGATTTTCAGATTTAACGGAAATATCCATTTTGCCCATCCCTGAATCCATTTTGACTAGTTTCATGGTGACATCTGCACTTAGGTTCGTACATTCGTACGTTTATAACTCAAAAACGGTTAACCGTTTTAGGATTGTTGTAAAATCTAGTTGTGAACCTACCTTTTTGGTCACTGCATTATCACCGGAAGTGGTACTTTACTTAAAGGTCATAATTGTTTTCCAACTTCTCAAATTTAATATTTATAAGTTACATACTGATTTAAATAATATAGAGGTTTAGGTCTAAAGTCGGAAACCGGAAGCGATACTTTACTTTAAGGTCATAATAAACATTCATTAAAATAATATTAAATATAATGTAAAACATCTCAAATTTGGAAAATAGGACTTTTATATCAATATAAATACTATACTATATTTTGGTTAAAATTAGTGAACCGCAAGAGGTACTTTACTTGAAGGTCATAATAAAGTTACATCAAAAATTATATTAAAATTAAATACAGAGATCATATGGTTCGGTAATAAAGTTTATAAACGCGATTTTTTTTCGCGTTTTTCACCCACTATAATTAAACATTTTCATTACTTGTTTTAAGTGTTAAAATTGAGTGTAAAATAATTGTTTTCCTCTCCATTTGTGAGCTTAACAAGTCTGCAGCAGGAGGATAAGATATAAGTTAAATGGGTTCTTCCGCTTAAATTGTCGAAATCGTCGATTTCCAATGCTTTGTCTAGTGAGTGACAATTACAGTTCTAATGGTTTCACGGAACAAAAAAAAATCTTTTAGGAACTTGTTACCAACTGAAAGAAAACGACATATAATAACTGAATGAGACCTCCAGAAACAAGAGCTTGTGTGTGTGTGTTTGTTATCGACATCTATTGGAAATGTAATGTAATTTTTGCGGTCTTGGCACTGAAAGACCTTTTAATATTAAACCTTTGAATCTTGCTATTTTAGGTGTATAGATTTCTGTGTATAAGGTTTTTTTATTCGTGCACTGACTTTATCATTGCCTTTTGGAGCCATTTAATTAAATGACGGTACTAATTAACTATAAGAGAAGGGCTGAGGTGGAAATTCTAGAGGAAGACTGAGTATTGGACTGAAAGAGAATGATTGTGAACCGTTCGGTCAGAAATTCATTAGAGGCATTTTATTGTGAAGACCCGGTTAGAGAGGATACAGAGAGTTTTAATCATCGCCTTGATCTTTGGCCATCCTTGGTCCTTTGTCCTCCGTGGTCTCAGGATATTTCGCCGGTTTACGGCAGGTTGTTTGCATAAGCTAGAGGAGCAGCTTACAGCGGAAGAATGTAAAAATAGAAGGGATAAGTTTTGCGAAAGTCCTTTTATACCGGCTGGTAAAAGTATGTCATACATAAAGCCCTTGCCCTCCCCTCGAATATAAATGGCAATCCCTTACTGGGCACTCCTCTCTTCCTCCACTATTCTCTTGTTTTCTTTTTCTTCCTCTCTTTTATTTATTAGCAAATTTACCTGAGGAGGACAGGCTGTTACATCAGTATTTCTGGGTGAACGAAAATAACATTATCCCTTAGTTATATGTTGAGTAAGGATTTATACTTGTCGAAAAAGTATAAATATGTAAATAGTATGTTTAATAAAAATACAAAAATATTCTATAATTTAATAACCCTATTTAGGTTCATTTTCTTTATTTCTATCATATTTCATTCCAATAACGTTTCGGGCACTTTGCCCATCTTCAAGTTAATTTAATTTTTTTTTTTCCTCTATTCCTTCATTATTAACCACATCATGTTTATCCTAAGTTACTACATTTTTTGTCATTTTTCTTCTTCTAAATTGTTCACAACATAACTAATATGAATAATATGGAGATACAAAAAAAAAAAAAAAAAGGCAAATATGTAGGAACTCAAGATAAACATGAAGTGGTTACTACTAAAAATATTAACAGAGGTAATATATTATTTACGCAAAAAAATTAAAAATTAAACAACTTGAAGATGTGCAATGTGCCCGAAACGTTATTGGAATGAAATAGGATAGAAATAAAGGAAATTAATCTAAATAGGGCTATTGAATTGAATTACTGATTTAGATAAAATTAGAGAATATAAAATACCTTGTTGGAAAACAAGTAAATGTTATTAAACATATATATTACAAAATATAAAAATATTTATTAAACATTACGAAATAAACATCTAATTACAAATATTGATTAAATTAGGCTTTATCAGCTCATGGTTAAAAAAGTAACTATATTTTTTTATGAGTTTTTTACTGGTTACCCGCCATTCTTACAGAAATGATAACGCTCAGTTCGGTCCATTGAAATGCCAGGAGGAATTTTAGCATTCTTTACTGTTCTTTGATTTTTTATATTTTTTATTTAGTAGACTATTAATATTTTTTAGTATATATTGGTACATAATGTATTAATTATAGCACAACTATGTTATGCTTTTAAAAGCCGTAACCATAGATTTTGCAAAAGTTGGCGAGTGCAAGGATCTATATCACTTGTGTTTAGGTAAAATTGGTGTATAATTACGAAATGTGAAGCTTATAGGACAATTCACCAAATTTTTAAGAAATCGTGATAATTCCAAAGTATTTATTTTTTCTGAATCATTATGTTATCTTATTCATTATAGTAAAATACGAACTTTAATTAAATATTATTTATTTATTTAGTCCATTAAAGCCCAACTTGTTTTTCATTTAAGGTCCTACGATCATAAGTTAAGCCGTTTTGACCCAAAACCATTGTATAACAACGGAAAAAAACTTCATCGAAATCAGTTCAAGCCTTTTTATCGTAAAAAACAATCTAAAAAACCAGACAGAAGAATCACAATTACAAAGTGTTATTTTATCTATAAGATTGGTTTGTATATATTAATGAAAAGGATAAAAAAAAATGTTGATAGGATTTTGTAGGATTTAGTTTTTTTTTTAAATATCTTTAGTTGGCTATTGATTCGGAAAGATTTTTTTAAAGTTCTTTTTTGAGACCTCTAGTCATTAATAATTAGAAATTAAAAAAACAACTGTCTTACATATTCAGTTGACATCCGCATGATGGTATAGAAAGATCAATTATTTAAGGATCAATTTGATCCTTCAATTTAATTAGGGATTTGTAAATTATTTGCCACTCCTATAAATTTGTTTTATTGAAAACTAATTTCTTATTTTCAGTTCTAAAAACACACAAAATCTTCATAAATGAGCGATTCAAAATATAGTTTGGTTTTATTATATATATTATATTAGATGTAATATAAATCAGTATTATAAAACATTTATAAATTATGAATGTAATTAGAACAAGAAATCTAATACACGTTGATACTCACCAAGGTTTAAACGAATTATATCAAACAGAAAAGTTTGTACTGGTTTCTTCTCGCATTGAACTAACAATGAAAGAAAGGTAGGTAGGATGTTTATAGGTAAACGGTTTAAGGGTCGGAGTTTTTCCAGTTATGCCTGTAACTAATTGGTTTTTCTGTTATAGATGGCAATAAATTTAAGATTGGACTATTGGAGATATTTATTTGGCCATTTAGCAAAAATCTGGATTGGATTTGAAGGATTTTATTATTTCAAGTGCTTCATATATATTTAATTTAGTTTTCAATCGGATGTATTAATTTAACTCCTGAGTCTTTGATGAATTTATGTTGTTTTTTTTCATTTAAATGAATTGCAAAGTTGGAATTCTCTGTCTTATTATTATATGCACGTATATGTTCCTTTAATATCAGATTTAGCGATCTTCCAGTTTTTCCCGGATTTGGCTGCTTAATCATTACAATTTAGTTCGTATACTCCACTTTTTTGGAAAGGGTCTATTTTGTCTTTAGGAGAAGAGAAATATGAGGATAGGGTTTTTTATATTAATAGGTCTTACATATTACATAAAGGAAAAGTTATATCATTTCAAATTTTATTTAAAATATTTTTAGTTATTCCTGCAATTTCAATATAAAATTAATTAATGCCAATTAAAAAGTCCTTAGCCTTAATATGCCATATTTTATTAACTCACTTTTAATAGTTCCCATGCGATATGGTTTTAAAAAAAATAAAATAATTAATGACAAATTGACAAACACAGTATGTATTTCACTTTTTCTTAACATGTTCATATTTTGATCTTTGAAAAGAAAATACCTTAACAGAATGGAGACAGTTTTAGGTATAAATAGTACCAAAATCCGTTGAGGAAGAAATCTCAATTTCGAAAAAATGGCGTCTAGGGCCCAGTGAAACTGACATCTATAATTGCTTGTTAATATAAACGACAATGTTTTATTAAAAAAAAAAAAAAAAATCATTTACAACTGTAATGCATTATATATATTTTCATAACAAGTAGTAATTCTGAATATTCAAAAACTTTTTTATTATTCAATGTTCACTCCACTTGTCCATAACAACATCTACGTTTCTGGGATTTCTACTGTATTTTAATACATTAATTAGTATACGTGTGGAAAATTGTTTTTTTTTGGTGGAAATTTTGATTATAAAAGTGATCTTAAAAGGGAACGGTCTAATAAGACTATTTCATAGCAATTGAAATAAGTATGAGCTAATGATTCCCTATAAAACAATATGAAAAATACAGTACTCTGTAGATAATATTATGCTAGTTAAACAGGTAATTTATTTATTAATGAATTGTTAATGCATTTATATATAATGGTTATAGATGGATATTATTGTATGTTAATTTATGTATAATATGTGATAGTTGAGGTTAATTAGTTGATATAATATGTATTTTGTTTCATTGTTAATTTTTAGAAAATTATTCTGAAGATGGGGGAAACATCCCCAAAATGTAGATATTGTTATGGGCAAGTGGAGTGATTATTGAATAATAGAAATTTTTTTGGATAGTGAGAATTGCTACTTATTATGATTCATTATAAGACTTCCTAGAGTGTTTAAAAAGAAAAAATATATATATTTTTTATGTTATTTTAGGGGCTTTAAGTTTGATTTACTTTTACGTTATTTTATATTCCTCAGTCATGGACCAAAATAAAGATAATAGGTAATTAAAAATATATTTATGTTTTTCCGCAATATTCCCAATTGTTTTTCTTACAGTACTAAGGTTATAAGAAAAAAAAATTAATATTTTTGGTAAGCTACGGTTCTCGTGTTGGACCGTTGGTGAAAAAACATCGTTGATTAGGAATAAAACCTAAAATTGGGCAGCCCTAGTCACGAATCTCTATACAACATTGATATGACAAACGATAAACAAAGCACACGCTAGTATCATACAAGGTAATCTCAGTTACTTCTTTTTGTATCTTTCAATATATGTTGGCGCGTATATATTTATAAATATGCACATTCAAATGATATATTAAATGAGAATTGAAAAAAGAAGCATGTTTTTACTTATATTTTTACATATTTGTACTTATATTTTTACCGTATAGGTAAGAAATCGTGTTGTATTCCGAGTCAAATTTTTGGAAGGTAATTTTTTAACGGACCTGTACGTTTCAGAACCTCCTTAGCCCAAAAAACGCATTTTTGGTCTGTGTTTCTGTGCCAGGCGACTCGCTACGAGAAGCCGCTGTTTTTAACAATCTCCGAGTTCGTACCCGTTGAAGCTATTAGATTCGAAAAGCATATTAGGAATCGCCTAAGGAAGGGTGGGTCGGGTATGGGGGAGGAGGAGGGGGAAATGTATACATATATTGTAACGCTCTATAAATAATACTAGTTTTGGCGAGGATAGGGTTCCTTCCAGAGGTCCTTATAACAAAAATAGTCGGTTTTAACATTAATACAGGCTCCGATAGATCCTTCCTCGCTACGAAAAGCCGCTGTTTTTAACAATCTCCGAGTTTAATGATTATTATTTTGTAGGGATTTGCTCCCCTCCTCTCCCCCTCCCTACCTCCCTCCCTCCCCGATGCGTGTGTACCAAACTGGCCACCCTGTGCGCAAATATGGTTGCGCAATAGCATAATAACGTGTTTTTCTTTAGATTGTAGCGCCAAAATGGCTCTGACGATTTTTATGAAACTTTCCTAAAATTTTATCTCTGAAACACTTTTAATTTTTCTGTATAAGGCATTCCCGAGAAAAAAAAAATCAGAAAAAGTTATGAAGAAAATAAAACTTTATTCGCGCATAGCTCAATAAGTATACACTTTTTGATGAGTCACGTACATAAATATTTAATGAAAATTAAATTCCCTACAAATCAAAAAATGAATCATCCAAATCGGACCATTATTAGCAGTGATAGAGCATTTTTATGAAAAGGGTCCATAACGTGTAGTGGAAGGCACCCGACTACAGCACCTAGGTTCGATATTGATTGACGTCAACTTCACTATCAATCCACCAATGCGCTTAAGTAGAAATGCAAGTATATTCCGTCCTTTAGGACGAATAGTGTTGTAAAATATCAAAGTTATTTCTGTAGTCGGTATTTTTATTTTTTTTAAATTAAATTTTATTTTATAAGTTTTAGACAGAATATTCTTCAAAAGAATTTTCAAGGGAATAAGGAATATAATAATATAATAATAATAATAATAAGCAGTAAGGACCTCCGCCCGACTGGAGAGAATGTAAGACTCTCCTTTCCCCCTCCACCTTCCCCTCTCCGGTAAAGAGGTTCTTATACCCTCTAATAAAACGCCTATGGTAATAGACAATAATTTAGCCTGCTTTATTAATATAAATAATCTTTTTTAATACTTTAAATATTAATAAGATTATTGCAAATATTGATAAAATGGATTTATTCGAAAGGTTTTATATGTCTATGAAGATAAAGAAGTTTATTTTGAATTGAGTATCCATCAATATAGATGATAGAATTCAAGGATTTCAAGGCAGTGAACTGTAAAAATCAAGGCGCTTTTCGTCAATTTATTGGATTAAATTTGAAACAAATTGGAACCATAAAATGTTGTATTTGGTCAGTTTATAAGATGTCGGACTTAAGAATGAACTTGAAATTATAAAAATTGTATTCCTGTTTGATAATTAAAAAATTGACTTCTGACGCTGAGGGCTCAACGCATCGCCAAAAATGAAAACAACCAGAAAATAAAAATGAAAAAAAAAATAATTCAAGTTTAAATAAATAAAATTCACGTATTTGAAAAAATTTCATCACAATTTTATTCATAAATTTATTTTGCATAGGTAATAAAACAAAATAATCATAATTAACGAAAAAAAATGAATCCTGACAACCTGGTAATCCTAGCAAGCCAGGATAATCCTTGTCACTCCGAACCGGGGAACTTATTATAAGAAGAGGAATGTAAATAGGTTGAAATCGAAACTCTGAGCTGTTTGGAGATAATATTGTAAATTATTTTACCGTTCCAAACACCCCTAATTTACGAACCGATAGGTAAAGCGATGCGGTAAGGTGAGACAGAACATAGAATAAGTGCATGTGTGAAAGAGAGGGACTGATGGAAATATAAAATAGGAAATAGCTTTTACATCTCACAATCCTATTCGTCCTAATGGATGGAATGCACTTAGCATACCTACTTGAGCGCATTGGTGGATTACTAATGAAGTTGACGCCCATGAAAATATTGAACCTTGGTGTAGTAGTCGGGTGCCTTCAACACCCTAACGAAAGTGAAGAATCTTCTTTACTTAATATACTAATTTACTTTCCGTGTATTTAAATGCATAGGTGCAAGGAGCTTACTATATTTTGGTATGCACAGATGCATGGGACGGAATGTACTTACTTGCAAGAGACCTTAATGTGTAGTGGAAGGTATACGACTACTACACCAAGGTTCGATATTCATGCGTCAACTTCAATAACAGCCGACAAATGCGCTTAAGTAGATATGCCAAGCACATTCTGTCCCTTAGGATAAATGAAGTTATAAGATATAAAAGTTATTCCGTAATCGGGATTTTTATTTTTCATTAAATTAAATTTTAATGTAACGTTTTTAATTTTTCAAGTATTATCTATTTATAATTTATTACAATATGATTATGAACGTACAAATGATATAAGACATATTAAGAAAAAGCCGAAAATACTTAAAATATAAAAAAATATATTTTCAGCTCTCAATGTTTCAAAACATTAACGGAAATTCGTTGAGTAATTTGAGCAATCAATGTTAAAAATCGGCCGTGCAGTTCGCTCAAAAAATTCGTTAACATCCAAACATTTAATACTACATTTCTTAAGTATGAGCTCAAAATGTTTCAAAGTAGTCACGTGATCACAAGAAATAATTTGAGCCATGAAACTTGAAAATCGGTTGAGCGAAACGCTCAAAAAATCGTTAGATATTTACTAATGGTCAAGCTAAAAACATTACCCTCCTTTTTGCTTCGTCGTTAAAAATGATCTATGTTAAAATTAAACCAAAAATTTTACACTCTTGGGCTAGAAAAAAAGTTTTAATTGAATTCTTTAAATAAGTCTTCTTTATTTTCAAGGACATGATAAAAGTTTTATCATCTATTCTCAAGAAACACACTCTTTAGTCCGGTCAATTTAGACATCAAAATAGTGGCCAAATAACAAAAATTCCCGGAGAGCTAAATATTGGTGGAGAGCTGGGGTTTACCATTACAAATAAAGTTTCAAAAATCCCCATCGATCCTATGTGTGCTACAAAAGTTATTCGGGATCAAAGGTCAAAATTTGAGGTTTTTTGGATTTTTCTCGAAAACGGTAAGTTTTATAAAAAGAAACTTCGAACCAAAGTTGTAGACCTTAAAATTCTCTACAAAAATGGACTTCATGATTTTTTTCCTAAGAGTTACTATTCCTGAGATATAGCGATTCTAAGAGTCACAATATACATGATATGCACATATAAGCCACGTATATACCTAATCAGGAACTTAAGACAAGTATAAATAGCTATTTGTGTCTTTTTTATATATATTATACTATTCTGAAAACATTTATTCAAAAGATAGTCAGTCCCTAACTGAATCCCCTCTACCCACGTGGCCTTGAAGAACATCTGGCTATTCTATTGTCCGTAGGTCTCGTTCATATACCTGTTTCTTTTAGTGCTAAAGGTTCAGTTCAAGTGAATTTTCGTACTTATTACAAGCGTCTACCATTTAGGTTATTTGTGCTATTTTATAGCTCGAAAAAATGTCTCGATTTTGCTTTATTTGCAATAAACTTTTAACTGAAGATGAAACAGTTGTTGTTGATCGTGGAATGCCAACATTAATCGAGGCTAGTGTCGCGAGAAATGATGAGTTTACTGAGTATTTAATAACTTAAAAATCCGTTACAATACACGTGGATTGCAGAAAATCATACGTCCGGAAAACTTCAATCGCTGCAGTAAAAAGACAACGTGTGAGGAGGAACAGACTACTTCAAAAGTAAGTCCACCTCGTACTAGAACGCGAGTAAGTGAATCAAATTTTTGTTTTAAAAAATACTGTTTATTTTGTGGCAATGAAGCCAATGAAGAAACTGAGAAAAAGAGAGCACAGCATCTTCGAAAAAAAATGTATAACGTGACTATATTAAATTCAAAGAATCCCTATTGAAATTAGCTAAAGATCGTTCTGATGGTGTTTCAAAGGCTGTTCTTGAACGTATTAATTTTGAGTATGATTTAGTCGCTGCTGATGCAGAATACCATGACAGTTGTTACAAATCTTTCTTAAAACCTAATACTGGTGGTAAAATTGGCTGTCCACAAGATGAAACTGTAAACTCTGCGATGGAGAAAATTTTTCAATTCATAGAAACGAGTGATGATTGCCAGTTTTCGTTGGATGAATTGAAGAATGGAGCTTTAGATGACAAAACTATAAAAATACGATTGAAATTGAAGTATGGCAGTAGAATTATTATTACAGAGAAGTCTGGAAAATTAACATTTATTTGTTTTATTGACAATTACTAAGATATTTTAAGTCAAGTCTGGTCTGATAAAAAACACTTGGATGAAAAAGACAAGCGGTTAAAAACTTTGAAAGCTGCGGCAGCAATTGTTTGTGAAGATATTCAATCTTGCGTTTTCGATAATACTATGTACCCCCCACCAGGCAGAATGTTCGAGGATATAAATAACGATATTCCCGAATCATTGTCATATTTTTTGGAACAACTCATTTTAAAAAACAAGCGTCATAATTTAGATCATCTAAAGTTAGTTTGTACGAATATTAGCCACTGCATCATGACTGCTGTTCGGCCCAGAACCTTTAAATCTAAACTACAGCTAGGTCTTTCATTTTTTTTTCATCGGCGATTTGGTTCGAAACGTCTCATACAAATTTTCTCGTCTTTTGGTTTATGCGCATCTTACAGTGAAACAATGAACTATGAATCAGCAGCAGTTTTCAGTCGTCCACCTCATATTTTACCACCAGAAACAGGCACCTTCATTCAATACGTTGCAGACAATGCTGACATTAATGTAAATACATTGGACGGTAATAATACGCTTCATATAATGGGTATTATCCAAATGGTGATCCCAAAGATTCAGTATTACAAGAAGAGCCGATGCCACGAGTAACTGAAGTTCTTTCAGCGAAAGATTTTGCAGCAAAGGCTCATGTACCTACACAGGTCTATCAAAAGACTGGCGTGGTTGGGTACAGCAAAATAAATGTGCGAAATTTTGATTATGAAAGTGAATCTAAAGTATCTTTTTTAAAAAAAGTTGATGTAACATGGTTCTATGACAAATACAAAAATTTCTCTCTAACTGGTTGGAATGGTTACATTGAATGCGTGACAAGTAATATTCTAGATTTTTCTAAGTCAAAAATTACATTTTTGCCATTTGTTCATCAACCAGCAAGTAATTACGATACAATATACACAACTTTACTTTGTGCTTTAGAGAATGCTAAACGTTATAACCACAAAGTATGTATAATTACTTTTGATCAACCTCTGTATGCGAAAGCTCGCGAGATTGTATCTGCTGCACCTGAAGGATCTGAAGTATCGAAGATTATAATAAGACTAGAAGGATTTCATTTGCTTATGTCATTTTTTGGAGCAATCGGTTATATTATGCAAGGAAGTGGTATAAAGGAAGTACTCGCTGAAGTTTATGCACCTTAAGTCTTTGGAGAAAATGCTTAATGGCCATGCTTACGCGAGAGCAGTTCGAGCTCATACAATACTTCAACTCACTTAAGCATTAAGAATATTAAAAGAACTCGCTATTGATGATGTAATGGATGCAAATCTTATTATTACCGTTGAAAATACTGTAAATAACACTCTTTCATACTATGACATTGAAGAAGATGAGGAAATATGTGGAAAATTACTTGATCAGTTTAATAACAATTTAATTGAATATCAGAAACGAGGGCCAACCGCACAATTATGGGTACAATACTTTCGGATGGTGTCCATTGCAAAGGAGTTTATAAGAGCAGAACGTATGGGAGATTGGCAAGCACATTTGAGCTGCGTTAAAGAAATGCTGCCTTATTTCCATGCATCTGGGCATTTATCTTATGCTAAGTCTGCGCACTTATACTTACAAGACATGCTTCAATTGAACGAGGTAATGGATCCTAGTGTTTATCAAAGGTTTACAGAAGGATTTTTTACTGTTCGGCGTTCTGATAATCTTTGTTGTGGAACTTCAACAGATATGATTATTGAACAATCGATGATGAAATCTATGAAAACAGATGGGGGCATTTCTCGAGGAAGAAGTAAGAAAGAAAGTGTTATAAGTAAATGGGTTTACGGTACGCATGCAATGAATACTGTGTGTGAGGGGTTGGAAGTTCTTGCTAATGTTCAAATGGGCACAACAGATCAGGATGTAGATGCAAGTGATTCGCGGCGTAAAAAAGATGCATCCTTTTCCTAAAATTAACAAAATCGTATCTATTGCTTCTGGAGTTGTTGGTGACGATAAGATTAATTGTCATAAAGCTCGTGAAGTTGGGATTGCTTCCATGTCTAAAATGGCAGGTGAAACATTTAATAATATAAAATTAAAACGCTCTGAAAAAGTACTCCCGCTTTTAGCTGCGAGTAGCACCGTGAAAGTTCACGAAGAAGAAGTAGCTATAGACCCTATATTATTATTTCAACGCATGAGTATCACTAAAGCTTTTGAGGATGAGATTGAAAAAAGTTTTGAGTATGAATTAGCCCCTTACCCCTTATCACTCTTTGATGCAGCTGGAATGCGTAAAACAACAGTCAGCTATTTACGATGGCTTTCAATCAGTCAATACTGAGCTTGATGTTACAAAACAGCAATAGAAAAATTTAATGCAACAAACACAACATAAAAATAAAAAAAGTCTTCCATCATTTTGGATTTGAGTATATAACAATCATTCTGGGATTAAATTATGAAACATTAATGGTGAATTGTAATTTTGGTTTGTTATTTTCAGTAATAAACCTTTGAAATTGACTAAGATTTTTTTTGTTTTTTTGTTGCTAACTTGCTGTATTTTGTAAAGAATATTTCCAGTTGTGTTCTGTTCCACTTCTTGTTGTAGAACGTACACGTATATCCACTTAATAGAAGTTATTCCAGCGTTTACATGACTCCTGCGGTGTAAGATTAATCCCCGTATCGGGAGGTGACAGCGAAAGCCGTTATACGTTCATAGCCCGGACTGGTCTGCGGTTGACAACTTCACCTGAAACCCTCATCACCTTTTACTGGTCAATATTATATCCTCCACTTCCTCTTAGCATTGTAACATATTTACAATTTATAATTTATATCAGTGTGCGCTCATTTCCTCATGGCGTCTTTTATGCCCTTGCTTTTGAAGAAATATAATTAACTTCTATTGTGTCAGAAGTAGGAAAGCGACGGATGAACGAAAACAAAGCAAACCGGTTAACTGGTTGATGTGAATAAGAAAGTTCTTAATGCTATAATGATTCGCTCTGATGCTTCATGTGTAGTTAATGACAAAGGTGTTCGGTTGTCTGCTGGGGATAATCTAGTGACGTTTCGTCTTTGCCTTCTATATTGTCATTTTACTGTAACATTCTAAGAGTGGAGGAAAGGTTTGCTGTAATTACTGTTCTTGAATATTATCTCATACACACAGCCGCGTACGCAAAATTATTTTCGGGGAGGAAAGGGAGATTTAATAAGCAGAAGACAAGTAATCACTTAGATGTCTATAATTATCAAATTAGGCGTGTGTTTTAAGGATAAGAATGAAAATTGGATCAAAAATTGTTATTGAAAAAAAAACTTCTAAAAATCATATTTTTTACAAAAATTTCGGGGGAAGAGAGGATGTAACTCTCAGTATAAAATCCTAAACATTAAAATTATTCTTCAAAATAATGCTATATATTATTATTATTATTATTATTCATAATAATCTTTTTTTCCCGTAGTGCCTCAGAAGACCACGAATGACAATTTTTTCTTTCAGCATTATCAGTGAAATTTATTAAATGGAATGAAAGGTAGAGACAGTTGGTATACATAAGTAAATAAAGGATTAGTCAAAGTAAACAACGATATATAGCATTGTGAACATCAGTGTTGAATAAGGATTCAAATGGAGACTTTAATGTCAGCAATGAATTAATGCACAAAGACTTTTCCAACAACCTCGTAGAGTATGTAAATTTTTTGCCAATTTGACGCCGCGTACACGGCTTACGTGCGCCCAAACTGATGTGACTACAAGGACATGTTTCTAACGCATTTTTTTACTCTATTTTTAATAAAAATATGATAAATTAAAAAAATTATTTAAAATAATTAAAAATATCAAAACGTGGTTGGTATAACTTTTATTGCCGTTTAAAATAATGTGCATAAACATAGCGGTCATCTACAAACCTCACAGTTTGGACGCACGGCAAGCGCGTACGTGACGTCAAAGTGTCAACTAATGGGCATATTATGGAAGAAAAAGTTTTGCTCTAATTTTTTATTCTAGCATTTTTCTCTCAGACTTTTAACCATTTTAATGTAAAATGCGTTTGAGTTATCTTAATCAACATCCTTTATATAAAATATTAGATTTATTATTAGTTGACATCCGCAGATACAGATTAATTGTATTTTGAATTGCTTATTTTTGAATTTTTATGTTTTTAGAACTAAAGATGAATGTATAACATTCGAAACTAGTTTTCAATAAAAATAAAATTATGGAAGTGGCAAATAATTTATCAATGCCTAATTAGATTGATCCTTCTATACCATCATGTGGATGTCAACTAAAATAATGTTGATCGCCCTAAAACGAATATTAACAATATTTTAGCGTTGTAGTATTTTACACCATCCGTATTAATTTGGAATGGAACACTTAAGTACCCTGGATGTTATCTGGTGCATAGTAATTCTTGGAATCCCCAATGATTTAATGTCTCGAAAGAAGTCCTAGAAGCACTGTACTCTCTCCAGGTCAAAGTTGAGGATTAGGCTTTAATATCTGTAAAAGGCACTTTTATTGATGGCCCAACTGCCATTCCATAGTCTACATTCTTGTATTTGTTTACTTTGTTTCTGTGATCCTGGAACGATCTGGACATCGATTATGAAATTTTTCCCGATTTCAGAACAAACTAGATCTGGCTTATATTTTCTCTCGCTGCATATTAAAGTCGTTTCCATGCCAACACTTTGAGAGCTTCTTCCAACGGGTCAACGATGCCATCATGCCGCTCTACTTTTCTACGACTGTTTTGATGACCTGGTTAGCAGTAGGGGAGTCGGTTTCTATGAGAAAAAAAATAACGGTTATTTGTCATAACTGACCGGTGATTGACATCCCTGAGTTAACAGTCTCGTTGGCCGAGCATCCTCCTCTTCATCTCGTCTCCATGAAGGCTCTCCGTCCGCGAGAAATCCTAATAACTTATTAGGAAACCTCGACTTAGAGCTAATGTTGCCTTAATCTGTTAGCCAACCCGCAGAAGGAATACGCAGACTCACTTCTTAAAGAGCTTCTAGGAGGAGTCTCCAACCCTTTGCCCTTGGGCACATTTCTTTTCTTCTGATGTCGCATTTACCAGCGATCACCAACTGTTTTACGTGGCCTGCTACAGATCGACGATATTAAATAAAATATTGCTTATTATTATTCCTTTAATATCTAATAATTAATTGTTGACAGAATCGAATTGTTTAACATAACATACATAACATTGAACATAGTAATTTATTTTGATTAATGCATTTCATGTTTTTCAGTCAATCATTATTGTTTGACATCGCCTGCTGCAGATCGAAAAAGTTTTTGATAAAATATTGTATTTTTTTTTTAATATCTAATAATTAGCTGGAGATTTTTTTGAATGAACCAATTTGTTTTAATATGTTAATTTGTTTATATCATAGAATTTTATTTTTTCCTATTAATCATCATTGTTATTTTGTTTATTCTTTTTTTTAGCCATTACAAAAATTGTATGAAACTGTTGGTAACACTGCATTCAACTTATTTTATATGTCGTTATTTGTCCATTTTGTTTTAAATTCGTTTTATAATTCTAATCTCAAAATATAAAATGAGAATTTCAAAAATAAATTTGTTTGTTTTTAGTGTGGTCATTGCAGTACTGAATTTATATAACCTTCAGCGCGACTTCTTAGGATTTTATGCTACTTTTAATGAAAACACACAAAAAATATATGGTGTCCACCACATAACAAATATACTATAAATATGCCCCCAGGTAGAAAAGGTTGGGGATTCCTGGCTCATGGTATAGTTAAACCTACTTCACTACGAATACCTTTCTAATGACATAGCTTTTGCTATATTATGACATAGAGTTTCTTTATTAAATATAACTAGGGAAATCGCCTTGTTTTAAACCCGAATGAACCTCAGATTTTTCGGAATAATAATTATTAAATGTATCGGGACTGGAAAAACCTTAGTAGATCTAACTTTTTGGTATACCCTTACTCAATACAAATATTATAAAGCTTCTGGTACAACTTTACTATGCAGCCGGCTTATCAATAGCGGTTCCCGCACTACCGCTATCTATCGCCATTTGTGCTAACTGCTTTGTATTCAACTGTAAAAATCGTTTTAATTGGAATTATTACTGCTTTAATTAGATATTATTTAAAACTATTAGTGCTGTCAACTTCCGGTGTTATGGGAAAGTTGTATGTAAAGCAGAAATAATTTAAATTACGGTAAGGCCCCCGACCTCAAGTGAAAAGGATCCGTTGAGGTTTTGCTCATCTCTTGAGCGAGCCTAGCGAGCGGAAGTCCACAGCACTAATTATTTAAAATAATATCTAATTAAAGGAGTAATAATTTTAATAATTCCAATGAATACTAATTTTACAATTGAATAGAAAGTAGCTAGCACGAATGGTGCTAGAGAGCAAAGTGCGGCAACCGCTACTGATAAGGCGGCTTCATTGTGAAATTGTACCGCTTCTCAGGGTAAATAGCGTCATATAAAAATTAATTTTTATTGAAAGATATATTCGGTTTCGAATAAAATAGATAATTTCAAATTTAAAAGAATTGATCTCTTACATTTATTGCTTGATGATGTGACTTCTCATCTGATGAAGCAGTCAGGCAGAGTTTAGTTGGTAATAATGCGCAAAGCAAAACTTTTGTTAATTTTTTTTCCCTGTGCTGACATTGGCAATCATTATCGCCATAAATCGTCTATTGGTCAACGCTATTAAACGAGTGACAAAATCTAATTACGGCATCGAATGATGATGATGATGACCTGTGGGTGAATAGTTAACTAGACCTGGCATCACCCTTTATTTCTCACCTAGCCTCTGTATTCCTAAAATATTTTTTCAATACTCTTATTTTCAAATCCATCTTTTGTAGTTATGGAGGGGAGTCAGGATTCCCACACCATAAAGTTAGAAATGCCATGATAACAGAATATTGAAACGTTTCTACTCGTTAAATTTGTATCGGTCATAATTTATTCGATTGGTTCGAATAAAATAGTAAAACGATTTTATTGAACTGCAATCAATTTCCATATAAAAATATAATAAACAACAAGCAATACAAAACTACAAATTGTACTTACGACAGCGAAATTATAGAAAACACTATCTACAGTCCCACTGCCTGTTTTCTATCTCTTTATTAAGTCTTCAACACTCTTTCAGAAACACTGTACTGTCGTGCATTCAACTAACTCAGAGACAGGCTCTATTGGTACTGAATTGTCCATCTGGTTTATATTATTGTATATGGTTATGGAATTTTCTCGAACAACCGACCACGCCCAACTATATCATCATATAAGTCGTGTTCGTGACTGACTTTATAACCACGTAACATAAAAATATGTAGTTGTTATTTTATTCCTATAGAGAGACAATGAGCACTATGCATATCTACACTTATCCTCACAACGAGATCTCGTTTGTGCGTGCCACGTCGGAGCTCTAACACCGGCGCCACACCAGTGGTAATTCGTTTGCCACGGGTGTGAATCGGAGTATTTGTGAATGTTTGTACATTGGGGAAAGTACTGGCCGATGATTGCGTTGGCTGTTCCCGAGCAGTTTTCTTCCACACATCAAGGGGATTTGCCATTGCCATTGCCTGCAATCCACACTAGGGTTGGGATATCGAAACGCTATATTTCGATTTATCGAATATGAAAAACCGATATTTTCTATCGATATACTAACATCCGATATATCGATAACATCGATTTTTAAAACGATATAACGATGAT
Source organism: Rhaphigaster nebulosa (assembly GCA_948150685.1). Classification (NCBI taxonomy): domain Eukaryota; kingdom Metazoa; phylum Arthropoda; class Insecta; order Hemiptera; family Pentatomidae; genus Rhaphigaster; species Rhaphigaster nebulosa. Next base: position 170,224,758 of record OX411308.1, read on the forward strand.
ATCGATATTTTAAACTATATTATTTTATTTTAATTAGAAATTAGCGATTTTTAAGACCTACCTGTACTTCGAGCTGCACATTCCCACAACTAATACTCAAACCAACACTTGAGGTCGGGGCCTTAGCGTAATCAGAGCTGTCGACCTCTGCTCGCTCCGCTCGCACAAGAAGTGCGCGAAACCCCCAACGGGTTCTTTTCACTTGAGGTCGGAGTCTTAGCGTAGTTCAAAAGCAGTTTTATATGTAATGGAAACAAACATTTTTCAAATTCTTCGCAAATTTATTGGTCGACAGGCTAATTTCCACATTCAAGGTCGGTTAATTTGTTTTATAGAATTTGTTTTCTATAATTCAACATGACTATATACTTTCATGAATATACTTTGAATATACTTTCATGAATATACTTTGAATATACTTTCATTACCTTTCATTTTTTTTTTTTTTTTTTTAGCATTAAAGTTAGATAATTTATTATTATAGGTAAAGAGTCAGAAATTAGAACATTCCTTCGGAGTTTTACCTTATTTTTTTCCATGTTCATGACGCCTTGGAAAAATTACTTTTGCATTCTGATCCATTTTTTTTTTTTAAAAAGTGACACCTGGATTTTTCACCTTATCTTTAAAACAAACTTAAGAGTTTTGGATAACCAAAAAAAAAAAAAATAATATGAATCGATCATTCACCAAATTGGAGTTAATGTTAATTTATGGATATACTATATTAAATATTAAAATAAACAATATTTAATTACCAAACAGTAATTAGTAGTTAAGATTTACATACAAATTATTTTAATTAATCCAATGTAAAGACAAATAGATAATTATATAATTTGTGATTCTATCTGATGTATATCAGATGAATTACATGCTTTTAGATGAATGCTTTGAGAATGCACAATGCAGTCGGAAACGTTATCAGTATAATTTTTAGAAGTTTGTAGTTTTTAATATTAAAAAAAAACTAGTAGAAGAATATAGTATATGAAATATGGCTAAAAGCCTTCAAGATAAAAATGTGTGGTAACAATTTTGAACAATAATGATTTATAGCTAGTAAACATATTATTTTATAAATAATAATTATATTATTTCATAATCTTCTTCACAGTTTAACATCATACTCATTTAATGTACTTTTCGGTACTTGTGGGTTAGCTAGACGCCATTGTGAAACACTGCTTCATCCTCGGATGCTTTTCAGTTGAGATTGTGATCTTACCGCAATTACCTCTTAAAACTCTTACCTGGCAGTCATTCCGAGTTGATTTCTGGTGATCTGGGGAAGTTGTAGTAATAATTTAAAGCAGTAATAATTTAAATTATGGTATGGGCCCGACCTCAACTGAAAAGGAACTTTTGGGGAGTTTGTATATCTCTTGAGCGAGCGTATAGATGTGATATATTGCTATGTTTCTAGTTTGAGTTGAGCTTGATAACTATTTAGCTCTAATACATTAGTCTATATATATATAGGGATGCCATTGGGCAATCATTGAGGATGATTATTCCAAAATTAAGTAAGCTTATGAATACTTTTGAATTTCTTACCTTGTCCTCTAAATTGGATACCTTTCCAAGGGACTGGTTTGTGTTTACCATTATTTAATAATTAACCAAGATAACGTTCCTACCTTTAAGTTTAATACTAATGTTAATTAAAGTTACTGCTGTCTTAATGAAATATACTTGAATTAAATATGGGCATGGTTACTAAAGAACTACCTCCTTGCTAACATTTGTCTTTATTCTTCAAAATTAAAACAACAAACTATTACAATAAAAAGTTAACCATGGAATGATTCAGCCTAGACTTAGCCATTAATTGTTTTAACATAAATCTCTTATCTGTACTAATTGGTGTTGATGGTTCCTCAGGCGAAGGCTTGAAGGTGATGGTTGAAGGCTTGCATCAGGCAAGGTCAGGGTTCAGAGGAGCAGTCTCGCATCAGCTGGTCTCAGTCTAGCCCAGACGAGAAGTCCTCCCTCAGCCTCGATCCGTTCCGAAGTATCTCTTTTTCACCTCTTTGCTTCTTTTCCCCTTTCTCTCTTATTCCGCCTAAGAGGGAGTCGAAAATGTTGTTCATTGGCCGACTAGTTTTATAGAGGGAGGAAATTCTGGGATTTCATCGGATGGCTCCACCCCTTGTCCTGTCAGCCGGTATCTGCGAACCATTATCCAACTAGTATAATTTAATCATACCTTTTCCAGGCGGTCTCCACTTTTTCCTCGAGGCCAGCCGAGCCTAAGGGGACCAGTTCTTAAAATTGATTAGGTATCCCAGCTTTTAGCATTGTTACAATGTTAACTTCTCAGTAGGGTTTTTAAATTAACTTATCCCTTATCTCTTATGTGGTGACATCTGTCATCGCCTGTCAGTTACCCTTCTCTACCTGCTCGTCCCTTATTTCTTTTGTTCGCACCTGGTCTGGTTAAATTTTATAACGATAATATTGTCCAATATCAATACATATTAATATAAAGTAGTAATAATTGAAATTACGGTAAAATAAATGTAACGGTAGGCTGATAACCTGTATTTCATAATGTTGTCTAGCTAACCCACAAGTACCTACTTTTCTTTGCTTTGTCGTCCACTTCCTTTCGATAGATATACTATTTTCGATGAATTTTAATTTGTAATTTTTTTCTGAATTATTAGTTAAATATTTGTCAAGCAAGTTTAAAAATCAACTAATTTTCGTAATTCAAACCTTCGGATTTTTGAAGATCACAAAATATTGTTTAAAAAAAAAATTAAAAAGGCTACTAGTAGCGGTAGGAAAGTAAAAAATAACATATAAGGACAATTAAGCTCTTTTATTCAGTAAAATGGAGAGCAAGTTCTATTATTTTAAAAATCAAATAGTTTTAGAATTAAAAATAAAATTGCTGTTTCTCAGCTCTTAATAAAATAATATTTCTGTATGAATGCCATGTATGTGCATGCCCCTTTTGTTCATTTGCACTTTTACATTTCAAACTTCACATACATGGTGTGTACAGTACGAGTAATGCTTAATAAACGCCGATTTTCTTCTTAATCTCAGTTCGAACTTTTAAGAATTACCGTTCACTAATTAACAAGACTAAAAGAAACTCGCTGTTTCCTTCAATCCAATACAATAAATAATACCATTAGCATCGAATGAAGAAAGAAATAATGAAGGAGTGTAACCGCTCAAAAGACTTCGGCGGTTCTTCATCAGTCCTGAAGATGACTTAATTAATTCGAAACATTCCTCTAATTAAACAGTTCCTGATCAGAGACGCATACAATTCTAAGAAGGAACTTGGGACTTGTGTTAGAATCGAGCCTTTATCAGTAATCTTGAATTAACTCCCCTCAATACGGAACTTTCCTCTTCAGATTTGGATCTCAATAAGGCACTATCGATTCACTTATCGCGAATTTCTTTGCAGTGTATGGATATTATTGAAGCCCTTTGAAAATACTCTGTTAGATATTGTTGGTAAATAAGAAAAAATAATCATTGAAGGATTGACGTGTAGCTATATATCTTGTTTATTGGTAGTTGAGCAACGATTTTCTCATTACCGATGCGAAACTGAAGCGGTTTATTACCGGAGCGGACGATTGTTACAATCCAACCACTTCACTTCATCTGAATCGTATAGGTTCCCCCAGACGGACGCAATACTGTACTCGGAACGATTCAGTATGATTCTGGACATTATGTGATTTAAATGGCGATATTTGAATTCGACCACTCTGCGACGGGATCGCTAGGGCTAAGATAATATCGCACTAAGTATATCGCATCGATAAATCGGGCGATCGAATTCGGTCGGTAGACCGCTGAGCTATCGGAGCAGGATTCAAGAGGTTTTATTATATTTCGTTTCTGAATATATGCTTCGTCTGAAACCATATGACTTGGTACTTTGGGGGCTCGCTATTTCAGTTAATAAAATACTTATTATATTTTCAGTAAAATAAATGCTTTTGAACTTTATTTATTTACTTTGTTGCTTATTAAATTACATTAGGCAAAGTTTCAGCCCATTTTGCCAATTTTCAAGCCTGTCACCTATTAAAAAAATATTTCACATTAATTTTATCTCTTTTACAAATATCCAAAAACCCATACCAACATTATTCAATAAAATCATATCACAAAACTGTACAACATATAAATAATATAAACTTACTGATTATATTAAAAAAAAAAATATTAAAATGGCCAAATTAAGAATTAGAAAGACACACTATTTAAATTAATTATCTTAATTTAAAGGTATTTAATCATATTCGACACAGTCGTTAATTAAAAACCATTTTTCATTAAAACTATTTAATTTTCGCATAAGAAGTTCTTGACATTCGATTTAGTCTAAAAAATTAACTAACCGTTATTTATTAATTTCTTTTATTACCTTTAATAAGTTTTGGCCAAATAGAAGATATAGAATATAGAAATACTTATTTTAATCACAATACTTAAGTAAGTCCCGATTTCAGTATCGCGTTTGTCTGGGGAAGCCTTTAATCGAGAAGGTTTAAGCAGGTATAGACAAAGGATGAACTTTGCGGGTGAAGCTTTGGCCGGGAAGTTGTGTTCAAGGTGGAGAAAGTCGGTTCCCTTTACATAACTTCAGACAGCTATCTTGTCAAATATACCATCTTGATTTTTTTATTGATTTTTTTATTTTATAATATTTTGATTTAGGATATAAATGGAAAAAAATCCAAAAAAGAAGCCAAGAGTCTCATAAATAAGAGAAATAAATAAAAGGAAAAAAATCAGATGATTTTTCCATTTATGTCCTAAAAATTATTTATATCTCATTTTGAGCGTTTGCTCTTGTATATTATAATTTAGTTTCTATCTGATTTTCAGTTTTGACGATTATAAAAAAAGTGAGTGCAGTAATTTCGGTCATTTGTATAGTCAGTTGACGTACTCATGTTGGTATAGAAAGATCAATCTAATCAAGGATTGATAAATTATTTGCCACTTCTATGAGTCTGTTTTTATTGAAAACTAGTTTCAAATGTTATACATTCATCTTCAGTTCTAAAAACACACAAACATTAAAAAATCAGCAATTTATAATACAGCTTGGAATTATTATGTATATTAAATAATGTGTCGTCATAATACCTATGTAGTGCAGTGGTAGTAAGTAGGTTGTATCATAGATTATGATATAATGTACTTAATCCTTGGTACCAGTACCAACATGTATTTGATCTCTTGTCTTAATTAAATTCAAAAATCATAAATGTTTTATAATACTAATTTATATTACGTTTAATTTAATATGTATAATAATTACAAACTGTATTTTAAATTGTTGATTTTTGAATGTTTGTGTATTTTTAGAACTGTAGATGAATGTATAACATTTAAACTATTTCTCAATAAAAAAAAATTGATCGAAGTGGCAAATAATTTATCAATCCCTAATTACTTTTGTCTTGTCTCTCGTTTCGTATATTCAGTAATTTGAAGTTCGTTACGTTGTTATTTTATTATTGAACAACATGAGTCTGAATTTCCTTAAGAACGCACCTCGTCTTGCACTAATACCTTATAAGTAGCATTATTAACGCTATATGGTCGTATAGCAAATTCCTGTTTAATTACAACTTTAATTTTATTATACTAATACTAATTTAACTTAATTATTATAATCTGTATCAACTTTCATTTATCTTCTCCAAGTTTTCCTGACTTAGAACTTAAAATGTTTATGTAAGAACTTTACTAACATGCTTTGCTTACTTACCCTAATGGGAGCGCCGCTGGCTCTCCAGCCTCCCATCTGAAATTAAAAAAGAAAAATTAATTTTTTTAATAATTAAACCAATTAAAAAAAAAATAGACTCCAGGTTTTTCCAAATGATCAAAACTTTGTGTTTAAGTTCTATACATAGTCGAAAATCCAAAATTTCAGATTTTCCCATTTTTAGTTTTGGTGTTATAAACTTTTCCTTATTATATATTTCATAGTGAAAGTAATAGATACATAATAATAAAATAAATAACAGTAATAACAATATCTAAGAATTAGCATATAATTTTAATTAAAAATATATATTTAATACATATGGGTCATTGCATACCAAACCAATCAATGGTTTGGAACTTGATGCCTCAGAATTCAATGATTATTTGTACACGTGTAGGACTATCAATTAAGATTAAAATAATGCAAAATTAAAGATTTATTCCATTTCTAGGTTTCTAGGTCAAAAATTAAAAAAAAAAAATCGAAAATCGACTATTTTTGATATGTTTTGAACCATTGAAAAGCTTATAACAGCAAAACTACAAGTGTTTAAAAATTTCTAAAATGTGATTTTTTTAAAAAATCGAAATTTTTTTGAAAAAAAAAAAATATTACTTTTACTTGCTGCATGAATGTTTGGGCAAAATTTCATGATGGGGTTCTCGCATAAAAAAATAAAATCTTATATTTTTATGCGATTTTTTTTTTCAAACTGAAATGGAGAAAAACTGTATATGCCATATTTAAAAAAAAAAATACTTTGATAAAACTCAGCATACAGAAAGCCTTTTAAAATTATTTACCGTACCCGACATTATTCGAGAGCCATTTATTAATGTGCTTCGATTATTGACATGATACCAATGTGATACCATCATAAAATTTCATATGTGCATTCTTATATTAATATTAAAAAAGTATATTTAAAAAAAAAAATTAAACTCAAAATCGAAATTAAATATATATATTTAATGTGTTTGTGTGTTTAATTAATTCAATTTAAAAAAATATGTGTTAATAAAAGGGTACACATATCAAATTTTATGATGGTATCTCAATAGGATCATGTCAAAATAAAAGTTTTGTGGAAGCTCATTCGCCAATTAGCGACTCACGAATAATCTCAAATACGATAAATAAATTAAAAAGCATGTCTGTATGCAAAGTAAATTTTTTTTAAATATGACTATTGCAGTGTATCTCTATTTTATTTTAAAAAACTTGGCTTAAAAATTATTATTTTTTATTGAAGAATCCTCAAAAACCCATCTTCAAATTTTGACCATACATTCATATGACATGCATATGAAACAAATATTTAAAAAAAATCGATTTTGAATTTTTGAAAAAATAGCATTTTAGAAATCTCTAAATATTTTAATATTGGCCTTGTTGAAGTCAAGATATTAAAAGCTAATATAATTCGAAAAATAATGACACTAATTTGAGCTTTATTGTTCACATAATTATGGAGTTATTAGCTTTCTCACGATTCAAAACAGTCGATTTTCGATTTATTTTTTTTTAATTTATGACTCAAAATCTACAAATGAGATAAATCTGAAATTTTGCATTAGTTTAATCTTAACTGATAGTACTACATGTGTAGAAATAATCATTGAATTCTGAGACATCAAGTTACAAACCATTGGTTGATTTGACATGGAACGACCCGTATGTATTAATATATTTATTTTTAATTAAAATTATTATTACTATTATTATATATATTAATTACTTTCACTATGAAATACATAGAAGAGTATTGCGTTTGTGAAAAATTTCGAATCCGCATTTTCGAACAGAAATACGTCTTTTATAGATCTCTGAGTCCAATTAAACTTGTTTCACAAATTGGTGTGCCTGTGCGAGTTAGTTATTTACTGGTATTAGACTTTACAAAAATTAAGTGGCAAAATTTTTATATTGCCTCGTTTTAATTAGTTTATTAATTGTGTCTTTGAAAGGAATTCAATTAATATCGATTCAAGGTATTACTATAATCGATATTATTACTCATTTTGCCCATTAATTAATTGAGGTAAAGATAAGACTATAATAATGAACAGAGGACGACCATAAAGAACTAAGAAGGGCGAGTTGATCCCCTTTGTCCCAGAGTTAAGTCCCGCCTGGAAAGGCTGAACATTATTTAATATCTGAGTCGGGAAACACTGACTATAATCAAGTCGATAATTAGCTTTTCCCCTTCTCCAGTAGCAACAGGTCAGTCTTTTATAGGCCCTTAGTGTCCTGATCCTTCGATAATTACTGGGGTCTTAAGGGCCTGAAGAATGGTATGGACTAATAATTGGTGGTATTCGACCATGTTCAGGAGATCTTTGACCATAATAGGATTATTTCTTCTTATTTTATTAGCGTATCTCTGCAATTTTTACAAACTCTTGAACTATTTCTTGATTAGCTATACGGAAGGTAATTTCAGATTTTAGTTTTAACCTACGTTGATAACAAAGTAATGCTATAATCAAACAAATTTAATTACCTTGAATTACTATTGATAGTGTCTCCACTAGTTTTCAGTTTCAGGTTTCAGTTTTAGCCAGTGACGGGATTTAGTGGGAGGCGCTGGGATCTATTAGTGGGGGACAAGCCTGGCTCGGGGTTTCCCAGACCGAGTGTAAAAAGTATGTATAAGTACGCCTGCGTTTAAAATGTTACGTTTATTTTATTTTATATTAGCTTATTTATTATTTCTTGGGCACAACTTTACAAGAGGGGCGCGTTATCACTGGTTACAGAACTTACAGAAAATAAATGTTCTTTACAGATGGCGTTCAGTTAAATCGAAGTTTTAACTAAAATGAACTAGAAGCGAGTTACGAAGGAAAATAGGAAAAAATTTCCCCTCTATCTTTATAAATGGCCGAATTATGGGCTTATAAAATCGGCCGCCATTTTGAAACAAAGAGACGGATGTTGATGTCGAGTTCCGAGTATCATCCTGGGGTGACCTATGACTTAGGTACCGAATCTCAAGGAAAATCAGTCTAGTAGTCTCGGAGAAAAGCCGCTGACGGCGTACGGCGGGCAGACGGATTTTTTTTTGTTCGATATTTGGATTCTACGTATCTTGAAACATAAAGCCTCAAATTTTGAGGGGGCTACAAAAAAATTTTCCTTGGTCGATTACAAAGGACTATTATTGAAAATAATAAACGAAAAACAGATATTTAATTACCATAAGATAAAAAAAAGAAGAAATGTAAGAAGATGAATAAAACGAAGTATAATTAAGAAGTTTTCTATCAAAAATTAATATATCGACTTTTGGAAAATTATTACAAAACAATTATTAAGGTGGCATCTCATTGAGATAAGACAAATGTTTATAAATAAATTTAGTAACCGGTAAAAATTTAAGATTCAAAATAAATTGAATAATTTTTAGACGTAGAATATTAATTCATCGAAAAAATCGTTGTTTCTGAGAAGCTCCTTTGATAGAAAGCTCCTCAATTATTCAAAATAATAACAGAAAAAGCAGTTTTTACTTTATTTTTTCTGGAATATCTAATTTATTTCTCTTTAATGTTATTATAATTTCTTTTTGTATTATTATGTTTTGTTATGAATTTAGATATACTCTAAAAAGAGCCTTCATCTATACTTCTGCAAACTATCTGCGAATATTTCATTTGAAATAAGTGTTAAATTTAATTTAATACTTATTAGGAACTTCCAAAATTAATAAAAAAAATTGTATAATAAAGAAAAATATAAATTTACTATATTTATATTAATTACTAATGAGTTAAGTGGAGGTGTCCTCGTGGAAGCCAGGATTGAGGTCCTGCTTGGTAGACCTCTCCAGGATAAGGCTAAGAGGATTAGCTCTAGTCCTCCAGGAGCGGATACCCGGCAATACATTTACTCCAGATTCTGGGGATTTGGGGTGAGGGGTGGGGGGGGGGAGAGATTTTTATTCTCTTAAGCGGTGTCGACATTGTGACATTTTGATGTGCCTCAGTTAAACAGTGTCGCTAGTTCAACTAATACCAGAAGAATAATTAAGAGATTAATTATAAAACAGGGTTTTAATGATAATTAATTTTTATTTTAGTTGTTTTAATCGTGTTTTTGCCTTTTGATTTTGAATTCGTCATTTAAGACGAATAAATATAATACAGTAGACTTTCGCTTAGGAGGCGGGGTAGATCAGTGACAAGACACTGCATCTATGCTCTCGGTCCTGGGTTCGAGACCGGCTGTGGCAGATAATTATTTATTCTGTTACCAGAGATGGATTGACCCTGTGGGGTCGAGAGATCCTCCTGGGGCTCATCCAGCCTTTCTAAACCGGGTTTCCATAATTGGTAGAAAAACCTGGCGATTGAGTGTGATCTCTGCCGATCCTCCTTGCACGAACACAAGACCCTCCACGGGTTGTTTAGTTTTTTTTTTTTTAAACTTTCGCTTAACCGATTAACCGAAATATCAGGGGTCGAAACCCTACAAAAATAAAAAAAGGCAACGAAATCGGTCCGCTAGTTCAAGAGATAATCGTGGCACAGACACACACACACATAGAAGGGCAGACCAATGGCTGAAAATTCGTTTTTCTCGGTGCTCTGAAAAGCATAGAAGCGTTGAAAAGCGCACTTCAAAAATTTGACCCAATTACAATACCTTCCTCACCTAAAAGCTAAGGAAAGTAATAATGGCACGGTTGGAAATATTTTTTCAATTGAGAAAGAACAGTAAATAAGCCTTTCAACTTTGCCTTTATTTAATTTTGAATTTTAATTCTTTTAGTTATTGTAGGACGCCAGTTAACATTTTTCATTTTATTCAAATGTATTCTCTTTTATATCTATATCAGAAGGAAATATAAAAAAAATATTTCTGTATGGGATATTTCGTTCCTATGGTTTCTTACAGTCATCATCGGCATACGAAGCCAGAGTTCTTCCCTCGATATTAATAAAAAATATCCTTTCATACATATCACAATATCGTAAATAGGAAAGAGAGAAATCCTATATAGTAAGGAAAAGTGGAGGGGGAAGGAGCTATAGGCTATACGGAGGGGACGCAAGTATTGGACATCGTAAAATTTCTTGGGCAAAAACTCGGAAAGCAGTCCTACTATCCCCGGTCCGTAGGGTTAAACTTTTAAATAACCCAGAGGAATTTAGAGATCCGGCACTTTTTGCCTTTATAAACATATCATAGAGGCCCGTGGCTCTCTCTCTTGATGAATGGCCCATTTAAGAGTTGGCCACCTTCATAAAGTCAGCGGAATTATGCGGTGGTGTTTTATCGTTTTTATCTCGTTCCGGAGTTCCCCTTTATGGGTATAGTTGTAGTTTTATGGTAATATAATAGACCGAGACAGAATGTATTTTTATTCCTCGATTCTGAAGGCTTTTTCCAGGAACTTCCGGGAAAAACCTTTTATTCTTCCACATTGGTTAATTCTTCATCTCAACTATTTTGTATTTATTTCATAGTTTAAATTTTTACTTCCTTGTACGCAGTAAAGGAAGTATTGTAATCGCGAAAATTTTCAGTTTTCAAGTTTCAACGGAAATATCCATTTTGACCATCTCTGAATCCATTTTGACTAGCTTCGTCGTACGTATCTCGCATAACTCAAAAACGGGTAATCGTTAGAAAGTTAAAATTTTGTATTTAGGATTACTATATAATCTAGTTGTGAACTTCCCTTTTTGGTTACTGTATAATTACCGGAAGTGTTACTTTACTTGAAGGTCATTATTTTCATAAAAAATGATATAAAAATATAATGCAAAACTTTTCAAATTTGGTATTTAATATTTGCATATTCATATAAATATCATAATAAATTTTGGCCAAAATTGACAAACCGGAAGTGTTACTTTACTTGAAGGTTACGATAGACTTTTATCAAAAATTATATTAAAATATAATGTAAAACATCTCAAATTTGGTAAATCAGACTTTTATATCAATGTAAGTAAGATTATAGATTTTGGTTGAAATTGTAAGGGGGTACGTTACTTGAAGGTGATAATAAAATTACATCAAAATGTATATCGACATTTCTTACAGAGATCATATGGTTCGGTGGCAAAGGTTATAAACGCGATTTTTTTTCACTCTAATTAAACAATTTTATTACTTGTTTAAGTATTAAAATAGAGTAGAAAATTATTTTTTTCCTCCCCATTTGTGAGCTGAACAAGCTTTTAGTAGGAGAATAAGAAGTTATAATAACAAGTTAAGCTGTTTCTTCCGCTTAAAATGTTGAAACCGTTGATTTCCAATGCTTTATCTAGTGACAGACAGTCTAATGTTGTCAAGGAACACGAAGAAATCTCTTGGGAACTTGTTACCAACTGAAAGAAAACGACGTATAATAACGAAATAAGACCTCAAGAAACAAGAGCTCGTGTGTGTTTGTGTGTTTCTGTATGTGCCAATAGATGGATACACACGTAGAGTGTCGTTTTTGAAATACTGCTATCTTCGGAAACTATTAACCAAATTCAGGGTCACTTTTTGAGCCACCGATTTATAGTTTATTAGGCGTACCAGGAAGTCATGGGGTGTCCACATCAAATATTTTACTTTCACTTAACTGTAAATGAAATCCATAGTTGTTTGTGACCAGCGATTTGGTGTGTGGGTCAGAGTCATCATATGCAATCTTGAAAATAAATTAAAATGCTTGAACTGGTTCATTAACGAAAGGAATGCTGTTATAAATGAGTATAAATGAAGGCTGTTATGAATGAATACGGATATTGAAAAAGTAACATGAATTCTATTGATGAGCCAAATAAGAGTACAGTATAATTATAAAAGAGAAAAACTCAACAAGAGATATAAATTACTAATAAATTTACTAATAAAAACAATTGGTAAATTCCAAACACAAAGTTTCTAAAATACCGGACACCAACAGAGACAGTACATCACTCCAAGACATCCAATCACATCACTCCAAGACATCCAATCACATCACTCCAAGATATCCAATCACACAAGTATGTGATTTGATATCTTGGAATGATGCACTGTCTCTGTTTGATGCGTTTTTCTCGAGGGTTGATGTGAGGTGTGCTGTATTTGATCTTCATAGATGTGATTTTTGGTGTATGTCCTGATGATTCCTGCATTGGCGAAACGTTGACTAGTGAATTGGTTGCCGGTATTTTAGAGACTTGAGGCATTGTGTTTTGGAATTTTCTAATTGTTTATAGTAAGAGTACAATATTGTTTGTCGGTTAGTGAATTTAGAATTTATAATGATATTAAATTCTGGCTGGTTTAAATAGACATTTCTACAATGGTTGTACCTTGTTAAGTTAGATTAGGCCGCTGCTATTTCAGTAGTCCTGGTTCCTTATCCTCCTCATCTTTTATCCCGCTGGCCGGTGGCTTTCCTCGGTTTTACTCGCTCTTGGTGAATAAATTAATTACGAGGAACAAAAGATGTTTAGGTTCGGTCGAACTCACTCTCAGATCCGTTCAGAGATGAAGTGAGTGTGATTTTTCCTGTTAGGGTGGAGCAAGAAGTTTCAATGAATCTCCTTAAATACCAGCACTTTGCAATCCGGTGCTCCATCCTCTTTGTAATTTAATTGTTCAGGGTTGTTCCCTGGGCGGAAAGGGAAATATTGCGATCGTGAAAAATTTTGAATCCGAATTTTCAACGTAAATATACGTTCTATTATCTCTGAGCCCGAATGCCGTGCTCTTCTGGGTCTTCGTGGTTCAACATCCGCTATGCGTACCTGCGACCTCCAGGTTCTGCGGTTCCGTGCTAGACTCTTCATGTCCTTTCTTGCAGATGTAGTCCATCCATTATAATCTAGGTTTTCCTTTTCTTGAATAGGGTCTTGATTTCATGAATTATCTCGGGTCACGGCCATCATTCATCCCACATTAATGCCCAAACCATCTTCATTGTCTCTTTTTTAGGGAATCCTTTAATGAAATAATGTATAGGTCGTCTCTCATCTTTTTTGTTTCTGATCCGGTCTCTCCCAGTTCGGCCAGCTACTCTACGAAGACAGTATCTCTACTTCGGTGTTTGTCTAAATGGAACCATGCTTTCATTCACATAAATAAATATATAGCTTTAAATATATGCATTTTAACATTCTTCTCGCTCCCTTTTCGCAATGACTGTATTGTACAGACTGTAGTATATATCATTGGCCTTTTTAATCTGTTGGAAATCTCCCGTTCGATCTTCCTATTCCTGCTAATTATCCTGACCAGATAGATATAATCCTCCACCAATTACATTATCTATCCCTTTCAACAAATTTCTATCCTCTTGATCCCGTCCGATATGCATCACTTTACTCTTTTCAAAGTTAATTACTATACTCTTTCCACTCCAGTTCATCCTCCCATTCGACACTGCTTATAGATTTTCTTTTGAGTCTGATATGAGAACGACGTTGTCTGCAAAAACCATCAGTTGAGTCAAAATCCTCCTCATGTTCCACTTCCCTTTAATTGTTCGCGCTGTCCATCATTTACATATCTTCCAAATTTTATTCATTTACGTAATGAACAGTAGGGGGCTCAAGTTATCTCCTTGTTTGACACCCTTTCTCATTGCAGATATCTGACTCTCTTCCATTTATTCTAACTCTAGTGCCTTGGTGGACCTTATAGCCTCAATCTTATTAGGATATTATTGCCGATAAGAGCTTTCCACAGTTCTTGTCTAAGGACGGAATCAAATGCAGCCTTTATGTCCAAGAATGCCAGAAATATAATTCGGCTCTGTTCCCGAGCCTGATTTTATTCTCTTTTAGTTAATTATGAAATTCTTCCTTATTTTATATTTATCATTTCTTTATTATTACTGACAATGAGAGACGATTAATTAGAAATATGTTGCAAGAATTAATAACTGATAACCCAAAGTTAAAGTGTGTGCCGTGAACTTGCTTCCACAAATTTTTACGCAAAGTTTATTCTTGCATCTATTGATTTACGCATTACTATTACTACGAGGTAACTGTCCTATTTTGATTTTTTCATTTTTATTATAAATAACATTAGATGAATTAGAATGTCTAGTCTCAGAGATTTTTTTTTCTATTGTTAGCTGTCCTATTATATATACATCCCAGTTTTCATTCCAAAAGATAATTGATTTATAAACACTTTCGGAATTTTTTTTTTTTGAGAGGTAGAAATTTCAAATTTAAAATATCAGCGCTCCCACGAATTTGGAAAACGAAGAGGTATTTGGTGGTTACAACAGAATTAGTTTGAAAAATCCTGTGTTGGAACTCTAAAACTTTTAGAGAAACCTCGTCAAGCCCGACCTGTTGAATTATAAGATGCTCTTCTGAGAGGCGGTGTTGAAGACAATCCAGTTGTAACAGTTGAAGAACTTTTGAGTAACTGAGAACATCCTCTGGCATTTGTATCAAATTAGGAAAATACACCAAATTATTTAAAAACCGGATTTTACGTATAGGGTTACACATATTGATCTATCTCCTTCTTATTTAGTAATGCTTCACTATAAATAAATTCTGTTTATGTTATAAATACAGATGTAGGAAAATTATGTAATAAAATTAAACCCATATTATTGATTATTAATAAAAAAACAATCAGCCTCACAACATTGAAAAAAATGCCGCATATTTATTACTCAGTGGTTTATTATTGCAAATAAGACATGTAATCAGTATGGAGAGAAAAGTTGTATTGAGGAAAATGTTGAAGGAGCGCTTCAGTGGGAAAAGAAAAAGGGAAAGACTAAGATGCACCTAGAAGTGGAGGATAGATCCAAGGAAGGATGAAGTGCAGAGGGATGCGAGGAAGTATGGAGTCCGCTACTGATAACTCATGAGGCCAAGTATTACCCTGAACTGTAGCGCCAGAAAGTTAGTCTGCAAAGTTCAATACGCTATATCTATTTTTTAATTTTGTTAAATTCGATTGACCATAACAAAAAAAAAGTTAACCAGGGCTCAGGAGCCTTGGTGAACTGATTCTAAAACACTTTATATTTTGTCTCTATCTACATAAATGGCCTAGTTATAATATCATAACATTGGATGTCATATTGAAAGTAATGTCGAGTTCCGAATTTCACCATCTTTGACGATCTAAAATCGTAAAAACGATGTAAAATCGTCCAAGACCAAATCTAAAAAAAAATCGGAGAAAAGCCGCTGAAGGCGGGCAGACGGATATTGGATTTTATTCGATATTTGAATTCTGCGTGCCATGAAACGTGAAACCTCAAATGTTGAAGGAGGTTAAAATTATAAGAACAGGAGCTGATTTTTTTACATAAAATAAAACAATTTTATATTTTTACAAAATTACTTAATAATGATAGTGCATGAAATTTCTTGAGCAAAGCGTGTTCGTAATATAAAAGTAAATCTTGAATTTTTTTTCATTTACAACAACACTTATTAATAATATCATTGGATATCATTGACAATAACACTCTTTTTGCATTATTTTCTTTGAAATTCGAATAATTGAGTCAAAATTCAATGTTTTTACTAACCTAGACTCAATACAAATCACTATTTTCTTTTTAAACTATAAACAACATATATAATTATTAATTAGGCTACACTGCCAGAGTATGTGAATTTATTTCAAAGAACGTGATATTATTTATTTTGGATTGAAATGATTTTTATTTGGTTAATATTTTAGTATTAGGTTATTTATTAGGTTATATTATTAGGTTTTATTTTATATTTTATTTAATTTTTATATTATATTTTATTTATTTTTATTTCATATTTTATTAGGTTAATATTAGTTTTAGACTGCTGGAGTGGGATGTTCTATTTAATATGGCATGGTATTCAGTCCTGATGATGCCCGAATCGGCAAAACGTTGACAGGTTAATTATTTACTTTTATTAATATTTACTGGTTAGGTCAGTTATTACTAGGGTTAAGATTTTTATATTTTACATATTTTTACAAATGCAAAAGTTTTAGGATTCTCCTTGACCAAAATCCGTTTCAAGCAATTTGAAATAAAATAAAGCTCTTTTAATTTTACACATTTTTAGATGTTTTACCTTTTTAATCATTAAATTACATATTTTCATAGACGTTTTCCACATTTCGGCTGAAATTTTGTAAATTTAAATTTTATTTTTTTACTTCTTTTTTTTTAATATTTGGCCTTAAATTACTTATTTTTATAAATACTCTGCAGATTTAGGAGATAAATAATAACTTTTGCATCAATTGGAGGAGGTAGTGAAGGGAAAGAAGGGGGGTTAGGCAAACGTTTGCATATTCTAGGAACGTTATGTGTGCTCAATCCACTTCCGACAAACGTGCGTGAATCTACATGTCGGCAAGCCCCCTGGTGGTGTTTGAAAAATATCGATATTTTAAAAGAAATATATCGATTTTTTATTTGTTATTGTACTCGAATAGCTGTGCTCCATATTCAGTTTCGGTTTAAATTTCCTTTTAGTTTTTATTCTCTTGAAAAGTTAGGTTATCTCTTACACTATTCTCTTTCAGTTCGATAATAACCTATTATTAGTGTTAAACAATGTGCTGTCAATATATTGAATTAATGATGGTCATTAGGTTTATTATTGATATATTAACTTGTTTTATATAAATGCCCAATCTTTTTTATACAAACATATATATAACAAAATAATTATTCATTATATAAAATTTAGAGTTTTTTCCGTAATGAAAGCGGTTATCTGTCCACGCACCAACTGGTCCTTTATGAAGAGGCCTTCAGGAGCCCTATTGTTCTGTTTCTTCTGAAAGCTCCTTTAGAAGTTCTGCGAAAAATCCTATTATAAGCTTTCCCATTGGCTCCTTGTTTGGTTATTTTCATAGGATCAGGGTTATAACAAGTTGATCTTTTGTGTAATGCACAATAGCTTTGTTCCTGTATTTATTTATTTCGAATCTAAGTAGAACGAGCTTTATTCATTGTCAGAATTTTCGCTTTAGCAATGGAATTGTTCTTTGATTTTTTTTTTTTTTTTTTTAAATTTACGATGATACTTTACTGGTTAGTATCTAATAACAATGATTCTGAAGTAGGCTCGTAGTTCTCTGAAGTATTTTAGGCCTGCTCAACTTTAACTTAAAGTTCAAGATGACGAAATTTCAAGAAAAAAATTACTGAAATCATAAGGGCAGTAGATATAGACAGTAAATGGAATTAATTGTATCATTTGTTTTATCTAAAGATGAACAATATATATTAATGTTAGTTTAAAAAATCTATTTGTTCAGTAGCAAAAAATTTATTAAAATAAATAAATTTAATTTATTGTCATAGTCTTTGATCTCACTACTCGACCTACTCATCTACCCAGGTCGTGGTAGGACCCTAATTACACCATCAGAATTCTCAAGTCCACTGAAAGAAGATATCTACAAGGAATGACAGGAAATGTGGAACAAGAGTTTCCCAAGCAAACTCAAACTAATAAAGAAAGATACAAAACCTTGGAACTCCTACAGTCACAGCTTCCGAACCCGGCTAAGGATTGGTCACTCAAAACTGACTCACCTTTTCCTGCTCACTAAGGATTTACCACCATGCCAACACTGCAACAACATCCTGACAATAGTCCACATCTTCCATGAATGTCCATTCTACAGGCATAAATTAAATGAAATTGAAATACCACCAAACATTTCAATAGCCTTGGAAAACGATAGTAGTAGGACCGACAAAGTAATAATATCGTTTCTCGTTAAAGTAAATTTATTGAAGAAAATATAATAAAATAATTAATAAATAAACACGTGCTAATATCAATAATAATTTTTAAGTTTTTAATTAATATGGCATCATCGAAGCTAAAAGGTTAATTTTTTCCGGTGCAGCTATTTTTATGAATTTCTTTGATTAAGGAAGTTAAAACTTGTTTCGTTTTTTGTTCTCATCTTCAATTCAATTGATAACCAACTGTTTGAAGAGATTGGAACGGCAAAATTTGGTGAAGCAGTCCCACCGCAAATAATGACGGCACCGTCGCCTTCAACTAGTGAAATGGACACTTTAACATCTAACGCGGAGAATAACAACAGCGGCTGGGAGCTGGTAACCGGCCGAAAACGCACGATAAACGTAGATAGGGACCCAAGGAAACTAATGAAGGTAAGTGATGTTACCATTACTCTAAATAGTTTTGATCCCTTATCAAATGTTTTAAATGTTGAAGAGACACAATCAAGAGCAACGCAGCCTGTTCGCGTTAGGCCCCCACCAATTCACTTAAACAATGTTCAGAATTACTCCGCGCTGATAAAATTACTTCAGAGTGAAGTTGGTTAAAACAACTTCAAATTAAAATCATCAACAAAAGGTGTTAGCGTATTGCCCGAAAAAACCGGATATCTACCGCCGTTTAGTTTTTAATTTAAGAAGGAGAGGTGCGAATTTCCACACGTACCAGTTACCCGAAGATAGAAGCCCTATGGTTGTAATAAAAAACTTGCATCATTCAACTCCTATTGCAGTAATAAAAAGTGAGTTAGGAAATCTTGGATATGATGTTAACAACGTTGCGAATGTTATCTCACGTTTTAAAAGACCATTACCCATGTTCTTGTAATATCAAAAGCAACGTTATCGACATATCAAAAGCAACGTTTAATGAAAAAATTTTCGATGTACAATATTTATATTATACGAAAATAAAAATAGAAGAACCGAGGAAAAAGAAACTAATACCTCAATGCATACGATGTCAACAGTACGGCCACACTAAAACGTATTGCAATCACGCTCCGAAATGCGTAAGATGTGATCTCGGCCATGATAGCACTGTATGCACAAAGCCAATAATATGTGCACAAGCCGGCTCAGCTGTTCAATCTAGTTAGTGACTTGAATAACCTCATCCAGCCCCTTTTCAGTCTCCTTCAACAATTTTCAGAGGTTACTCAAGCCTTATACTCTGGACATGGTCAATAATCAATTGACTGTGGGCTCCCTGTCCGTTCTTCTTTGGAACGCAAATGGGATTAATCAACAAGGACTGAACTCGACATTTACTTACACGACAAACGGACTTATATTGCTCTAATAACTGAAAAACACCTGACTCCACATTCCAAATTTTACATCCCCGGCTATACAATATACAGAACTGATCACCCAGATAATACTTCACACGGCGGTACCGCAATATTAATTAAAACATCATTACAGCACAACCCTTTACCTTTACCCATAACACCAGATATAAAATCCACAGCCATCACAATGTACACCCAACATCACAACATTACCTTCGCTGGAGTCTACTGCCCTCCAAGGTACGTTCTGACATCCGATATGTTTTGCAATTTCTTCCGACGCCTTGGAAGATGTTTTGTTGCAGGAGGTGATTAAAATGCCAAAAATCAGACCTGGGGATCACGACTGTGTACTCCAAGAGGAAGAAACCTGAGGTCTGCTATCCATGAGCTCTCATTAGACACTATCTCACCTGGAACACCTACTTATTGGCCAACCTCAAGACAGAAAAGACCAGATTTACTTGATTTTTTCATTACTAAAGGACTTAGGACCGTAACCCTATACTGTAAATACGAGTTCCGATCTTTATTCTGATCATTATCTTCTCAATTTAGTACTATTGGATAAGCCTTGTACTGCCATAAAAAAACCATCTCTTGTATAAGGGATTATTGATTGGGACGCTTACAGCAACTGTTTAAACTCAACGCTCTCTATCCCAATGTCTCTAAAAACTGAGGATGAGCTCGAGGAAGCCGTTGAAAAGTTTACCAAAAGCTGTATGGTCTTCTTCTGTGCCCAGATCCAGAAGAATTGGGCAACTTCCAAACTATCCCCAGTACACAGTACATCAGAGATCACAGCTAAGAGAAGAGCTCATAAAGTATGACAAACTGACCGACTTCCATCTGACAAACGGACTTTTAGTAGACTTAACAATGAACTCAAACGACAAATCCAAAGTTTCAAGAGTACTATTTACGACAATTACGTTAGAAATCTTGCGACTGACGATGGGAGCTTATGGAGGCGCATCAAGAAAATTGTTAAACATCGTGTTGTGTCAGCACCTCTCCGTAATGAGGATGGTTCCTGGGCCGTGCCAGACATTGAAAAACCTGAGTTATTTGCGAATCATCTTTCTTCTGTTTTTACACTACATACTGACTTCACTAATTCTGAACACGAAAGACTTGTACACAAAACTTTAGACATTCCATTACAACTAGCATCACCTCCTCCTTGCTTCACCCCGACACAAGTTGCCGAGCAAATTAGACAGTTACCTAAGAAGAAAGCCCCTGGTCATGACCTGATAAATGCTCAAGTGCTCCAGAAAATGTCCAGGAAGGCTCTAGTGTATCTAATCTCTATTTACAATGCACTACTCAGGACGACCAAATTCCCTCTACAATGGAAATACTCACACATTACCATGATTCATAAACCAAACAAAGACACAGATACTCCATCATTATACAGACCTAGCAGCCTGCTCCCGATTTGTTCAAAAATTTTTGAGAAAATACAATACAAAAGACTTCTTGTCATACTGACGAACAATAACATAATACCTGACCATCAATTTGGATTCCGATCCCAACATTCAACCATTCAAAAATTACACTGGGTGACGGACTACATTGCGACGGCACTAGAGCAAAACTTATATGCAACAGGAGTATTTCTGGACGTCACTCAGGCGTTCGATAGAATCTGACATCAGGGGCTTCTCTTCAAACTTAAGACGATACTTCCTCCTACCTATTATCTTATTCTTCAATCCTTTCTTTCTGAAAGATTTTTCTCTGTCTGCCAAGGCACAGAACTATCTGCCATTCGACCGGCCTTAGCAGGAGTACCTCAGGGATCAGTACTAGCTCCGCTGCTCTACATCATATATACAAATGATATTCCAAACAACACCGAAACTCTCATAGCGACGTATGCAGACGATTCAACAATTCTAACAAAACATCAAAATCCAGCAAACGCCTCACAGGCTTTACATCACCTAACAAAAGTTCATGATTGGTCCAAACTTTGGAAAATTAGACTTAATCAAGACAAATCTCAACATATCACTTTTACTCTCCGACAAGAAATCTGCCCTCCAATATACCTCGACAATATAGTAATTCCGCAGACAGACAAAATTCGATACCTTGGCCTGACATTTGACAGAAGAATGACATGGGGCCCACACATCAAGAATAAACAAAAAACGCTAAACCAAGGACTTAAACTGTTATACTCGGTTCTTTCAAATCGTTCAAAATTGAACACTTACACTTACTTACTCAAGCCCATCTGGACCTACGCTTCACAGATATACGGGACAGCCAAAAATAAACACGTACAAAAACTCCAAATTTTTCAGTCAAAAACTTTTAGGACTATCACCAGAGCCCCTTGGTACATCAGCAACTTTACGTTACATACAGACCTCAATATGCCTACAGTTAACGAACACATATGGACCCACTACAAACGATTTCACGATAACTTACACGGACATCCTAACACACTCATACAAGATATGGCGACAACCAACATGCCTGACAAGCCTAACTATATCCGAGTATCACGACAGGAAGTGTTACCGCTGGGTACTACTCTTTCTCATGCCTTTCATGCCACGTTACATGTTCTTAGCCAGCACATTCACTGGTTGTCTCATAGACAGGTGTGAATTTAAAAATAAAGTTAAAAAAAAAAAATAGTTTATAATAATTTTGTTCATATGTATATAAAATAACAGTAATATGATAATACGTATCGGGCGGTAAGGACCTCGATGTCTTGCGCCTAAATACATCAAAACAACCAACCAACCAACTTCTTCCTTAACGCTATTTTTTTCCGAAGACTTATTGCTTTATGGAGAAAAAATTAGAAATATGTTCTGAGGATGGGGACAAATTCCCGAAACGTTTGCGTATTACAAAAACTACATAATAAAGATGTTATTGGAAAATAACTGTTGCTCATTTACTAGAAAAAATAACCTAATAAATGAAATTAGTAATTTTTTTTTCTTACCCCCAAAATGAGAATAATAAACGTTAACTAAAGTAAACCTAATAAAGTTTAAGTATTTAACTTGCTTCCACTGGTATGAAGTTGTCATGACAGTTTCTACAGATGCGTATGTAGGCAAGCTTTTTATCATGTTGAAGTGTATTATATAAAATGATACTTATGAGTACTACTAAAATTAGTTGTTTAGTAGTAAAGAAAGGAGGGATTGATCTATTACAAGTATGATATACCAATTTTACTGCATTATTCTGTAATCTTTCGATTGTGTTCCTGTTCCTGAACTTGGGAAAAATAACAGAAGGATAACTTCAGCCTCGCAAAATATAACTTTGGATCTGTCAATTGCACACTGGCCCAGCGCTCACATATATCCTTTTGGTAGCTGAACCTTTCTGAGAGAATAAACACCATTCTGCGTTATCTTTAAATTCGTTATATATATATATATATATATATATATATATATATATATATATATATATATACATATATATATACATATACATATACATACATATATTCTTTGTAATGCCCATCACCTACATGTACCTATCTACATAATCTTATAGCGGAACATATTTTATTTGTATAAAACTGCAATAACATTAGAATAAGAGAATTTTAAGTTGCCCGTACCATGGGTCTATTAAGGTCTAACCCATAGAAGAAGCATTATAATTCCACGAGGTGGCCAGTATGTCCATGGAACTGACAACTAAGGTGATAACTGATTCTATACATTTGAACTAATTTTTTTTACTTCTTTTTTTTTTAAGATTTTGTATTTTAGTTAATTAATTTTGTCGTTGATTTATTATTATTATTAATAATAATAATATATATATATATATATATATATATATATATATATATATATATATATATATATTAAAAAATATATAAATTAAAAAATATCGATATGAATAACGTATATATATATATTTTTTTTTTTTACACGAATCGGCCCACAAGGACCACGCGAATATCACTTAATAATCTTCTTCACACTCTTCGCCTACCTTCTATTCCAACACTCTCTCATCTTCCTGGACTGTTCCTCTCGCTGTTCCTTAGTCCATTTTCTCCCTCGTCTCTCCTTCATTCCTGCAAGAACCCCAACTTCTTTTAGTTTTTTTCCGAAAAGCTCTCTATCCAAGCAGTCCTTAGCCTTGTTTTTTAGCTTATCCAGCTCCTCTTTTATTTGTTTCACATATCCACCCATATTTTTATAGCTTAAGACTTTGTCGAAAATTTTTTTGTTCTTCCATTTATTCTTGCTCATTCTGACCATGTGGCAGTAGAATCTCAGTCTGCTGGTCCGGATGACTGTTTCAAGATCTTCCAAATTTCTGTATATTTCTTCGTTGGATTTTCGCCTATACCCCTCTTGTGTTACTTTGGGTCCAGGAATCCTCCTCAGAATTTTTCTCTCAATCTTCAGGACTTTCTCCACACTCGGAAGGCTGACCGTTTCCATACCAAACAGTATTACTGGTCTTACTACTATACTGTAGTGCCTTATTTTGGCATTGGAGGACAAATTTTTCTTGCTATACATGTTTCTAGTGGAAAAATTCAGTCTTTCCAGGAAACACATGAAACTATTTTTCCCCGAATAACAATATATAGATTTTTAAATTTATTCTTTATTTTATACAGTAGGAGTTCATATAAGTAGCAAAATTTTTATAATTACAATATATATTTAAGGCTTCTAACCCTGGTTTAGACAAGAGTGACGAGTGAGAGTCGTTACTATTTGGTACTTACATCATCTATAGTCGATTTTTAGACCATTTTAAATTTTTTTTTCTCGATATGTGGTATGTACAAATCTAAATTTTTAATTTTTGGCGCTTAAGCCTTTTTTAAAAAATGACGTCGATATGTACCAATGTAATAGTGGAATTGGTAGTAGGCTGGCCATCAACTTCGAGTACCACCACACATCATCGAAAGCGGTGTTCAACTTCATCCCATTCATTACATGAAGCATCGCTCCACATGAATCTATACGATAGTATCCTAAAACGAAGTCGCTCCGTTCATATCTCCCTTAACGTGGAACCGTAATCCGTACCGCTCTGTCAGACCAATCCTCCTCTAAATCCCAATAAGAGCGAGGGAAAGTCAAGTCTCTCACTGTGACATACGACTGTCGGCTACTGTGATATTCATCAAGGAGAATTAGCAGCTGTCTGGATGGAGGCCAACCCTATCTGCATACATTTCAACTTGTCCTCTCAACTGAAAGGCGTTATATCAAAACCACTTAAAATATATTTCTGTGCCTTAAAAAATAAATTTTAATGTGAATGATCGATATTTTGTCGGAGCCTTATGGTATCCAGTAAAAATTCGGAAAGTTAAAAAAAAAAAATGCTTGGGTTATTTCCCACGTTTCTAAGATTTAATGAAACAATTAACGAACGAAAGAAAAATATTTTTTTATTCTGACCACATTGTTCCTCATAGTTATAACACATTCTCACATTTGTTTTGCTGTCAGTATTCAAGAAAATTTCATTTGCCCTTAATCATACTTTCTAAGATAATAATTATTAAGAATTGAGCATATGCAAATAAATATTTCTTACTTACTAGGTTGTTACCAAAGTCCTTGTGCATTAGTATAGCTTTATTTCAGATTACATATTTAAAAATTATTGAATACTACTCGTCAAAGTAAAGTCCATTGTTTTCAACTACTTTCACCCATCTTTCTGCAAATAATTGGATTTGATGCCGGTACCACTCCTTTGGTTTTGATCTAAAGAACTCTTCACATCCAATTTTTACGTCCTCGTAATTATCAAAGATTCGACCTTTTAAAAAATGAGCCATTGAAATAAACAAACCATAATTTGATTGTGCAATATCTAGGCTATACGCAGGATGAGGCAAAACTTTTAATTTTTGAAGTTCTGATAATTTTTCCTTGGTCAAACGAGAACGATGTGCAGGAACATTGTCGTGTTGCAAATTGGCTTGGTTCCTGTTTCCCAAAACGGGTTACTTTGCATTCGAAACTGCGTGAACTCGGTCTAGTTGTTTACACTAAAGGTTTGAGTCCCTACTACGGTCGATAAATCACGAGTGTTTGCATGTGGGTACTGGTTCAGACATTAAAGAAGAGAAAGAGTTGTCTATTTACCTCCTTCACATGGAACATCTACTATGCATTCGTAGCTGGGAACACAAGCCTCTAAGGCTAATATCTCACTTTTTCTTTAAATTTTTACTGTAACAATTTTCTTACTGATTCAATAATTTGATTCCATGAAATTAGCAGTTCTTTAAACAGTAGGCCTCGCGAATTGTGATATTAACAACCAAAATCTGCTGAATAAGAATATGACTATGCATAAAACTCTGTCTCCTTCGTTCACATTTTCCTCTTGCAATATCGACATCACTAATACAATTGCAATCCTCAATACCTCCCAAAAAAAAAAAAAAAAACGCTAACATTCTACAAGATTCGAGCTAGAGATATCAAAGTCAATCTACAAATAATCACAGAATCCATTATAGATTCTATCAATTATCTTCATTAAAAAAATAATTTAATATCCTCGTAATTATCGTAATTATCTAATTTTATTTTCTATCTAGCATGCGTGACAATGCTTAAAAAAAAAAACTGTTGTGCTGAGTACAGTATTTCCTTAAATGTTATAAGGTATATACTTATATATTTTTTTTTATTATTTTGTTTTTTTCTTAACCCCAATTTTAAAAATTTTGTGTAATTATTTACAATATTAATATCCTTTCACTGTATCTTGAATACATTTTAAGGTTTGTCTATTTCATTATTTTATTCCAGTTTAATCCACTTTTTCATATCGGTCCACCAAACTGTAGTTAATATTAATCTTAAAACTACCTTAAAACTCTATCCTGCCATCGCCGAGAAGTTGGTGGATATTTAAGGAAGTTAAATTGAGGATTTGATAGATATTTTAGTGAATCATAAAATTTTATGTTTTTTCTCTTAATGAATATCTACTTCTGGTTTTTAAGTTCAATAATTTCAATAATTCATTCTGTTTTCCTGCTTTTTCTTTTTCAAAAGACATTTTTGTGGTTTGTTTTTTAAAATACCATTTTGAAATTGCTTCAATCTCTTTCTTGTATTCACTGATATATGAGATATTAATGGAGCACCGTATATGAGAGAAGGTCGAAGAATACTTTTTATAGATAAGCTGTTTTATCTGAGACTTTGATTTGGGGTTCTTAGGAGGTGGCTGAATTCATATGATTTTTGTCAAGCTTTTTTCATAATTTTGTGGAACAATGAGCATTTATACTATTTATAAATCATGCGTATTTATTCTATTTACTACTTTATGTAATTCTAGATTGGACAGAGTAGCCAACAAGGCATCTCCTCTATTTCTCGTAAAATTTAATCACGTAGAAGGATACAAGTGATTATTAGTAAAAAAAAAAAGGGAAATTATTAATTCAAATAAAATACAGTAGATTCGTATGGTTAAGGATTCGAAAATTAAATATGAGTTGTTTAATCTGATGTTTCTCTACTCGTTAATATAGTCCGTTCCAATTTAATAACTAGACAGGATCTATTTTTGAAATAAAAACCGACTATTTTTGAAATAAGGTCCTCTATCCTCGCCAAAGCCGAAATGGGTTTAAATCTGGATGTAAACATTCCTGAGCTTGAATAAGCCGAATATTTGATTTGTTGGGCATGAAATACAGACGGACAAACAAAATATTTTGTTAAAAGTAAATATATTTACTCTATACGGGTTATTTATTGTCCCGGTAGAACTGAAGGAGAACTGTTTTATAATATATTCTCAGAACCAATAAGCGCCTCCAGTTGGCAGATTTCCTAGCAAGTGAAGTTTTCTGCTCTACTTAACAAACTAGTTCTCCCTCGCGGAGACTTAGAATTTCAAATTTCATTCGGAAAGATACTCGCCAAAACCGATGAATAATTTATAAACAGTCGTTAATTCATTACCGAGGTTTCAAAGAGGCGTTTTCTTAAAAATATATTTTTTTCCTTGGCAGAAACAAGAAATATTTCAATAGGAAAACTTCGTAATAGAATTATTACTTATATAGGTAACACATCACATGTGTCACGTTTACATGGCGGATGAGCCAAGGTCACATTGAAGACACTACATGGAATAACGAATGTAGCCGAGTGTGTCCGATAGCACATATTAATTCTCAAGTGTCACTCCAACATGCAGGTGGGCGTTTTCTCACTGCTTTTTTAAGATTTATCTTCGGTATCTCGAGACGGGCTTATGTGTCCCACCTGTACAGCGAGTTAAAGTGCCTATTCCCTTCCCATTCAAATCCCTCCTTTTCCAACACTTCCTTTCTTTCCAAAATGAAGCTCGCTAATTATGAAATTGCAGTCTAAGATTAACATCTAGATCAGAAATAAATAATAGTTTTTAATGCACTAGCTTCAACTTTGCTATTCAGCCCATTATTTTTGTATTTTTCATTTTCTCTCCTTTTCTATTATTTTTCTTTTGCTTTTTATTTTTTGGTTAACATTAATAATTATTTTCAAGACAAGAATTTATATTGTTTGCTTATTATTTTATTGAAAATATTGTAAATATTATTTGATCTTTATTTTGTAATCTTATGGCCAGATATTGTTTCTGTTTTATTTGTTCCATTGAGTTATTCTTGAGGGACCTAGTCCCAGAATAAAATTCTTCATCTATTCTATTCTATAACTGAGGATAGGGCCAATTCATTATATTATGGCATAATAAACAGTGGGGCCTTTGAAATCCTCATCTTTCCTAGCAATCCAGCCGTTCCTCTCCATCGTTCCAATATTCCTTTTGGAGTGACCGTACTTGGCCGCTGACACGCCTACCTCTATGTTGGAATAACACTTGAGAACAAGTAGGTGCTAACGTACACACTCGACTACTTTCGGTATTCTATGTACAGTGTGTTTGATGTGATCTTGAACCACTTCCCATGCAAACGTGATTCTAGCGAAGTAGTATTCTTTGATATTATCGATAAATGGGCCCTATTTCATAAAAAAGTACAAAATTAGATGTACAAGTGGGAAAAGTGCAAGTGGAAATATTCATTTATAGAGATTACGGATTAAATAAAAAAATTAACAACGGGTTCGTCAAACGAAGAACCAAAAAATCTTGTGGTGTGGTGTGTCCGTGTTACGATCTATAGTGGCTGTGTAAAAGTCAGAAATGTTCTTATCGATTTCTGGTTAGGGATGTAAATATTTGAATAAAAATATTGATATATAATCTTATCGAGCGTTTTCAAATATATCAAAATAGTAGTTGGATACATCATACATCATACATCAATGAAAAATATCGATATTTCGATTTATTGGGCCTAGATGTTTTTAATCTTTGATAGCTGAATATGAATGTTTTTACATTGAATTGAAGGATAGGTAATATAAATTAACTACGTTTTAGTTTATCTGCTTTAATAGCAACAATTAAATATTTATTAATAACTAACTAACTCTTCCGGCGCTATGGTCCACGGATGACCTTGGCCTCCTCAACAATTCTCCTTCATCAAGGCCTTCTGCGACTTGTTCGCACACCCAAGAATCTAAGTTCTAGAAGCTAAGGCACACAAAGAGGGTAATGTGTTTAGCTTGACCGTTAGTTGGTATCTAACGATTTTTTGACTGAGGTGTGCGACTGATTTTAAAATTTGATGGCTCAAATTACTCAGTGAGCTCCCGTTAATCTTTTGAAACGTGTGCTCAAAATAATGAAAAATATTTCATTATATTTTAATTGTTTTCGGCTTTTTGTTGATGTTTCTTATGATATCATTCGTAAGTTCATGATCATTTGGTAATAAATTTTAAATAATCAATACTTGAAAAACTAAAAACGTTAAAATAACATTAATTTGTATATAAAATAAAATACCCGACTACAGAAATAACTTTTATATCTTACCAAATTATTTGTCCTTAGGGACGGAATGTACTTGCACATCTATTTAAACTCATTAGCGGGTTGTTCCAGGATTTTTATTTTTTTATTAAATTTAATTTTTTTAAATTTTAAACGAATGGCTTAGAATTTAATAATCTGCATCGTATATTAAAAGGGAAGTATCTTTGTGAAATATTAAACTTTATTAAATATCTTGAAATAAATCCTTGATAAGAAACCCTTTGAAGATTCAAAATTGAATAACAATAAAGCCGTTTAAAGATGTTGGTTTGAAATTTCTTCATTGGAGTGAAAAGAATATTAATACTCCGGTTTTATTTACTCAGGGCTGAATAAAACATGTTTACAGACCGCGTTATCAGTCAAAGTGAGATCGCTTCTCGAACCTGTGTGAACATTTATCACCACCCAGAGATAAACCTTTCCAGTTAATTTAAGGGAAAAATTTCTTTCTTTTTTCCCTTTTTTTCAGCATGAGCTACTGTCGCTCTATTACTCTTAGCTATCTCGTTAACATAGAAATATTAAGGGAATCGGTTTAGTATGCAACAACCAAAGGGCTTAAATAGAATCTGGTTATTCCCTTCCGTTTTTCTCAACAAGTTCTAACTAAAATGTTCTAGTTAACTTAATATTTATAGAATATCAAGTGAGAGGGATTCTTCCATGAACGCGGATTGGGCCAATCGCAGATTTAGAACGAAAACATTCAAATCACGATTTCTCTTAATTTTTTACTTTTCCTTGACTATGTATATGAAATATGTAGTAAGGGGGAGGGTAGTATTGCGATCGTGAAAATTTTCGAATTCGAGTTTTCAACGGAAATACACGTTTTAAGATACCCTGAGTCCGAATAACCAATTCTCGCAAAAGGGTCGGTGTGCCCGTGTGCTTATTTATATATGAACAGCCTAGCTCAAAAATGAAAAGTTGTACGATACTGAAATTATGTATTTAAGGTAAGTATATGCCTGTGATGTTACAGTAACTTTTTCGTCAACATCTACCAACCAGAAGTGCCACTTTATCTTTTACACTTTTTTACCATTTTCACGAAAACGGCTTACAATTTTGATGAAACTTGCCTAAATTATATATGTATGCAGTATATGTATGATGTACATCACCGAGGAAATGCAGGGAAAAAACTTTCGATGAAAAGAATATTTTATTTGCATATGACTCGAAAAGTATGCATTTATGGTAAATTATATATACAATCATATGAATGGTAATTAAATTTTCTAAAAAATAAAAAAGGAATAACCGAAATCGGATCAGTAGTAGCAAATATAGAGCTTGTCGGAATAATCGGAAGTGTCAATTATATCAACGATTTTACATTTTTTTTACAATTTTCTCATAATCGAATTTTACGATTCGACTGCTAATCAAAGTTCTTCAGCTTTTCGTATTTCTAGAACATCACCGAGAAAGCACAGGGATAAAAGTTATAGCTAAAAGAAAATTTTATTTTTGCATAACTTAGAAAGTATGGCAAATTATGTATAATAATATGCAAGGTAATTTAATTCTCTAAAAAACAAAAAAATGAATAATCGAAATTGGACCAGTATTAACAAAAATATTGCGTATCTTATAAGGACTACGAGACCCGAGATTGAAAGCCGAGCGCGTCCGAAAGAAGACGGATACATGTGTTTTTAGAACTGAAGATGAATGTATAACATTCAAAACTAGTTTTTAATAAAACAAAATTATAGAAGTGGAAAATAATTTATCAATCCCTAAACCAAAAATATATAGTGTATAGAATTGTCGTACTAAAATTGTTTAAACAAATTAATTTATTGAGAGAAGACTTGCATTCTACTGACAATGAGTTTATTCCAAGTAGTATTTATGTGAACTCTTTAAAATTATGTTGAAAATATTATTACTTTAGAATTTTGACTTAAGAAGTTAAAACTGTATAAGTGATAAAAGACTATTAAATTAATATTAAAAATTAACACATAATATCCTCTTAATCTTTTAAGTGAAATTTTGTTATTACCGGATTTACTGAACGTTAAATTCCCAGAATGTGTTATCCGTGTTATTTAAAATTCGGAACAGCTATGGAGATACGGGACAACAAACATCTACAGTATTAAGGATATATTTTATATTTTGTGAAGTTGTCTTTTTTTTTTAAACTGTATTTCTTTATTCGCACCTGTCACTGACAAGAGTGACAGTCAATAAATATGAGCAATATCTCTTCTCGGCCTTGAATTTGTAACTTAATTCAAGAAAGGAGATCTCTCATTCAGCTCCTTTTTAATCTTCTCCTACTGCACATGTTAGCCTTAGTGATTTTGTTAATGTTGTTATTTCCTGACGAAATGCGCCTTGAATTTTACAGTCTATAGCCTTGAAATCCTTGAATTTAGCTTAGATTTTTTCATGCTATATCGCTGAATACTCAGAGGTGTGCCTTTTAGGCGTTTCAACTATTTTCTCCCACCTCTGTCACATTAATACTAGTCATTTTCAATACTATTCATATTTTAGATACTATTAAACATAATTTAAAATATATGTGAGTAACGGAGCTGTGCTGCTCACTCCTATTTTTTCCTTAGCTAGATCTTTATCAGAATCGCATATTGCATAAATATAGTGCAGCCCGCTAACTGGAAGGGTCGAGCACTCGGCGAGTTGAGAAAGGAGCTCTTGTTAGCACGTAGACTGAATAAAGGACTACTTCCTCCTTTCTGATGATATCCTGGTAGCGGGGCGATAAGGCGACTTAGCTTCCTCAACCCTTCCTTATCTAGCTCCACCGCACGCCACTCCCGTTTTCTTATTTAATCGGCTCTTTTTCTCTTTGTTCTTTTTCTTCTTGCTCTGCCGTGCTTCAGAATGCCAATTAACTGCCGTTTGTCGGGGCTACTGAAATACGATCAGCGAAGGGAAACGTTGTAGAAAAACGGAGTTGTCGGATGTGGGAGCATCGACCTCAGAACAAAACAGAGGCATCGTGCAGATACAATCAAAGGCGATGCTATGCAGATTTCCATCTTTCTCTGAACTCCGCAAAAGGGAATTTTTCCAGAGGCCTCGTACTGCATGGCATCTGTAGTTGATTATATTATAACCAAAATTACGGATCGTCTAATTTCCAGAATGTTTTATCTGTAATATTTTTAATAATAGATCTTTGTAATCGACCGAGAAAAAATGTTTGCAACCCTTCTCCCTCAAAATTTGAGGTTTTACATTTCAACATACATAGAATTCAAATATCGATTTTAAAAAAAAATCCATCTGTCCCTATAAAATAGAACTCCCTACAAAAGCAAAAAATAAAATTAAATTAAATTAAATCGGACCAATATCAGCTGAGATATAGCGTAATGAACTTCGTAGACTAATTTTGCGGCGCTGCAGATCATAGTGGCCCTTCGCCTCCTGACTTATCAATTGGTCTGACATCGGATCTCTCTACCTCATTCTTCCTTGGATTATTTCTAAACTTCCTATTGGAGTTTTAAATAGCTTATCGGTCTTTTCTTCTTCTTTTCCCACTGAAGTGCACATCGAATATTTTCCTCTGTACCATTTTAGCCTCTGATAACGTGCCTTAACCATCTCACCCTACTTGCATTGACACAGTTTCTTCTTAACACTTCCAGTTCGGCACTCTCACGGCGATCATCTTGGGACAAACTTCAAATGTCTGCTCCTTTGGTGCTTACTGCTTAATTTCTTTGCTGGACTTGGTAGATATCTTTTATAAAGTATTCTGCACATGTTTCTTTCCCGAATCACTCCAATGTTCATTTGAAAGATAATCTAATTATCTAAACTGTAAACCAAAGCAATATGGAAACTCCTGTGAATAGACAGAACAGAGATTTTTGAAATATTACTATTGGGAAATTAAAAAACATTGTATAATAATTAGCAGCGTTTTTCAAATTCGGAACAGCTACTGAGATACGGGATCGCAAACAGCGGCAAGAAAACGCTAAAACTTTGATATTCTGTGGTTTCGCCTTAATAACTATTTTTTTTTTAAATTTAGTGAAAAACCCATAATGACCAATCTTGCTGAGGACTAAGTTTCCTACAAAATTCATACGAAATATTTGTAATTAATCTCAATAGGCACCAAGAAATATTGAAGTAACAATTTTTGAGAAAGAGGACTTTTTCAGATTTTTCTCAGTAACTCGCTTTCATTACACTTCATGTAAAATTTTAGTATTACTGAAATCATAATAATAAAAAGCTTAGCGAACCCGAAGGTTCGATGCCGATACCACTGATCGCTGCCTATAAATCTCGGTCCACCGACCACCGTCCAAACCCAAATTCATTAGACCACTCTTAATACAATCCTCCCACCTACGTTTCGGTCTACCCCTCGGACGTTTACCAGTCGGCTCAGCGTTTATTAACTTTTTAGGAATTCCTTCGTTACAATTTTGCAAGTTCATTTCAACCGTGGCGATGATATCACTTCGATTATATTAACAAGGTGCATGCTCCGCAATTCCGCGTTGTGTTATCTTCTAAATTCTCCAGTTGACTCATCCTTTTTCGGACCAAATATTTTACGCAGTACCTTATTCTTAAGGCGTTAAGGTTAGCGGTCACGTTTCACACCCGTACAGAACTTTTGGCAAGATAATAGTTTTGTATATCCTAAGTTTTAAGTTTCTGGATAAACTGCGCGACCTAAGTAACGTTGATACCGAAAAATAACAAGCATTTTCCCACCTTTAACCGCGCCTTTATTTCCTCTAGAATTTCGTTTTTTCTAGTAAAAAAACGTTCGTTTTTTTTAGTTACTGAAATTACTGAACGTTAAATTCCCAGAATGTTTTATCTGTGCTATTTTTTTAAAATTCGGAACAGTTACTGAGATACGGGACAACAAACACCTACAGTACTAAGCATATATTTTATATTTTTTAACGCTTCTTTTTTGTCTTTTTTTTAAACTTTATTTCTTTATTCGCACCTGTCGCAGACGAGAGTGACAGTCAGTAAATATGAGCAGTATTTCTTCTCGGCCTTGAATTAATCTCAGGAAAGGAGATCTCTCATTCAGCTCCTTTTTATTCATCTCCTAATGGGCATGTTAGCCATAGTCATGTTGTTAATGAGTCCGTTTTTATGCCCTTAAAGGTCACATGAAAACGAAAATAAAGAGTACACGTGTGTGTGTCGATAGTTTGTTGTTGTAAGTCGCTACCGTTTGACGGTGTGAGAATGGCCAAAATTAGTTGTTGTTTTTTTTGTTTCTGTACACGTTACCTTCGACTTAAAAAACCCCTCCCTTTGGTGTGATGCTTTACAGTAGGTACCTAAAGTTATATTCGTTATATTTTCAGATTTGTTAGACTATGTGCGCGAGTGAGAGAGCAACACATAACCATGAGCATATTAACAATAACTCACATATTTAAAGGCTGGGGTGAGTATAGCCAGAAAGATAATCTTCAAACTTCCAAAATGTTTAAAACAATTTTTCTTTATGTTTTATTTTTATTGTATTGACTTGTGACTAAGAAAAATAAATGCTGGAACATTTAAAAAATCTAAACGTTTTATATTTATTCTAATGTTATTATAAAATATAAATTACACTCAAATTACCATTACAAAAAATATATAATCTTCTTTTCAAATTTCGTAAACAAAATAAATAAAAAAATACAAATAATATCTTTGACTAGAAAATGAGGAGATTTTTAAATTCGTCCTTGTCGAATTTTAGCCATCCTCTTCTCTATTTTTTTCGGAGGGGAGAATGCCTATTCATATATCTTAATGTATGAATAGACACGCTTTTAATTAAATCTTCACAAATCTTTTTTTTTAGGTGTAGTATGGATTGCATAATGGTTAGGATTATCGAGGTTTGTTTTTGCGGAAATCCATTATAAATCACTAAATAATCGTGAAATGAGCGCAGGGCGAGAATGGCCATGAATCCTTTTGACCATTGCCAGCCCTAAATGAATGGAACTTTGGCTAATGTTAAAAAATTTGCTAACATTTTTATTTTACTCAATAAATATTCGAATAAACCTTACGTTTATTCGCGGAAGTTGTTGTTCCAGCATCATAATAAACGATAAGGTAATCGGTTCAAGGAGATAGCTACAGCACAAGAGGTTTTGCAAACATAACAACGTTTGCTCTACATAACAAAATACACTTTTTTTTTTTTGCTACTTTATTTATCTATAAATATTTATTTATCTATAATATTTATCTCCTGTCTTCATTATTTTTAAATTCTAGTATCTTGTCCTAGCTCTGGGAAAATATTAGAATTATGGTACCTT
Organism: Rhaphigaster nebulosa; assembly: GCA_948150685.1. NCBI lineage: Eukaryota > Metazoa > Arthropoda > Insecta > Hemiptera > Pentatomidae > Rhaphigaster > Rhaphigaster nebulosa. The sequence goes on from OX411308.1 coordinate 170,260,830, forward strand.
TGACATTTTGATGTTTTGACATTTTACTTTAATGTATTGATATTGGACAATATTATCCTTATATTATATAACCAGCACCAGGTGCGAACAAAAGATAATAAGGGACGAGCAGGTAGAAAGAATGGTAACTGACAGGCGTGACAGATGTCACCACAGTGTGACAAAGCCAAAGCTCGGAAGACTTAATCAATTTTAAGAATAGTCCCCCTTAGGTTCCGGCTGGCCTCGAGGAAAAGGTGGAGACAGCCTGGGAAGGGTGTGATTAAATTAGAGCTAGTTAATGGATTCGCGGACACCGGACAACCCAGGGGATGTCAGGACAAGGGGGTGGAGCCATCCGATGAAATCTCAGAATTTCCTCCCTCTATATAACTAGTCGGCCAATGATAACAAGAATGCCGGGATCTAACCAATGAACAACGTCTTCGATCCCCTCTTAGGAAGAACAAGAGAGAAAGGGAAAGAGAAGCCGATGAGGCAGAAAAAAGAGGGAACTTGCTCTCTGATCTCGCTTGACGCAGGACTTCTTCGCTGATCTCGCTTGAGGGCGGAAGATCTACTAGGTCTGACTCTGAAGATGAGAGATGCGCTCTGGCTCCATGGCTGAAGATATGCAGGGGAACCCGATGGAGAGATGCTGAGGTACCATCAACACCAATTATTACAGATAAGAGATTTATGTTAAAACAGTTAATGGCTAAGTCTTGGCTGAATCATTCCATGGTTAACCTTTTATTGTAATACTTTATTATTTTAATTTTGAGGAATAAAGATAAATGTTAGAAAGGAGGTTGTTCTTTAGTAACCATACCCATTATTAATTTGAATATATTTCATTAAGTATGATAGCAGTAAATTTGATTAGCATTAGTATTAAAATTAAAAGTAGGAACATTATCTTGGTTAATTATTAAATAATGGTAACCACAAATCAGGCCCTTGGAAAGGTATCCAATTTAGAGGACAAAGTAAGTAATTCAAAATTATTCATAAGCTTACATAGTTTTGGGATAATCATCCTCAATGATTGCCCAATGGCATCCCTACTAATATGTTAGCAGCTAAATAGATATCAAGCTCACCTCAATCTAGACACAACACAGCATATTTGAAGCATCTACACTCCATGACATTTCAGACTTGACTGGCATTTTTTAATGAGGCACGATTATCCAAAAATCTATTAAAATATGAATCAGTGTTTTATCATTTTATAGTTACTTTTCGTTACTTTCCAATCTTGTATATGAAATTTTTGTTTGAATGAGGTTTATTTTTAAGTTTGTCATTTGTTTTTAAAAAAAAAAGTTTGATATGTATTGAAAAATACAGTGCGAAAGTCTATTATTTTCGATACAAATACAGCTAAAAAAATATATGACTCAAAATAGTCTGATAGCGTCTACAGTAGTACCACATTATATTATAGATTAAACCTTATTTATGATTTGGATTGTGAAGAGAATTAATTAAAAGCATTTGATTTAAAACACAATACATTAAAATAGAGGTCAAAAGGTGATGGAATCTAAAGATAATATAAATATTCATAAACGTATAAAAGTTTTATGCTTTGAATTTATCTTTACAATTGAATTGAATTTGCAAACTTCTATATTTTCCTTATGAATATGAATGGAAGTGCGTATGCTTAAAATCCATTACCCGATTTTAAAAAGCTGTTGCTTATTTATTTTTCTTTGATTTATTGTTATTTGATTATAGGTTTTTAGGTATTTATATAGCTTATAAACATTTATTTCAATTAAAAGATTTTTTTTTTCAAATCGCAACATTAGGTAGTTCTGTTTCAAAGCTTCTACTACACTATTACATACTGAGAATACCAGCAAAATATGTAATTTAGATATTTTTATTTATTATATATATTAAAATTATTTATTATTTAATTTATTTTATATATATATATATATATATATATATATATATATATATATATATATATATATATATATAAATAAGAAGAGAAACGTAACTGAGTTATTCACATCAACAGACTAACCAAATAGAGACAATATTAATAGACCCAGTTCATCACATATACTTATGCTTACATATCAACGTTATTCGCAAAAAAACAATTATCTATATAGATTTGTTTTATAAGCATATTTTTCTACTAAGACTTTCTTAAATTATGTTACAGCATTTTATATAAATGGAAAGAAGAAACTCCATTCTTTCTTAAGAATCCAAGAACGTCGAAGCCGAACTAACTGAAGACGAGATATAGCAGAGCTTCAAATCGAAACGTAATTCAATCATTTGTTTTATAATTTATTTGACCAAATTGCAATTATTATAAACGTTTGTATATCTCCTTTTATATGTGTAATCTGAAAAAAAAGAAGAGGTTTGGTTGAAGAACCATGTCGATATCATTTTTCAAACTTGAAGTATGAATGAATGAATATTTGTATTTGGTTTCGCGGTATACCCCATACAAATAGAGTTGGCTACAATGATGATGGCTATAATAACTATAATAATTTGCTATAATAATTTTGTAAAAATATTTATAAAATTCAAAAATATTATTTGACTACGTTGCTATGTCAACGTCATTTAAAAATACGTGCAGACATAATATGGAGATACCATAATATAATACAACATATAACAATATAAAAATAAAATATTATTATAACATAAACAATGCATAAATAAAGAATTTCAAGCAGCTTAAATACACTAATAAATATTATATGATACATGAATAGACCCGCTACAAGATCAACAAATCAACAAAAACATTCATAGGCAATATAAAACAAAGGAAACTTGAAGTATAAAATAAAGCAGTTTCAGCATGTCTTTTGTCTCATTCAATGTCCCACTACCTATAATCAATGTTATAAAATTATATATAATGTTTTAAATCAAAATACAGATTATATACACGCGGTAAACCACTTGGGTCTGACATTTGACAGGTGTGACATTAATTCTCTCGTTTCATATTAATGTTAGAATCTTATTTTTAAATAAATTTAGTTTTTAATTGTGATAAGGCATTTATTGGCGAAACTAATAAGAATTTGGAAACTAGAATCAATCAACACAAAAGTAATTGCAAGAATAACCGCCCTAGCACAACATAGTATAATAAGCAACAACAATTTTGATTTTGAAAATGCGAAAATATTGGATATAGTAAAATCAACAAAAAATAGTTGAGGCTATTCATGTTACAAAACATATAAATGAAACAATAAATTACTAGGTTGTTACAAACGTCCTTGTGCATGAATCCAATCCTTAATTCCAATTCTCATAATTATTCTATAAGAACGTTTTTGTTCCTATTATTTATGTCAATGTTTAGTTTGACCAATGCTTTAATTCCTTGTGACGTCAGTTGGCTTTATGGGGTCATTTACATTTTTAAGTTGCACGTACAATGCCAGGTAAAAAAAATAGTAATTCGAGGTCTTTTGAGACATTACTGGAAAACAGGTTTAAGCGCACAGACAGCCGCCGAAAAAACGTGTGCCATAGAAGGAGAGTCAATTATCCATCGAAATACTGCCGCACAACACAGATCAGGTCGCCCATCGGTCGTTGATGATGACGTTCTTCTTGAATGTGTGAACCAGGGCCCACATACAACTACTCGTGATTTATCTGCCGTATTTAACAAACAGCTAGACAGAGTTTATGCAGTTTTGAGTGCAAAGTACCCCGTTTTGGGCAACAGGAACCAAGCCATTTTGCAACAGGACTCTGCCCCTGCACATCGTTCTCGTTTGACCAAGGAAAAATTATCGGAACGACAAGGATTAAACGTTTTGCCTCATCCTGCGTATAGCCCAGATATCGCGCCATCAGATTATGGTTTGTATAGATCAATGGCTCATTTCTTAGAAGGACAGCTCTTTGATAATTAGGAGGATGTAAAAATTGGATGTGAAGAGTTCTTTGCCTCAAAACCAAAGGAGTGGTACCGCTATCAAATCTAATTACTGGCAGAAAGATGGGCGAAAGTAGTTAAAATCGATGGACTTTACTTGTATTATCGATGTGATTTGAAATAAAGCTGTATTAACATACAATAACTATTATAATAACCTAGTATATGACGGTTACAAAAAAAAATCTTAGCTACCATTATGCAAATATAATAAAAATTCAGATTATAATTATTTGTTAAAAAACAAAAAATAAAAATATATATAATATATAAATATATAAAAATCTTGTACAAATATTTTTTTAAGCAATTTCTTTGAGAAGTCTAGGAGAGATGGGATAAAATAACAATAGATATTAGAACAAAATCTAATTCCATGTAATGTTACATGTGACTACGATTGTAAAGGAAGGTTGTACACTCTTTTTAGAAATTAAAAAAAAAATAGTTGCTATTATAAGACAATTAAATTTTAATACTAAAATTTTATCGTTAATATGACAAAAAGAGTGGAGAACTAAGACAATAGTGATTAATATTTATGGTTACATACATTGAAAAAAAAATTAAATATTTTAAATAGCTAAAGATGTAACAAATTTGAATTTGAATGATGATTATGTATAGTTTTGATTAATTTGTAGAGTTTTTTTTTTTTTACATATAACTTGAAAGTAATGTTCTGACAAGTGAGATTTCTTTGCTAAAATAATCATGATCATTCAGCTGTTGTACATCCCGCTTTTTTCCAATTGCCTTTCACCAGGTCAGACAAGGACACTACCATACTGTCTCACTATCTCACTCTCGTGACAGTGTACAACGACAGAAAACTATCAGCTTATAAACGAGGCTTTATAGTTATTACATAAGTTTATTTCAGGAATAAAACTGATTTTTGAAATAAACTTTAACGTAAAGAAAACATCTGTTACTATTTATTATACGGCGTAATTTTTTACCCTGCCCGCAGTACTACTTTGCTTTGCTGGTTTAATCTATCAGCTGAAGTGGCCGATTTCAGGTTACGGTTCTTTATAAAAAACATGTTCTGGTTTTCTAGTTTATATCGCTTTGTTTTTTCTTGATTTTAAATATTATTTACATCATGTTTTTTTAGATTGTCTTAATTTTATTGTTTAAAATTAATTTTATTGATTAAAATTAAAAATTGTACTATATAAATGAAATTTTAATTTTTAGCGCTTTATTAGTTTGTCAATTAACTATTAATTACTTAGTATATGTCAGTTATATTTAGTGATATCGCGTCAAAGCTGGTGTAAATGTCTCCTTCCTCTTCTGAGGGAGTACTCTCAGGAAATTGAATTGAAATTAATTGACATTACAACTCTCGGAGAGCTCGCCCTCCAACTCTCATAGGGCTTTACACTCGCGAGTTTTACTCTCGATAGTGGAAAATAGGTTCGTATAAAGAGACCTTAAAGCTCATATTATAATAAGAAATTCTTCGACTCATTCTTGCCATTTAACTCAATCATTTCTGAAAAATTTCATTTTAACATTTGTAAGAAACAATGCATATTTTAGTTTAAATAGCTCTTTATTTATTTATTTATTTTTTTTTATTAAAATTCATAGGTACACTTGTTACAGACATATAAAATAATAGTTTTTTTAATATCTGATAGCGGATGATCAATTAGTCAGTACATGTTCGCTGTTGTGGTTACTATATCGACTAAATTGTTAAAGTTTACAAAAAATAAAAGGGAAGTATCCGATTATATAAACTATCTCGACTATTAGCAAGTATCTCGTAAACCGAATGACTTCACGGTTTATGATAAATAAATATATATCTATGATTTTAGTTAGGAGTAAAAATTCAATTTTTTTATATCCTAAATGGTTTAGAGTTGTATCGTTTGTGTTTAATGTTATGTCTGTTATCAGTTTTACTGATATAGGCGATCAGCTGTTCCTGTAGAACATTTCTCAGCTGTCCTAATGTTTCCTCCATTTTCCTTTAGTATGTGTTGAACTGTTTTGGATTTATGTACTATATTAATTTATTTAGTTTTTCTTAGATTTTTTTATAAAACGCAATATCTGTTCCATATTGATATTATATTATGTGTTTCTATTATACAATGACTGAATTGGCGAAAATCAACTGGTAAGTTATTCACGGCTATTTAAGACATTCAAAGTTTCCTTTTGAAATGCTTGAAAAATAAAATCAGGTAAGTAGGGATTGGTGGGTGCTCGAGGCAAGAATTTATTTCAAATCTATTTTGATGGGAGGGCTCCCTTCTATAAGAATTTGTAGTGAATAGTAAAATCCCTAAGGACGGTAGCTCTTCAAAGAAAATAAATCCCAAAAAAACGTTGCTTTTTTTCGAACTGAATTCGTTGATCATTCGTCGGACCATTTTTTAAAAATACACAGTAATAAAAAATAACTGTTTCTTTTATTCTTTTTCCCGCTAGAAAATTCCTGTAAATTGAGGAAATAAATACAGGATTTCCCTAGAGGCTGGCGGTTGGCCACTAAACGCTGACAACGAGGTACTTGTTGCTCCAAGTTGAAATACTGCCGCTTGGATGCTGTCGCAGTGTAAATTCTCACAAAGCTGGCTTCCCTCGGCCCTGCTTCTCTTCTGTCAACATCGTAAAGTCTTATCTTTTTAGTAAATAGGTTTTTATAATCCTACGATGCGGTTATCTACGACTGCGATCTTGTCCGGTAGAGCGGAATGAGTTTGGTGGGCTTAATGTCGAGGAAGTGTTACTGCTGAAGGTATAAATCCAGTCTTAATCCTTAGCAGAGTTATCTCGACTCTTATCCGACCCGTACCCAAAAAAATGCCTATTTCTCCCACTTTTACAACATATGTAGCCTGATGTTTGTGTGTAATGACAATTTGATTTTTTTTTTATTTGCCCTTAACCGCCTTTAGCTCTTCTCTTTACCTTCTTGTACGAAGAAAAGGAAATATTGTAATCTTTCGGTTTTGAAAATTTGAAATTTGAATTCCGGTTTTCAGATTTCAACGGAAATATCCATTTTGACTAGTTTCGTCGTGACATTTGTGCGTACGTTCGTACGTGCGTATCTCGCATAACTCAAAAACGGTTAGGCATAGAAAGTTGAAATTTCGTATTAAGGATTGAACGGAATCTAGTTGTGAACCTTCCTTTTTGGTCACTGCATGATCACCATAAGTGGTAATTTATTTGAAGGTCATACATCAAAAATGATATTAAAATATAATGCAAACCATCTCAAATTTAGTATTTATAATTTATATATTTATTTAAATAACAGACTAGATTTTGGCCTAAATTGGGAAACTGGAAGTGTTACTTTACTTGAAGGTCATTATAAACTTTCATCAAAAACTATATTTAATTGTATAACGCAAAACATCTCAAATTTGGTAAATAAGACTTATGGTTAAAATTGGTGACCCGAACGGGCGGGGTACTTTACTTGGAGGTCTTAATAGCATTACATCAAAAATAATATATAAAAATTAAATACAGAGATCACATGGGTTTGATATGGCGATTTTTTTCCAATCTTATTACTTGTTTTATGTGTTAAAATGGAGTGTAAAATACTTGTTTTCATTCCCATTTGTGAGTTAAACAAGTCTGCAGCAGGACAATAAGATAAATAAGATGTAACCTAAGTGGGTTCTTCCGCTTAAAATGCCGAAACTGCCGATTTCCAATGCTTTATCTAGTGACATTGACAATTTTAATTTTGTCACGGAACACAAAAAAATCTCTTGGGAACTTATTACCTACTGAAGGATGAAGAAGGAACGAGACCTCTAGAAACAAGAGCTTGTGTGTGTCAACAGACTGATGTCGCGAAGCCGAGTGTCGTTTTTGAGATTCTGCAATCTTCAGAAACTAGTTAAACTTAATCTGCCAAAACCAAATTCAGGGTCACTTTTTGAGCCGCCGACTTATAGTTTAATAAGCGTACAAGGAAATCATGTATGTCATGTATACAAGGAAGTCCTTATCAGACATTTTATGCTTCTTATAATGCTCATATATTTTTCCTTCTACTGTTGCCGTGTTACATTGTAAGGACTTTCTGTTCTTACTTCATTCTTTTTTCCAATCTCCATTTTACTTACTTCATGTTAAATTTTTCGTTTATTTCTTGTCTTTTATCCTTCTTCTGTATCCTGAATATATTTTAAGATATTGCTGAGATACTTAAATATTATTGCTGTAATATAGATGTGTCGCCATACCTGTGACGGGGCTAACATCTGATTGCAAAATTTTCTTATAATTATCTCTTGTCTGTAACATTATTCTATTTTATCCATTAGATGCATCAGCATCCTGCCATCGCTTTGGGGCTGGTGCCACCTCCTTCACAGGTGTTATGCTAATTAATAGCGGATTCTTAAGATTTCTTTTAAAGAATCGAAAAACTTGACATGCTGCTTTTTGAACTGTTCTAGATTGCTATATACATTAGAAGCTTATTCTTTCTGAAGGGAAATATCATCGTCTTTATATATAATACGAGACTATAGATCCCTTTTTCTGCTCTCAGGAGGGATGTATTTTGATAAATGAAGTATAAAAAAAGGGAATTTGATGGAAAAGTGGCGAATCCTAATTTCCATTTTTAAATCCTTATAAGACCTAAATGAAAGTGAGGGAGAAACTGGGAGGTTTCAAAGCTCGGCCGGTGGAGAGTAGGCCGATCGAGACGGGATGGGTCGGTTTTAAAGCTTTCGACGCGGGCATCAAGATTTCACATTGGTCCAGCGTTTTAACTCTAAAACCTACGGTTTTTGAGATAACGCACGATATAGAGTAGCAAGGGTCCTGTGCCGATTTGGTTATGTGTCGTTGTCATATCTATGGAAGCAGTTTGAGATTGTGTGAAAACGTTATTTTGTAAATAAAATATTGTTTTTAGGTTTCTAGAATGATGGAGAAGACTGTATATTCTTTCCCATGTCCTAATCCTGAAGCACTGTTAAATATGAATATTTCACATAAAAAATGTTACAGCTGAATCTTATTGCGAAACTGTTAAACTGAAGCGATATTTTTCAGTGGAGCAAGCTAATTAATTATTAAGTATAAATTGTTTCTTCAACATAGTCATTATAAACTATAACGCTTCACCAAATGTGTTTGTTAAATAAACTTTCTTGGAAATATTTTATTGTTTATACGAATAAACATGTTTCTCTGATATCTTTTATACTTCGAATGAATTTGGGATTAGAAGAAGGATAGATATTTAATGCGAAAGTTCTCGCTCAGGTATACTAGTGTTTTATATTTTTCTCATTATCCCATTCTGGAATTGTTGCAGCATTTTCGCTGTATGGAGGGCAATGTTAGCGAACATTGGAGTACCATACAACAGTTCCGACCGAAGTGTAGTTAGGTAAGGTGCTGAGCGAATTTATATGATTTTGTTCTGTCAGCAGCCAGCTTTTTACTGTCGTATCGCTGTTAGGTTAGGCCTCGGGTCAGCCCTCTGAGTCAGACATTAGTATTTTTGGCTATTGTTCTGTGTGTGTCTTGTGACACGATTACCGCTTGAAAGAGTGGACTGATTTTGTTGCTTATTTTTTTTTTTATGTAGGGTTTTGTTGTTTTCCCTTGCCTGTGTACGAAATCCGGCACCCTGTACGCAATAGTGGCTGCGCAGTATCCGAAAATTGAGTTTTTAGTAGCTTTAATGATTTTGATAAAATTTTCAAGAATATAACAAGACAACAAGTCTTCTACCTAAAGCTTTCTAACTATTGGTACATAAGGTACATCCCCGAGAAAAAATAGGAAAAAGTTATGACGAAAAGAATATTTTATTTGCGCATTGCTCGAAACGTATGCATTTTTTTACTATTACAAAATCATTGGAAAGGTAATTACATTTTCTAAAAAAGGAAAAAAAAAAAAAAAAAAAAAATCGGTCTAATATTTGCAGAGATGTTGCGTGTTGAAGTTTGTTAACATGTTATATATTAATCTGCACACGATCTTATAGACACCTTAGTTTTGTTTTTGGGTAAATCGAAAACTTCAGATGTAGTTAAACCTCTATATATCGAATATGTCGGTTACTTAAAAAAAAAATTCGATATATAGAAAGACTAAAAACCATTACAGATATTTTTTAGAGTTAATGATTGCAATTTTTTAGGATTAAAGAAAAAAAAATTGTACGATCAATAACACTGATTTGAAAAATCATACATATTAAGTAAATTTTTTTACAAATGCACATTAATAATTTAATAAGGACATTTATTTATTTTTGTGAGCAAAATAACTTCTGATGTCTTTTTGTTTATAATGCATCACCGAAGTCATGTTTAGAAGCAATATTAACTACACGAAAGGCAAAGTTAAACTGAAGTTAAAATGAAAATATCATTCTGTGTTGGGAACGAGATTCAGAGACTTTATTATTTACTTAAACTAAGTAACTCTTTTTGATGACATTCACATTTTATATTCTTTTAAAGATATCTAGAATAATTATTTCTTCTAATAAAAATTCAAGGTTCCTAAAAATAGTTCCATATATAGAGATTTTCGGTATATGGATCTTCAATATACAGAGGTTCGACTGTATTTTCTAAAGTGACGACTTCATGAAACGATTTTATGAATATAGAGCTTTTGCAGTCAACTTGCTTCCATGAATATGAAGTTTTTATGGCTACGACAAGGACGTTAGCTGTGCACTTTTTCTCTTAGAAGTTAAAAGTTGATTAATCAATGTTTTAATGAAGATTTAGTTAAAATTTGGTGAAGAGTCAGCAGTTTTCGCGGTTAGTGGTTACAAATTAAATTTTTGTATATAATATATAAATTAAAATTTAATATAATTGTATGATTATTAACTAGGTATTTTAATATAAGATGAACATTGACATTATAAAGCCATAAATATTAGGCGGTTAATATAATTAAATAAAAATGTTAATGATGTGATTGTGAGAATGCTTCTCCAAACCCTGATCCTTAAGGACACGGGGCACAGGACACTCCTTTGACTCGGTGGCCCATGTAATGACCCCGGTTACCTTTAACCTTCAGAGTCGGGTCAGACGGCGGCCATCACTTTGAGTTTTCGGTGTTACAGGAAGCCTTTGACCCGACTCCCCTCAACCTCAACACTGTACATCTGCGGTCGGTTAAATTGTGTTGGAACATGAAGTATGTATACATAGATAATCAGATGCGGTTTCTGACCACAAATCCTATTACTATCTGATTATCAACTAAAATTTACTTGAACTCAAAGGGACTTGAGAATAATTACAAAACTGATAAATATCACACGTACAAGAAAGTATACTCGTCGACTGAATATTCGTTTTCAAATAATTGCTTTAATACCCTGAAAGATATTAATATGTTTACCAAAAATGAGGTAGTGTATGAACAGATATACCTCTTTACATCATTTTATTAATGATTAATATAAACCATTGTGACGTTTGAAATGTTTTTCCTCGTCATCTGGTCAATTATGTAAATGCTTTAATTACAATTTTTAATTCCATAATTGAATTGGCCGCAAATCTAATATTTTTCTACTATCTGGTACCCAAATTCGAAAAAAGGAAGAAAAATATTAGAAATGGTACAAAACGTGTTTTGAAATTTGTTTATTTTAAATATTACAGAGTATACCCTGAAAGAGGTCTAGCTCTTACATACTTTTTAAATACTTAAATCACCCAACGTTGCGAAATAGCCATGGTATTACATTTATAAATATTGTTGTTAGTAACTCTACACTGAATAAATTGAATTTTACATTCAGTAGGACTTGTAGCATTGTAACAGATGATTTTTATTTACCAGTTTGTAAGACCAGTTTGCCCTCTTGCTCACCGGTCAATAAAATGTCTAAGATTTTGAATTAGATAAATAATGAAAAGCAATTAGATTCTTCTTTTAGTTATACTTATACTTATATAATTAGGAGTTATATAGTTATACTATCTTAAAGTCATACTTCTTATACTCGACGTAATACAATTGGAAATAAAATTTAATCCATTTTGAAAAAGTCTCTGAGCTGTGACTGATTTTTTCTTTTCTTTATTATTATTATTCATTTTATATATATATATATATATATATATATATATATATATATATATATATATATATATATTTATATATATTCCTCATGTTCATATCCAATCCATTTACTTATTCTTGATATTTTTCAAATATTGAAATTTAAAAACATTAAAACAATATTTTAATAATTGATAAAATCATTATATACATGATAAAATCAAGAGAATATACCGCAAGGAGTTTTCGTATAATGAAATGCACAAATACATGGGAAGGAATGTACTTGCAAGGTGGAAGGCAACCGACTACTACATGCTTCAATATTCATCTACGTCAACTTAATTAAAATCTTTCATAACCATTCATTAACTTTGTTTCTATAGCTTTATTTTTCTTATCTATTATCATATTTTTCTTTATTTCTAATCATCCACATTATGATTAACCTATTTTTCTTTATACTTATTTTTTTCATCATACTGTTTTATCTTAATGTTTATAATATTTTATTACTGTTATTGGTAATGCCATTGTTGTTACACCTATTATTATATTGTTTTTTTCTTAATCCTAATAAGGGCCTAATACTTAGGTCGAAACGTCGGCACACAATATAATAAGTTTTTTCTTATTTGTGTGTTTATCATAAATTATTTTTCATTTCAGTATTAAACGTATTGGCAATGAATTTACGCATCATATGTTATGTTATTTACGCATCAAATGTTTAATGTTAAACATTACAGAAAATTTAATAATAATTTAAAAATATGAATTTTTTCAAAACATTCTCTGAGTAATAGGTGCCATCAAATTTAAAAATCGGTTAAGCTGTTCGCTTCAAAAAACACTGCATACTTATAAAAGGGCATTTATATAAAACACATTTTATACAATAATTTTCCAGTGTTTTGAGGACAAGCTAAATTAATTACTCTCCTGAGGGCTACGACCAAATCTGGTTATGAAATTATTATTTTTTTTTTTACCAGTAGGCTTATTTGATTCCATTCATGTCTTCTTACCTTTGACAGTGCATTCATTGACAGATCCTCTCAAAGCTCAAAACCTTCTATATAAGGAACGAATAATTAAAGCAGATAACCTGCCTATTCACTCTGCATTGCATCTGTCGCTTTGATGAAACGAGTTGTTATATTTTATTCGCAATGACCTATAAGTGCTTCTCAACTATTTCATTGATAACTTTTTTTTTCATTGATAATGTTTTTTATTTTTTAATTATCAACTTTACGCTAGAGGGGGTCATTGACGATCAATCCACACCTAACGACCGCACGTCTGAAATACTTTGAGGATTTTTCGGAATGATGTGAAACGACTGGAATTCCATTGGTTATAAATTATCTCACTCCAACCGAACGCGAATGTGGAAAACCTGTGGGGTGAAACGAGGGACTGAATAGGTTTTAGACTGTGGACCATTGCATGTCAAAGCAACCGTTGGTCTTGTACTTGATGTATTGAAATTCAATGATTTTCTGTACATATTTAATAAAATATATTTCCCATTTTCAGTTTTTAAATTATAAACTAAAAAAAATCGATATTTTTTTTTTACACATTTAGAAACATTTAAAAAGTTTATGGCTCCTAAACCATTTGCTCTAAAATGCTCAAAATAGTGTCTTCTTTTTAACTTGATGTGTATCTTGACTTTACAAAATTTTTAAATGTTTAAATATTTCCCAAAAAATTTTTTAACACAAAAACGAAATTTTTCATTTTTTTTTTAATGTTACATATACTAGTTACAAGAATGTTTGGACCAAATTGCGTTTTTATGGGCTCTATAAAAAAATAAATAAATAATTTGTATTTTTATGCCGTTTTTTTCTTGCATACAAATTTATTCTTCTTTGCTTTCTTGCATACCAAATTTTATCATGACAAAAAAAAAAATTTAAAAAAAAGTTTTTTGGAAGCTCATTCATCGATTAATGGTTCACGAATAGATATATTCGGGTATAGTAAATAAATTAAAAATGACTTTTAGCAATGTAAAGTTTATTTTTTAAAAATGACATAAACAATGTATTGTTGAATTGCTGGTCAGTAAATACAGTATATATAAAATTGACTATATGATTGTATAAAATATGTTACATAAATTTTCATAAGAACAACTTACAATGTTGTTTATAGCTTTACTGTTAATTATTAAAAGGAAATAAACATTTTTATTGGATTTATAATTTCTAATAATCTTAAAATTTCTACTGATTTAATGTTCTTTCAATTGTAAAGGCATTATTTATATCCCATCAATTGTCATGAGTTGTATTAATCTGTAAATTGAAATTAGGAATTGATAAATTATATGCCACTTCTATAATTTTGTTTTATTGAAAATTAGTTTCAAATAATATACATTCATCTCCAGTTCTAAAAACACACAAAAATTAAAAAATAAGCAATTTAAAATACAGTTTGGAATTATTATACGAATTAAATTAAATGTAATATAAATTAGTATTATAAAACATTTATTAATTATAAATTTAATTAAGACAAGAGATCGAATACAAGTTGGTACTCACCAACGTTTAAATAGATTATATCAAACAAAAAAGGTAACATTGGTTTGTTCTCGCATTGAACTAGTACGGGAAATGACTAATGGAAGAAATGTGAGGTGTTTGTAGGTAAATGGTAGGGTTTTGAATTCGGGGTTTTCCCAGTAATTCTGGTTGAATTTTATTATTTCAAGTGCCTCATATATATTTAATTTGAAGCGGTTTTCAACGTGCTGTATTATTTTAACTTCTGAGTCTTTGATGAATTTATGGAGGTTTTCATTAGATAAATGATTTTAGAACTGAAGATGAATGTTTAACATTTGAAGCTAGTTTTCAATGAAAATAAAATTATAGAAGCGGCAAATAATTTATGAATCCCTAATTAGATTGGTCTTTCTATTCTATCATGTGTACGTCAACTGTAAATAGAGACATTTGTTGGCTGTAATTATTATAAAATACTTGTTTACGGATTATACGTGTGCATGAATCACCTGTGGTGTAGTAATCGACCTTGAAATCTTCTTCACTCCTTAAACTTATAAACACTTCAGTTTATTATTGCTACTCAGTTTTTAACTTACTACAGACCCGGAGTTGAACCATAAGCTTATATAATAAATATCATTGAGGTTAAAAAGGTTCATTGAACCAACTCCTACTTCCTAGTTGACTACGCGGACATGTTTACCTCATCGATTATCATATAATTATTTCAGTTTATTATCTGCTTGGCCTCGTTAATATTATTTGTTATCTTTCTAATCTTATTTTAGAAAATTCTCTCTTCCATTATCGTTATATGAGGGCCTGAAATCAGGTCAGACCTGAACTTCAGGAAATATCAACCTTTTATGTAAACATTACATAAATATAAACTTCTAGATTCTTACAATATATTTATTATATAAATTTAGAAGGTTTATATTTCCTGAAGTTGAAGAAAAATAAAGAATTTATATATTCTGTAATAGATTCCTCTGTCTTACCTCATTGTCCCCTGAAAAGACCTACCTGGAAATCGAATAGATTTTTTACCTTATTTTTTAGCTGTTTGGCGTTTATATAGGCTCGATGTGTTTATAGGCATTTATAGTCGTATTCTCATTATTTAAATGCATTTTTTTTCTTATCCTCTGTTTATTTAAAATCTCTTTTACATACATAAATGAAAAATATGTTTACAATATATAAAGTCCTTACATTACCCGAAGGTATTCCAAGGCAGAGCTATTTAAATGTCCGCTGCGTGCTAGGGTTTCACATGCAGGCATTGCCTATTTAAATGCAATTTCTTAATTATTTAAATATACCAAAATGTGTATATCCAATTTATCGGGTGAGAATTTTCAGTCAATGTATTGATACATATCTTTTTACCTATATATGAAATATGTATTGCATGGGAATGTATTGCTATTTTGAAAAATTTCGACTACGAGATTCTAACGTCCCCGGAATCTTAATAACCAGGTTTTGTAAAATTTGTTTGTGATAAGTCTAGCTCCGAAACAAAAAAAAATGTACGAAAATGAACTTGCCTATTTAAGGTAGGTATAAGCCTGTGATGTTGCAGCAACTTTTTCACCACAATCGACTTATTAGAAGTGACACTTTATATCATCGATTTGACACTTTTTTAATAATTTTCTCAAAAAAGGCTCTAACAATTTTTATAGAACTCTAAATAAATATTATATGGAAGTATAAATAAATGCTCTTTAATATCTGCTTTTCCTCAGTAATGTAGTCTGACTGGGCTTAAATGCCGATTTTTTGCCAAATGGCTTCCGCCTCTCATTGTTAGTAATTATAAATAATGGGCAAATATAAATTACAAAAAAAATTAGATAATTAACTGAAGTAGAAAAAAAAATGTATATTTTCCCAGATTGAAAACAAATTTCCGGAAATAAGAATAGATAGATAGATAGATAAAAGAACTTTATTCTGGGACTAGGTCCCTTAAGAATAACATGAAGGAACCAATAAAAGAGTAACATTATCTGGCCATAAGACTATAGAATACAGACCAATTAATTTTTACAATATCTTCTGTAAAATAAATAAGCAAATAAATAGGTTTTTTTTATCGAACAAATATAATTGATTTGAGCAAAACAAAAAAAAAAGAGAAAAAACAAGAAAAAAGTAAAAAAAACAAAACAGAGAAAATGAAAAATACAAAAATAATGAATTGATTAGCAAAGTTTGTACATTATCCAAATCTATTATCCACTTCTGATCCAGATGTTAATCCTAAACTGAAATTTCGCAATTAGAGAGCATCATATTGGAGAGAAAGAAGGTGTTGGAAAAGGAGGGATTTGAATGAGGATAGAGAAGAAGCATGGCGGATATTGGAAGGAAAGGAATTCCAAAGGGTAGAGGAGCGGGCGAGGAAGGAGCGTTCGAATGTTTTGGTTCTGTGGGAGGGAGTATGGAGGTCAGAAAGGCGAGATCTTGATTCCAGTGCGTGGACCGAGGATTTGAATTGTAGGAGGCTGTAGATGTAGGAAGGATGGTGGGTGGTGATGGTTTGGTATAGAAAAGATCCGAATATAATATAAGATGTATAATTTACCATTGGAGAGCTAAAGATTTAACAAAAAATAAAATCTAACATTATATAGCCTAGAAGGTAATGAACAGTGACGAAAAGCGCATAAATTAAAGTGATTTTTGTAGTTGATAATTTCTACTTTTACATTGGTCAGTGTTTTGCTGACCGTAGATGTAATTTTAAGAAAAAGTTGGTCGGAGGGTGCGGTCAATGAATAATATAAGTGCAACTTATTTTATTGTGTGCCCACGATTCGGCCTAAGTTTAGGCCATCATCAGGCCAGAGAAACATTGGCCGAAACGTTGGCACACAATAAAATAAGTTACATACTTCATTGATCGCACTTCCCGACCAAGTTCTTAAAAAAATATAGTTTTATATTATTTAATTAAAAATAAATTTTCCCTTGGAAAATAAACAGAAAATTTTAAAATTTATTTCAAGCAGCGTGACATGTGAAAGTTGTGCGTGGCGCGACCATACCAAATTTTAAATAAAACTTAACATTGAAAAATAATCAGTTGACATCCGCATGATAGTATTGAAGGACCAATCTAATTAGGGATTGATAAATTATTTGCCACTTCTATAATTTTGTTTTATAGAACATTGAAAACTAGTTTCGAATGTTATACATCTTCAGTTCTAAAAGCACAAAAAAAAAATTTTTGAATTTTTTTGAATTTGTTTGTGTTTTTAGAACTGATGATGAATGTATGACATTCGAAACTCGTTTTCAATGTTCTATAAAACAAAATTATAGAAGTGGCAAATAATTTATCAATCCCTAATTAGATTGGTCCTTCAATACTATCTTGCGGATGTCAACTGATTATTTTTCAATGTTAAGTTTTATTTAAAATTTGGTATGGTCGCGCAACGCACAACTTTCACATGTCACGCTCCTTGAAATAAATTTTAAAATTTTCTATTTATTTTATTATTCGATATAATGTAAAATAATGTGTGTGTGTATATATATATATATATATATATATATATATATATATATATATATATATATATATATATATATATACATTAATTATATTCACGCTATAAAAAAATGATATATAAAAATTAAAATGATATATATTATGTAATATTTTCCCAAAACACGATTTCGTTTATTATTGGTGTGACGCCGCGGAAGAAGATAAGCTAACTTTCTCGGTATCGCCTACTCAGCGACAGTTGAATAAATCGCTTTCGTTTTTTCTCCTGCCCTGGCTATCTCCGGCACTTCACTCTTTCTCAGCTAAATGTAACAAATGACCAGCGAGTCATTTTTCCACTACATTTATGAGCTCATGAGAGGGAGATCTGGGCCTCAGTCCCAACCCCTTTTGTCGTTATAAACTTCAGAATTTCGAGAATTAGTGTTGTACAAACATATATCATTTTGTCGACCTTTTTCTATATATTTAGTCTATGCCTACTAATCCTAAATTTTGGTTTATTTTTTTGCCTTATGAACCTTTGAAAATCGACAAAGAAAATATAAAATTAACTCCCCTAGAAAGTTTGAGGCTTAACG
Organism: Rhaphigaster nebulosa; assembly: GCA_948150685.1. Lineage (NCBI taxonomy): Eukaryota > Metazoa > Arthropoda > Insecta > Hemiptera > Pentatomidae > Rhaphigaster > Rhaphigaster nebulosa. The sequence goes on from OX411308.1 coordinate 170,279,466, forward strand.
TTTCATGATACGTAGAATCCAAAAATCGTTCATTGAACGCCGACTGCGGTTTTTCTCCGAAATTTTTAAAAAATAAAAAAAAAATCACAGATCACCCCAAAATGATCCTCGGAACTCGGTATTACAATTTTCTTCCAAATCAGTTCAAAATCTTACTATCAAGTTTTCATATGGGCATATAAGAATTTCAAAATGATTAAATTTCAGGAAATTGTTCGTTATATACTTCATCACTTTATTCAACAATTTATCACGAAGTTTCGGGCTTATCCTTGCCCATTTTCCAGTGATTTTGGTTAGCATTTGACTAGTTATTGGGTGAACTCTCTTTCAGATATAGTTTTATGTTAGACATGAAAATGAAGGTCTTAATTGTACATGAAATATTTTTTAATTATTGATTACATATGTATATTTAATTTTGATTAGTTGATTTTATTGTTATAAATTTCTTCCGTATCTCTGTTTTATCCTTCCTTGAATTATTTCTGCACTTCCTTTAGCTTCCTTAATCTTTTCTTTTTTTTTCCTACTGAAGTGCATATCAAATATTTCTTCTGTATCATTTTACCCTCTGAATACATGCCCTAACCATCACAGCCTATTTGCATGTTCACAATTTTTTCTTAAAACTCCCAGTTTGGCACTCTCATGGCGATCATCTTGGGACAAGCTTCAAATTCCTTTTCCTTTAGTGCCTACTACTTAATTTTTTTTACTTGGACAAAATAGATATTTTTTAAATATTACTGAGTGGAAATAATAAACCATTGTGTGATGATTTGCAGCGTTTTTCTTTAATACTCTATTTTCGAAGTTTCGATTCTTGAAAATTAAAATGGGATTAATTTTCAGATCTAGAATAACAATATTATGTTGTTTTTTTTTAATTTTAATGAGATATAATAGTAAAATTTCCTAATTAAAAATTTTTCTTGAGACTCTTATTTCTTTCAATGAGATGCCTACCAGAGGCCACGTAACAATTTCAATTCATCCTTCTTTGTTTTTTCCTTTTCCTTTCTTTCCAGTATTACTTAATTATTTCCCTACGCCTCATTCTTCTATCCTCAGACTTCTTTGGACAGGGTTTTCTTTTTTATTCTTTTTTGAAATCTTTCCGTCTTGAAATATTATTTTAAAAAATCTCCCTTTCCATAGTTCTCTCTTCTCATATTTCATTTCTTTCCAAATCTTTCTTGACATTTTTTCTACCAAAATTACCTGAATATCAGTTTTGTAAATCTATGGAAAAAAAAGGAGATTTTTCGGACATATATATATATATATATATATAAGTATTATTTTTCATTATTATTATTCTCATTATTTCATTATTTACTGTTCTAAACGCATAGTTCTATAACCATTTGGTTGGGCTTCGGTCACCTGGTTTGTGGTGCTCGCGGGGCATTCCAATAGTCTTTTATCTATGATAGTGAATGGATAGATCGTAAGGAAGAGAAGGAAGAGTAAGGAAGAGAAAGTTTTCCAACTTTTTATGACTTTATTTTTGATTTTTTTTTCTCATTATTTTGAAGTAAACAGGATTTATTCCTAATGTATTTATCTGAAAACAGGAACAATTGTTTTTTAAAAAAACCTGGACATAGCTTTTGGCAGAAAATGTTTAAGCAGTAACCATATTAAGTTGGAAAATGTGCCCCGAATGTGAGGCAAGTTTTCCAGCTCACTAAAAATGTTCAGAGGTTGATTTTCCAACTATAATTTAAATGGTAAAATACAATTAATAAATCGTTTGAACCCAGTAAGTGAGGTTTGTACACCGCACCCAGTTTTCTTTTTCCTTATTTGATCATGCTTTTTTGACTGGTTGAGGACTTTTTCATGTGAGCTATTACAATATCTTTTATGTTGGTTTTCTTCTATAAAGAAGAATATAATGGAAACAATAAGAAAGGATTAGCCAAAAGAAGCAGTCCTATGTGAGGAATTAACTTCTGATTATTTAAAAATTAATTTATAGGTCGTGATGAGGGATATTAATAATGCACATTTTAGATTGTTAGGGGTTGGAGAAAAAAAAAACGAAACAAAAAATTACAGGCATTAGGATCAAACAACCTTAACTCCGCGTGAAAGCAGGAGTTATGAGAAGAGAACAGCGGGGAGAGAGGGGAGGAGAGAGACCCCGAATATGATTCTCATGAAACCATTCATTAATCTCTTCAGTCCCATCTTGATCCCACAAGGCTCCTGATACATTAAGCAACCATTGTCAAAGTTGGTGAACAATAAGAAGGGGAGGGGGAGCGACAAGAAACTTAAAATTTAATTAAACAATATTATTACATTCTATGTATAAGTTAAATGTTTATTTCAAAGATATTATTAGAAAATTCAAAAAAAAAGTTTTAAGTCTCTCAAATACTAGTAAATATTTAAGCAGTCAACGTTTCAAGCAAGTTCAAAGCATCATCAGGACAGAGAAAGATAAGATGACGTAAATTCAGACCAGAATGAGTACATCCCATATCAACAATTTAAAAAAGACCACTCCAAGACAATTATGGTCGAGATCGCGCCCGTTAGGATTTTTTCCCAAGGGTGCCTACTTTATAGAGGCTGAATGAGCCCTAGGAGTTTTCCGAACCCACTGGACCGATCCACGACTGATGACAGAATAAGTGGTTATCTGTCACAGCAGGTCACGAGTTTTTTTTTTCTTTAGGTATTCCAGTTATTTCTAATAGGAAAAGTATCTGTTATAGAAAAGTATCAGTTATATTTGAATCAATGTTGTTATTCTTCTATTACATGAACATCTGATAACAGATTATATTGAAGCTTGTAAAAAAAATTTTTATTTAAGATGATATTTTTTTTATTTGGGAGGCCAATAAGTTTTTATTGATTTTCGCATTCTTTCGAACAAATCCTCCTTCTCATATCTCCTCCTCCAAACAAATCCACACAAATAAGAATCAAGATGGTTCCACATTCAATTTTATTTCTTCTCTTCGCTGGCCCATGTTAATATTAATAAAATGGCGGCAACTTCGCCTGTTGCAACTATATTTGAGAGCACTTCTTTTAGGAAAATATGCCTTCATGGCGTGTCCTTTTCTACATTTTCTGTTCCTGTGAAGTATCCCGTTCTTTTGGAGAGCCGTAAATGCAGCTACCACTGATTTTAAGCAACGACTTAGTTTTATTAAATTCATAGTAAACGCAATTGCAAATAGGAGAAAATAGTTGATAATCTACTCCAAATATAAAACTACATAACTAGCGTACCTAAAGTAAAAATGTTGTATTGTTATTTTTCCTTTTTATATAGCAAATTTCAGGTTAAACACTGGATTAAAAAATAAGTAAAAAAAAATTAATTGTGCTGATTAATGTTAACTGTAGCATACCCCTCCAGGAGCTCCTAAATCTTATTAGATACCGCCTCAATTTCTAATTTAATTTATTTTTCAAAACCAAACCTGCAAGTTTCCAAGTTCATGTAATTTCTTGATCTACACAGGTATGTTATACGAATATTTTTTTACATTTATAAAGTAGGCTAAATACATTAAGATTTGTTCGTAGTAAAATAATTACTTCATTGATTACTTAAAAGTGCTATTTATAATTAATAAATCATCACAAAAAATAGTTTATTTCACTTTTGCGACAAATATTAATATCATTAATGGAATGTGGAGTCAAGGGATGAGGTGTTTCAACTATCCACACTATGAAGGGCTGACTTCATTTCAAACTTAAGAAGATTTTAGCTCATAAAATGCAATTAGATAGATTACATTTTAACTAATTTGAGACCCAAAACAATGAAATAAATAAAATGAGTTTTGACCATATTTCTTCAAAAATAGATAAGTTTGTGACAGCATAGCTGAGAAAGGTTATATACGAACAGTTATCATCAGATATTATAAGATAAATTTAATAAATTTAACCAGATGGCCTTTTTAAAATTATTTTACTTGTATGTTATCAGTTATTATGATGTTATCTCTCTTTTACTTCGGTATATATCGACGTCGTTTTTTGAAAAAGGCTTAAGCGCAAAAAATTAGAAATTCAGGTTTTAATTTATTAAGGGGCTAAACACCATATCTATCGATTACCGCTCACAATATTTCTGGAAAAAAATTGGAAATGGTAAAAAAATCGACTATTTACGACGTAAGCACCAAATGCTGACGACTCTCAGTTGTATCAGTGCTATAAGCCTTAAAAATATATTGCAATTACAAAGGTTTTGCCACCTTAATAAACTCCTATGGTGCAGAATAAAGAATTAAATTAAAAAACGCTGCAAATTATTATACAATGGCTTATTATTTCCGAATAGTAATATTTCAAAAATTTCTGTTCTGCCCATTCAAAGGACTTTGCGTAGTGCTTTGGTTTCCAGTTTAGATAATTAGATTATCTTTCAAATGAACATTTGGAGTATTTCGGGAAAGGGACATGTGCAGAATACTTAATAAAACCTAGTTCAGCAACGAAATAAAGCAGTAGGCACCTATGGAGCAGACATATGAAGCTTGTCCCAAGATGATCGAAATGGTACACAGAAAAATATGGGATGTGCACTTCAGTGGGAAAAGAAAAAGGAAGGACATAGAAGCTAAAGGAAGTGCAGAAATATTCCAAGGATGAATTAGAGAGATGCGAGGAAGTCGGAAGCTCGCAATTGATAAGTCAGGAGGCATGACCTGCAGCGCCGGAGAATTAGTCTATTAAGTTCAGTACGCTATTTCTCAGCTAATACTAGTACGATTTAAATTAATTTTTTTTGTTTTTGCAGGGAATTTCATCACATTTCGAATCATAAGCATTTATATAGATGTTTTTTTTTTACATTTTTTTTTGTTTGCTTTGGTGTGCTGATTCTAAAACACCTTACACCCCCCCCCCCTCTATCTTTTTGCAGGGAATTTCATCACATTTCGAATCATAACAAAAACTCAAAAGCATTTATATAGATGTTTTTTTTTTTACATTTTTTTTTGTTTGCTTTGGTGTGCTGATTCTAAAACACCTTACACTCCCCCCTCTATCTTTATAAATGGCCGAGCTATTGTCTTCTCTAATCGTCCACCATTTTGAAACAAACAGACGGATGGTAATGCTGAGTTCCGAGGATCATCCTGTGGTGACCTGTGCCTGTTTCCGAACCTCAAGAAAATCGGTCCAATGGTCTCAGAGAAAAGCCGCGGACCGCGGACATGAGACGACGGAGACGAGCGGCGGACGGATTTTTTTTATTTGATATTTGGATTCTACGTGTCTTGAAACGTACAACCTTAAATTTTGAGGGGAGGAGGGTTGAAATTTTATTTTTCTCAGTCGATTGCAAAGGTCTATTATTAAAAATAATAAACCAAAAAATATATATTGTTATTAGGGAGGAAAACATTTCCTGTGTTTCCTTTAAAGTTTGCTTAATGTCGCTTAGGCTTTTTTAAAAAAAAAGACTTCGAAATGTTGACCTGTCTTGGAATGATGTTTAATCTCTCATTCTTTTTTTAGACTGTCGATGTGTGATGTGATGTTAACTTTTTCTTTCTGAATTGTCTGCTGTTTGAGAGATGTAGAAGGCTTAGTTCTGGAATATTTCAATGATACAGGACCTGAACTAGAGATAGAGAAAAAGGGGACTTGAGGGTGATAAATTACGGACGAAATTTTAAGATTGAGCAAAGAAATATTTGTTTCTGTTTTTTGATTATTTTGACCTCAATTCTGTCAATAAAATGAGTTATTGATATTTATTTCGGAATATATTACCTAAAATACTATTGTTGACTTATTGATAGGAGTGGGATAAGGAGATAAAAAAAGGGATTGCAAAATTTAACTTCCGCCTCTGACAAAATTCCTAGTTCTGGCCCTGAAATGAAACTAAACAGTAATTCTTGTCTCTTTTTGCTCTCAATAAATATTTATTTTAATTATTTCAAACTGTATTTAATTGCTGTTGACTTAGTGTTTTATTAACTTGAAGACAAGGAACGAGAACTGTGCCTGGAGGTAGAATTTGAGCGCCTAAATAAACAGAAGATTAATAAACCCTTTCGGTGATGGACGATTTGCTTTCCATGTTTGGATTGGTGTTTAGTAATTGAAACAACAGTTCGAGACCTTTAGCAAACATTTGGAGTTTTAATTTAATCAGTGAATTTTGTACGTAATCAAATCGAAAGGTCATATCTTTAAACTCAAAATCTGTAATGTCGACTTCGAGCAAAGCGTAAGGTAGGAATTTGTATTAATTTCTTTTGTATTATTTTTACTTCCTTGTACGAAGTTAAGTAACCGCGAAAATTTTTGGTTTTCAGATTTCAACAGAAATATCAATTTTGACTAGTTTCGTCGTGAAGTCTGTACGTACGTTCGTAATGCGTATCTCGCATAACTCAAAAACGGTGGTCCAAAGAAAGTTAAAATTTTGTATTTAGGATTGTTGTAAAGTCTAGTTGTGAGCCTCTCTTTTTGGTCACTGGCCGATCACCGGAAGTGGTACTTTACTTGGAGGTTATAATTGATTCCCATCAAAAAGTAAATTAAATTATAATGCAAACCTTCTCAAATTTAGTATTTATAACTAATATATTGATTTAAATAACATAACTAGATTTTGGTCTAAATTGGTAAGTCGGAAGGGGTACTTTACTTGAAGGTCATAATAAACTCAGCAAAAATTATATTAAAATTAAATACAGAGAGATCATATGTTCGGTAATAAAGGTTACAAACGCGATTTTTTTTTCTATTCTAATTAAACATTTTTATTACTGGTTATAAGTGTTAAAATTTAATGTAAAATAATTGTTTTTCTCCCCAATTGTGAGCTGAACAAGTCTGTAGCAGGATAATAAGAAATAAGTTAAGTCGGTTCTTCCGCTTAAAATGTCGAAACCGTCGATTTCCAATGCCTTATCTAGTGGCATTTACAGATAATGTTGTCAAGGAACACGAACAAATCTCTTGGGAACTCTTTACGAATTGAAAGAAAATGAAATATAATAACGGAATGAAATTCCAGAATCAAGAGATTGTGTGTGCGTGTCAATAGATTGATCGCGACGCAGAATGTCGTTTTTGAGATACTGCAATCTTCGGAAACTAATAACCAAATTTAGGATCATTTTTTGAACCTCCGTTTTTTAGTTTAATAGGCGTAGAAGAAAGTCATGCGGTGTCCACATCAGATATTTTTACTTTTCTATCGCTATTTGGGTAAAATTTTCGATGTACAATTTTAAATAGACGTTAACGTTTCAAATCCTCCAAACAGTACAAAAAGCGAATTTTCGACAATTGGTCGGTGTGTTAACGTACGTACGTGCGTTCGTACGTACGTACGTTCGTATTTCGCATAACTCAAAAACGGTTAGCCGTGGAAAGTTGAAATTTTGTATTTAGGATTGTTGTAAAATCTAGTTGTGAACCTCCCTTTTTGGTCACTGCTTAATAACCGGAAGTGACTTTACTTGAAGGTCATAATTGATTTCCATCAAAAAGATATTAAAATATTATGCAACACTTCTCCAATTTAGTATTTATACCTTATATATTGATTTAAATAACATACTAGATTTTGGTCTAAATTGGAAAACCGGAAGCGGTACTTTACTTGAAGGTCATATTAGACTTTCATAAAAAAATATAATGTAAAACATCTCAAATTTGGTAAATAGGACTTTTATATCGATATGAATGTATTTAATACATTTTGGTTAAAATTGGTGAGCCGAAAAGGGTACTTTACTTGAAGGTCATGATAAGCTTACATCAAAAATTATATTTAAATTAAATACATAAATCATATGTTTCGGTAATAAAGGTTACAAACACGATTTGGTTTCCAATCCAATTAAATATTTTTATTACTTGTTTTAAGTGTTTAAATTGAATGTAAAATACTGGTTTTCCTCCCCATTTGTGAGATAAATAAGTCTGCAGCAGGAGAATAAGATATTAGTTAAGTGAGTTTTTCCGCTTAAAATGTCGAAACTGTCGATTTCCAATGCTTTATCTCATGATATTGGCAGTTTTAATGTTGTCACGAAACACAAAGAAATCTCTTGGAAACTAGTTAACTACTGAAGGAAAACGACATATAATAACGGAATGAGACCTCCAGAAACAAGTATGTGTCTGTGTGTATGTGTTTGTGTGTCAATAGATGGATGACGCGACGTCGAGTGTCGTTTTTAATGCAATCTTTGGAAACTAGTAACCAAATAGAGGATCACTTTTTGAGCCACCGATTTATAGTTTAATAGGCGTGCAAGAAAGTAATGTGTTGTCCACATCAGATATTTTGGAATAAGTTTTGTTGACCATAGAAATAATTAAGGAAGGAGTTGGTCGAGGGTTACGGTCAAAGAATTATCATTGTATTCAGAAAGGTCCATTGTGACTGCTTCTTTGCCTTCGGCTGCTTTTTTTAATGATTATGTCGTCATGGGATTTTAGGAAGGATCGGGTGAAAGAGAGGTCTTTGAAAAAATGGAAGAATTTGAGGAGTGGGGGGGAAGGGTGTAGGAGGTAATTAGAAAGAATATTGGTAATGGAAACGCGTGACAACTCTACTATCATGGAAGCTGTGGGAAAGGGGGTCATTGTGGATGTGTAATCTGGATCAGTAAACATTTCTGGAATAACTTTTTTAAATGAAGAGATGGGGGTGGAAAAATTTGGGCCTAAAGTTAAAATATTGAGGACGTTGGAGATTTTTTTAAATCTTAAATTTTTTTAAGTTCATCTTTTTTGCTGATAGCCGTAAATCTGTGACTTTTTGTGTTTCAATAGGTTAGTTACTTTCTAGTTTTCAGTGTTGATGAATAGAAAAAAAAGATAGTTAAATAATTTCTTTTTTTTTGTCTTTTGTTTCAGTTTTGCATGTGGGTCCTTTGGTCAAAGATAAGACGAAATATTAACGTTAAATTATTCTTTTTGTTATTCTGCTATACAGTCGAACTTCTATATATCGAAAATGATAAAAAAAAAAAAATGAAAAAAAAAACATGATGAAAAAAAATCGATATATAGAAATTTCGTTATATAGAAATATTTAAAGATTGCAACTTTCACCCTTTTCAGGCTAAAAACAATTAATCAATTAAAACAGTTATTCTTAAGGGTTAATGAAGTATCAAAGGCAATTTTTGGGGTTATTGGTGTAAGAATGGTATTTTTTAGGGTTCAAGAAAAACAAAACTGAACGATCAATAACACTTATTTGAAAAATTGTACAAATTACATCTGTGATTGCTGATTTTTTACAAATGTACATTTGTAATTTAATATGTACATGTCTTAAAAATATGCAAACATACATACAAATTAATTAATTTTTGTTTTCCCGCCAAATAACTTCTAATGTTTATTTGAGTAGTGGTATATATATATATATATATATATATATATATATATATATATATATATATATATATATATATATTGCGGGCCTTAATGATAATTACAACTATTCATTAGAGTTGATAGAGTTCAAATAACACTTATTTGAAGAATTGTACAAATTACATCCATAATTTCAGCTTTTTTACAAATGTAAATCTATAAGTTAATAAGGACATATATTAAAATATGCAAACATACATTTTTTTCTCACGAAATAGTTCTAATGTCTATGTGTGTAGAATTCATCACCAAAGTCATGCTTAGGTGCCATGCTCACAACTAGAAAGGCAAAGTTAAAGTGAATTTAAAATGAAAATTTCACTTTATTTTGGGAAAGAGGTTCAGAATTCCCATTGCTTCGCAAACCAGTGGAACGTTCTTCTTTTTTTATTTAATTATTACTCATTCTCATGCACGTAAACTAAGGGTTCTTTTTGATGACAATCACATTTTATATTTTTTTCAAATGAGAATTTTTTGTTTGATAAATTGAAATTTTATTCGATATACGGAATTTTTTTTCTAATAAAAATTCAAGGTTCTTAAAATAAGTTCGATATATAGAGATTTTCGATATATGGAAGTCGAATATACAGAGGTTCGACTGTATTTTATTGCTGTTTGATTCTTATAGTAATCAGGATGTACTATCGGAACGGAGTCTCTCCTCGAGCTGGTAAGGGCAGAGCTTCAAGAGGCTAATTACAAGAGGCTTATCGAAAGCCCTTTGAAAGTGTCTAAGCCTTTTGAGAGTGTCTATACCTGTCCGCTAATTTATTTAGAAAACGTGAGAAAATTTATCGGCGACTGGTCTCTTTACACGATTTCTTTTAAGAAGTAGAGGAGCATGGAAAAGCTCTCAGGGCGTAAAAGGTGGAAAATCAATAGGGAATTAGAGGGCACTATTGAATGGGGTTTTGATGAATGAGGGTGGGCCAACTGATTCGGAGCGGTTTGAAATTATTTACTGCCTTTGTTAGCAACGCCAGCGCCATCTGTGGGTTGGTCAGGGCAAGATCTATGGAACCATGTCCCATTTTGAGGTTAGCGTGTTCGGTTCTAATACTTCAATAGCCGTTTAAGGAGGCTCAATGTCATTACTATGGGGCAAGGTGTTGTGAATGTCATTATTTCTTTAACGATTTAAATTCCGATCCTGATTTAAATTTTAATTCCTTTAATATTAAACATAGAAGAAGCTATAGTTATGATAGGAGCAGTGGCCTAGTTAGCCCAACTGGCGTCCGGAGCAAACTTCAACATATCCGCCCTCAATGCCGGGTCTAGAGGGACAAAGGGGACACTTACCCCGGACACTTACTTTAAAAGGCGGTAAATTTTAAATATTGTAAAAGGTCTTTTGTAAAACTGTAATACAGCCGAACTTCTGTATATCAAACCCGAAGGTTCCAAAATAAAGCTGTGATAAATATCACTTATTTGAAAAATTGTGCAATATACATCTGTGAATGCTGATTGTTTTTACAAATGTGCATTTATAATTTAATAAGGACATGTATTAAAAATATGCAAACATGCATAAAAATTAATTTATTTTTGTTTTTGTTTGCGCAAAATAGCTTGTAATATCTATTTGTGTATTATTCATGACCTAAGTTATGTTTAGGAACAATGTTTACAACAAGAAACGCAAAGTTAAATTGAATTTAGAATGAAAATTTCACTCAATATTAGCAAAGAGGTTCAGAGAATTTAGGTACTCTGTACTTCTTCTGGAAGAGTTCCATATATAGAGATTTTCGATTTATGGAAGTTCGATATACAAAGGTTCGACTGTATTTGTAAAAATATTATAAAACTGTTGACCTTTATTGGGGGGGAGATGAAAGAAGAGGCGGCAAATTCAAGCTTGCCCTCCCCTCCCGGCAAAAATCCTAGTCCCGTTTCTCCCGCCCTCTGGCATAATTCCAGGTTCTCTCCTTCTAGGGAAATACGATACCGATAAGGTACTCATTCGAGCAGTTGAATCAAATATTTGATACCACTAAGTTAGTGGTATTGATTTATTGATTTAGCACTATCGATAACAAAACTGCATGGTATCGATACTTCACTTGTATCTATAGGCATCGTATATCCCGTATATCCCGCTCGTACACATCGTATATCCCGCTTCTTATATATATTATTTCATGATTACTTATTTAAATGTATATTTGACTTAAATCCAAAAAAAATAAATTATCTTTTGGGAGCCTAAAAAGGAAGGAAAAAATTATTAAAAACTGTATTTTGGGGCCCCCTTTAATCGGCGACCGGGGTGCCGACCCCTTTGTCCTACTCTAGCCACGCTTCAGGATAGGAGATAGTTATAGTTTTGACAGGAGATAGTCGTAGTTATGGTAGGAGGTAGGTATTGTGATAACTAGAGGTAGCTATAGGTCTGACAAGAGAGAGTCATAGTTTTGACGAGAGATAGTTATAGTTATGATAGCAAACAGTTGTAGTTTTAACAAGTGATAGTTATAGTTGTGACTGGAGATAGTTATATTTATGGTACAAGGTATGTTATAGTTATGAGAGAAGATAGTTTTCATGGTGATAGCAGTAATAAGATCTGTGCTCCTAATTTGTCTTTTAACTTGAGTTGAATTTAATTTATTGGATTGAGTTTGATAAAAATAAAAAAAAAAATAATACAAAATTAATTAATATTTACCTGCATTTTTTTTTTCTCTCTCGATCCCAGATTCCTGTTTCCTCTTCATAATACATACAATTAAAAACTTCTTTCCTTGCAATCTTTTTAATGTTGCCAGAGTAATTTAAGCCCCAATTATCTCAAAATTTAGACTAGATTTACATAGAAATAATTAATCTGTCATTATCGATAAAATAACAACACATTTCAAATGGACAAAAGTGACTAAAAAGTCCCCAAAATCTGTTTAGTGGTTTTCTGCTGTTTGAGAAACTTAAAGCTTTGGGGAATCTTCTTATAATAGCAAGCATAGTTTTTGTCTTTTGGTTTAATGTTATTGCTTTAATTAATTTAGTAGTATAAAATGAAGTAAGCATATGCAATAAAATGATGTAGCAATTTGAGAATTTAAATTTAAAACTGCTGATTTAAAGCTCATATGAACCTAATGAAACTTTTAAAAGAGTTTCTACAAGCAATAGTAATATATTTGTTATTCGTTTTCGTAATACCATATTTTTGTTTTCAATTTACCTATTAATTCACTTCAGGCACACATTCTGATTCTTAGAAAAAACAATATATATTTACGCATAACAAAAAGTATTATTTTTGTATAGAATCGAAATTGTATATAGAATCATATGAAAGGTAATAAAATTCCCTCTACGAGTATTAGGAGCTAAGATAAAGCGTATTTACCGAAAGTCCCAATGGATATCATAGATTTTATACTTGTTTACAATTTTCTTGAAAACGGCTCGTTTTGATTTAGCTCATACCAATGTACAATTGAATGGTCTTTAATATAAGCTATGTCCTATCTTCATTAAAATAGTCTGACAAGACTTTAATGCCGAATTTTTAAAATGGCTTATATTAAAGTAAAAGTTTTTTATAGTTGCGATACAATTAAAAAAATATATATATATATATTCTAAGTTCTTAATAGATTTGCAATGAAAGAAAAAATATTTTCTTTTATTTTTACCATAACGTGTTCAATTATTCTAAAAACTATATAGTTTCTTCTTGGAGTATTTTTAAAGATTATGAGTGATTCCATAATAAGTTTTCCTAAATCACTGGACATCTTTTCGTAATAAAGTTTGGCATTCTGGTGGAGTGAGGGTGCTTTGGGAAAGTTTTTTATTTTTTCCATAAAGTCCTGGAGGGTTCTGGAATACTAAAACGCCACAAGGCTATCTCGGTCATATGGTATCCCGATCACTTGAGTTAGGAAATCGAACCGTAAATATCGATGTTAAACTTATGAAGGTATCAGATTATATCGATGTTGTAAATCTCGAACTGTTTTTGAGTATTCAAATAAATGGTATATATTAAAATATTTAATATTATTAATCACTATTTGTGTTTCAGAGTTTATTAGATACTGTAATAGTTATCTATAGATTATTAATTTTATGAGTTTATTTATTTAATTATTCTAGTCAGTAAGTGACTCTGTTGCCATTTTTCTTTCTTCCGGGCTTCTTGAAAAAAACAATTTATATCATTCAGATGTTCACTAACTATAGACAGGGTGTCTCCCTCCCCTTCCAAAAAAGGATAACCCTTGGGGGTTTTATAGTAAATTTAACGCTGAACAAAAAAGTTCTTATGACCATTGGCCAGCAAATAAAGTCTTTACTAGTTGTCAGGCCAAAAATTGAAAAAAAATGCAGGTTTTTCGACACATTTTGACAATTAATGGAGAAAGAACTCGTTGCATAAAAAAACAGATCAAAAGTAACGTGATAGAGAATTATATTTGGCTCCGGATGAGACCAATTGCAGCTCGATAGATTGAACTCACCAGCTTTGGGGAATTTTCTCTAGGTCGCAGTTAAACCCCGTTTTACATATTTTTTGTTTTAAATTGATTCGTGTATGTCGGTTTTTAGAATGTTTATTTTTGTAAACCAATTTTACTAACAATAACAAGTTAGTTTGGAATCCAACGTTCACCAGTCATTGCGAAAATTAGGTAAACTCAGAAAATTCACCAAAGTTCGTGTGTTTGATCAATGGAGCTGTTATTGCTCTCATTCGATTCCAAATCCAATTCTGTATCACGTTAATTTCGATAAAAAAAAATTGCTTCTAAATTGTGTCAGAAAGCGTGCTTCTTCTTATTTTTGACCTGAAAACTGTTCAAGACTTCATTTGCTGGCCCATGTTTATAGAAACAATTTTGCTCACCGATAAATTTGCTATAAAACCCGAAGGGTTATCCTTTTTTAGTGGGACAATCAGTACAAAATATCTTGTAAGAGAAAGTATAGCGATCGTGAAAAATTTTAAATTCGTGTTTTCAAAGGAAATACACGATTTAAGATTCCAAATAGCCAATTCTCGCAAAATGGTCAATGAGTGTGTCTAAGCAGCCTAGCTAAAGAACGAAACGTTTTCCTAGAATGTTACAGCAACGTTTTGTGCTAAAATCGACTTACCCGAAGTGCCACTTTATATCATTGGTTTTAAACTTTTTTTTTTCAATTTTATCGAAAACTGCTCTAACGATTTTGATTAAACTCGTTATATCGAGATAGGTTTTATCCTCATTGAAATAGTCTTACAGGGCTTAAATGCCAAAGTTTCAAAATACCTTCATTGAAAGTACCTTTGATCTTGTTTATTTAACCATCTCTTATTGTTAGTAGTAATTAAAAACGGACAAATATTAACTCTGAAAGAATTTGATGGCTAATTCAAGGAGAAAAAAAGTATTTTCCCAGACTGAAAACAAATTTCCGGAAATGAGATCAGTAATAAAGATGTATATTATCAGTAATAAAGATGTGAAAAACTAAAGATTCTAGAAAAAAAAAATTGTCTAACATATGAAGACGTAAAAGGTATTCGAAAGTGACGAAAAACACATAAACTTAAGTGATTGTCGTAGTTGATAATCCCTACTAATGGAAAATAAATGAAATTTCCATGAAAAATTTTTAAATTTATTTTAAGTAGGTTGGTAAATGGAAGTTGTGTGATGCGTGCGTCACAACAGATTTTTGAAAATAAAAGATAATTTATTTATCTTTAGACTTCATGGATTATGAACATAAATTATGGACATAAATTGGTGGGTAATAATTTTTAAAATATCGAATGATAAATGATGAAAGCATCAAAAGCCGCAACTAAGTCTAAATTGCGTGGTAACAGTCCACTTTGAGGACTAACACGGGCAGTAGCCATTGACCGCATCGGTACCTATCTTCCGACTGACCTACTCTATGCTCTGTTGTATTGTTCCTAGTATTGTCGTCTGTTGTATAATTAGTCTTTGTTGTCAACAGCTTCTATCTCGTCAATCTAGCTTTGTTATTAATGGAAATTGAAATTTGATTTTTTAAATAACTTTTAATATTTATTTATGTGGATATTATTTATATAGATATTATTTATATTATATTTATATCTATGCATTTTACATTTGTAATGGGAAGAAAGAGAATTCTAATGCTATATTAGTGAAATGATTTCTTCCTTAATATCTCTATATTCCTTTATTATTTTTTGCTACATCGTTCCGCCAACCTTTCGGGGAACTCCCCATTCTCAAGATGTTCTTTTTTTAAAACTACAAATATCACATAACAGTTTCAACAGTTAGAATTATATATATAACAATATTGCACTAAGTAATTTCATACTATAAATACCCCTATACTCCTATTGTCTATATCCATCACTATTGATTTTGTCTGTTAATAAATACAATTAGTTTAACCAAAAAAAAAAAAACTGTGTTTTATATTTCTAAAAATATAATATCTTCAAAAATTGCTAGGAGGTGTGTATTACATCTATTTTCATCTTCGTCTCATTGCTTTGGTATAAGCTCCAGTACCAATCCATCTCTGCTATTATTTATTTATCTCTCATGTATGCTGTTGCCCTAAAATTACTTTTTTTATCATACATATATAAATTATATATATAAAATTGGATGTTATTCCTAATATTTTATTTAATTGTCTTCTTTTAACAACTATTTGTATGTCTATTTTATATGTATCATCGTTGTTTCATGGGTTGTTATTTTAGATTCAATTTATTAATAATATCAGAGAGTCTCTTGTATTATGTAATTTAGCGTTATCTTTTTCTTTTTATACTTCATACTTTTTTATCTTACTTACTGCCTGTGTCTCTTTTTTCATTGTTGTTATTTTGTTTTCCTTTTAGTCCAGAAGATGGCCTAAAACTTAGGCCGAAACGTCGGCACAAAATATATAAGTTCGCTTATGGTAGTGTAATTCTTTGACCGCACCCTGCTCTCCCCCTCCCGACCAACTTCTCCCTTTAAATATAAATATACGGTCAACAATAACTCCCTCCATTATAATAATATCTATGTTTTTGGTTATGTAGATTGCTTCCATTGCTCTTCTGTTTTTGTTGTATTTTTCTTTTTCTAATATTTTCGGATTTTTGAAATCAAAGCTGTGGTTATCTTCAATACTATGCTCTGCTAATACTGTTGTATTCTTGTTCTTATTATTTTTACAGTTGCTTATATTCTGCTTGATTCTGGTTTGATGATTTTTCAACAAAATTTGCTACAACAGTAAAAATGACCAAACCAATAATATAACAAACAAAGAGACTATTAAGCCAAATAATGAAAATATGACGGAAGATACAGATGATAAAGATTTAAAATAAACAAAGAAATCAAAATAAAAGACAATTACAGAATTTTGTAAGGATGAAAATAATGATAAATAAAATAATACAAAAATATATATTAATAACATAGTATATTTATTAATAACAGATCAGTCAAATATTTGAGCATCCCATGTTAAGCTTACGAATTTGAATAAATCAAATATTTTGTGTTATTATTTTTCGATAGTATTTTGGTTGATATAACGTTTTCCTATAATTTTGGATCTGTTGGTGCGAGTTATGCTGTTTCTTATCTGCATTTGTGTGATCTTGTCTTTTTTTGTCCTGATGATGCCTGAATTGGCGAAACGCTGACTACTTAGTTATTTACTGGTTTATGAAAGAATTAAGGCTTTATGTTTGGAATCTTCTATTATTATTCTAACAATTTTGTTTTGTGTTTGTATGTGTGTTCTTACTATCTTTTATTAATTTTTGATTTTTATAATTTATTTATTTAATATAATGTATTGCAATAGATAACACGAATGTGGGGACTAAATAGTGGCGCCCGATTTTTTAGACATTATTGGGAACAGAACTGGAGAAAGGAGAAAAATATGCATATTAGAAGATGATGGCGATTTATATCATACTATGATAATACTCTTGTGTCTAACTGTTTAGTTTTCATTTTGTTTTATTTAAATTTTGAGAACTTCAATTAGAAAGATCCATTCAAACTTTATTAGTTGCTGATCAAAAATTTATTAATAATCTCTTTGTGAGTAATGGATGGGCTGTGATAAATCCTTGATTAAGCTTGTGATAAAATATTCTCTTTTTTTCGCTGAAATTCGCCGAGTTTGGGCCTTTTCTGTCGGTGAAGGCTTTAAACAAAAAAAAAAAAAAAGTCAGAAAAAAAAATACAAGGCCAGAGGGGTTGTTGGTCGGATTCGGTGTTTAAATAAATTTTAAACTCTACTCCACTAACTCCGGGGCTAAAGTCTTTAGCCGTCAAGTTAGCGGGCTGCTTCCGCTGGAGAAACTTTCCAATGGGATCCTCCAACTCGATGGATATGGACGATTTCCGTTCACTCCTTCCCGGAGTCAGAAGTCCACTGGCGTATCCTCCACTGATGACAGATCAAGAGAGCATTGTACTAAACTTTGTGTTTGAGAACGTCTTATTGTCCAGGGGTTCTTGATATCTTTTGTCTCTTTGAGGAAATCCGAAGTGAATAAATTAAAACGAATATAATAGCATTCAGACATCTCTAGAATTGTTTCCAACATGTTAAAACAAGTGATATTTCAACATGATTAGTATTATCAATATCTTATGCATCAGTCAATGTTTAATCGGTCAGTTTTAGGAATTTTGTTCTATTTTATTATTCAATTTTCCCATCTTTAATGAATTTTATTTCGCTTGAAAAATAGGATATATTCAATAGATAAATTTAATAATAATAATTAAACGCTTAGAGAACCAGCAGGTTCGATGCTATCTACAAATCTCGAACCACCGACTACCGTCCAAACCCACATCCATTAGATCATTCATTCTTAACACAATCCTCTCACCTACGTTTCAGTCTACCCCTCGGACGTTTACCAGTCAGCTCAGCGTTTATTAACTGTTTAGGAATTCGTTGATTACTAACCCTAACAACTTTACGAGCCCATTTCAACTGTCGCGATGTTATCACTTCGATTATATTTGATATTAGATATAATCGATCCTAAATTCTCCTGGGGACATATCCTTTTTCATTTGGTCTGACCAAATATTTTACACAATACCTTACTCTCGAAAACCTTAAGGCGTTGTTCGTTCTTCAAGGTTAGCGGCCACGTTTCACACCCGTACAGAACAGTAGGCAGAATAATAGTTTTGCAAATTCTAACTTTTAAGTTTCTGAATAAAATGTGCAGATAAATTTAAACAAACAAGAAAAATGTAAACAACTATTATATTGATTTCTCAAAAATATTTCTTGGATTTGATATTCTAATAAGTTTTAACATATCGACTATTTGGAATGAACGCTCCATAAATACTCCATCTAACATTTTATTCGTTTCGTCTAAATTGATGTCAAAGTTTCATTAACTCATTATTCAATTATCTCTTCATCCTTGTCTCACTAACAATTCATTGCAATTAATTTTGTAATAGAACAAGTGTCTAGATAAGTGATCATCTTGTTCTTTCCACGGTTATTTGAATATTGGTTCTTATATTTTGTTCTGTAACTTAATCCTTTACGATTCCCTCTAAATAATTTTCCTTTAAATTATCTTTTCTAATATAATTCATAGCCATCCGAACATTAAAATCTCATAAAGCCCCAAGAATCGGCAACATTCCTAGGGAATTAATAAAAGCGTGCGAGGAAGCTGGAGTTAATAAAATACATCTTTTGGTTATAAAGAGCTGGAAAAATGAAAAAATTGCCCGAAGAATTGAAAGAATCTCTACTTATTCCGATTCACAAAAAGATTCCGAGGACGGATTGTAATATCACTCCTCTCGGTATGTTATAAAATATTCTCGTTGATCCTAACTAGTCGAATCAAGGAATACGCCAAGAAAATTATCGGAGACTACCAATGTTCTTTTAGGAATCGGTCAACTATTGATAATATTTTTCTTACGGCAAATATTAGAAAAACAAAATAGGATACAATGGTGTAGTTATCAGCGTTTTGTCGATTTCAAAAAGGCTTATGATTCTATTGATCGCCAGAGGCTGTATAACGTTTTGATTGAGCAGGGAGTACCGAAGAAGTTAGTAAATCTAGTAGGGATGTGCATGACCGAAACATTCAATAAAGTTAGAATTAATTATTTTTCTGAGACTTTTATAGTTTGCTCCGGTTTAAAACAAGGTGATTCCGTTTCACCTGTCCTATTTAATTTAGCACTAGAATATGTCATTAGAAAGGTGATGTGTACCTTCAGACCTGGATGGTAAAATATCCGTGCTTGGTTTAGAGGATGATGTGGTATTGTTAAGTGAGGACGCGGAAATTATAAAACTAATTGTTGCAACGCTGATGAAGGTCGGTAAAGTGGTTGGCTTCGAAATAAATGTAGATAAGACGAAATGTATGGTCAGCAACAGAAACGCCGGAGAATTTGATTGTATAGATATAGGAGGGAATATGTTTGAAAACGTTCAGAAATTTAAATATTTGGGATCTGTAATAACTAGAAAAACAAGATTCAAGAGGAACTGAAGATGCGGTTAAAGGCGGGAAATGCTTGTTATTTTTCGGTATCAACATTGTTTAGAACACACCTTTTGTCCAGAAACTTAAAAGTTACAATTTACAAAACTGTTATACTTCCTACTGTTTTGTACGAGTGTGAAATGTGACCGCTTACCTTGAAGGACTAACCCACCAGATAATAGAGAAGAAATGGTCAAATTTGGAAGCCACACTTTCAAGATGGTAAACCAATTTAAATATTTGGGTGCTCTTATCACATCAAAGAATGAACACCAAGAAGAAATTAAGGCAAGAGTAGCTGCTGGAAACAGGTGCTATTATGCTCTTCAAAAACCCTTAAAATTCAGAGGTCTCACCAACAGAGCTAAGGTCATTTTATATAAAACAGTCATTAGACCGGTTGTGTCATTTGGCTGTGAGACTTGGGTACTTTCCAAAGAAAGTGAAAGAATATTAAAAGTTTGGGAAAGGAAAGTACTAAGAAGAATATATGGACCTGTCTCTGGAAACGGCAACTGGAGAATAAGAAAGAAATAGGAGCTGAAAGAAATGTTTCAAGAACCAGATCTGGTTTCCTTTGTCAGAAAGAATCAGTTGAGGTGGCTGGGACATGTGGAGCGGATGCCGGCTAGTAGGATACCTAAAAAGTTGCTAGGTTGTATGCCCGGAGGAGAAAGACTGAGGGGACGCCCACGATTAAGATGGTCGGATAGCATGGAGAAGGTATTGAGAGAAATGGGAATCAGAGGATGGAGGAGACTCGCCCAGAATAGAGAAGAGTGGAGTAAGATTGTGGAGGAGGCTAGTAAGATTAAGATTGTGAGTGAGTGTGAACCTTGAAGGACGAACAAGGTATTATTGCACAGCTTCAAGGTATTCGAGAAGAAGGTATTGCGTAATATATTTAGTCCGAAAAAGAGTGAGTCTCTCAGGAGAATTTAGGAGGTTACAGAACGCGAAAATGCGGACAGCATGCATTCTGTTAATATAAAAATTGTTGGGCTCAGTAACGCACGAATTCCTATAAAGTTAATAAAGTCTGAGCAGTCCGGTAAACATCCGAGGGGTAAGCCGCAATGTAGGTGGGAGGATTGCGATTTGGATTTGGACGGTAGTCGGTGGCCCGAGGTTTGTAGACAGCGATTGATGGTATCAGCATCGAAACTTCGGATTCGCTAAGCCTTTTATTATTATTAATATAATTCATACTCTATTTATTTTAGAGGAAATTCGTCATACTAGGAGAATTTTCCATTTATTAACCTCCAGCAAGAGTTTATATATTCCGATTAAAAATATCTGATGTGGACAATACATGAACTGCTTGTACGCCAATTAAACTATAAATCGGTGGCTCAAGTTGATCCTCAATTTTGTTACTAGTTTCCGTTTGATTGCAGTATCTCAAAAACGATATTCGGCGTCGCGACATCCATATATTGACACACACACACACACACACACACACACACACACAGAGGCATACTCTTGTTTCTGGAGGTTTCATTCCGTTATTACATGTCGTTTTCTTTCAGTAGGTAACAAGTTCTTAAGAGATTTCTTCGTATTCCCTGACAGCATTAGAACTATCTATGTCACTTGATAAAGCATTGGAAATCGACGGTTTCGACATTTTAAGCAGAAGAACTCAGCTTATATCTTATTCTCCTGTTCGAGAATTGTTCATCTCACAAATGGAGAAGAAAACCAGTATTTTACACTCAATTTTAACACAAAACGAGTAATAAAAACTGTTTAATTGGATTGGAAACCAAATTGCGTTTTTAACCTTTATTACCGAAACATATGATTTATGTATTTAATTTAAATATAATTTTTGATGTAAGCTTATCTTACATACCTTCAAGTAAAGTACTCTTTTCGGCTCATCAGTTTTAACCAAAATAGAATAAATACATTCATATCGATATAAAAGTCCTATTTACCAAATTTTAGATAATTTACATTATATTTTAATATAATTTTTGATGAAAGTCTAATATGACCTTCAAGTAAAGCACCGCTTCCGGTTTACCAATTTAGACCAAAATCTAGTATGTTATTTAAATCAATATATGAATAATAAATACTAAATTTGAGATGTTTTGTATAGTATTTTAATATAATTTTTGATGGAAATTAATTATGACCTTCAAATAAAGTATCACTTCCGTTAATCAAGCAGTGACTAAAAAGGGAGGTTCGTTCACAACTAGATTTTACAACAATCCTAAATACGAAATTACAACTTTCTACAGCTAACCGTTTTTGAGTTATGCGAGATACGGACGTACGAACGTAAGTACAGACGCCACGACGAAACTAGTCAATATGGATTCAGGGATGGTCAAAATGGATATTTCCGTCGAAATCTGAAAACCGAAAATTTTCGCGATTACAATACTTCGTACAAGGAAGTAAAAACAAAACTAGAGATACGGAAAAATATGCGCTGTTGTATTGTTTAACTACTATTGTGTAGTGGTTACAAAACAAAATAAACAAGAGCTTACATTCAGTCGACCTCGATACACAGTGCTTCGAGTATAGGAGGTGTGTTGTACAAAAATATATTGGTTGTGCATTCGTATAGATAATGCCATCCTGATTTCGAATATACCCCAAAATATTAGTCGGAAAT
Organism: Rhaphigaster nebulosa; assembly: GCA_948150685.1. Taxonomy (NCBI): domain Eukaryota; kingdom Metazoa; phylum Arthropoda; class Insecta; order Hemiptera; family Pentatomidae; genus Rhaphigaster; species Rhaphigaster nebulosa. The sequence continues at coordinate 170,302,046 of OX411308.1, forward strand.
GACTATTTGTTAAATATAAGTAAAAAAATAAAGGAGAAAGACATTCTTTAAAAGAATATTTTGAAATTTAATGAGCATAAATGATAATGTAATAAATAATGTGTACTACGAGATTTCCTTGTTTTTTTTACCAAACAACAGAGCTCGATAATTTACAACGATTAATTATCTTACTAAAACAATTTAACATTAAAATAAAATAAAAAAATAACAATGTAATGCGCAAATATACAGAACACCAAATACAGTATTTAACTACAAACTTTGAACTTGACTTCGGTATCATACTATTCACAATAATATTGATACAACTTTACAATCAGGACTCATTATCACTGGCTCCTTCCGAAAATCGAAGGTAAATTCGAAGGAAAATCGCCGCACTACCACTCTTTAATGCCATTTACGCTAACCACCTGCTTTGTATTAAATTATAAAATAATCATTATTGCTTCTTGTAGTCTGGGGAAGTTGTAGTAATAATTTAAAGCAGTAATAATTTAAAATTACAGTAAGGGCCTCAACTGAAAAACAAGTTTTGGGGGTTTGTATATTTCTTGAGCGAGCGTAGCGAGCGAAAGTCGATAGCTGTAATGCAGTTAAAGCAGTAATAATGCAATTACGGTAAGACCCCGACCTCAACTGAGAAGGATCCGTTGTGTTTGTTTTATCTCTTTGGCGAGCGTAGTGACCGGAAGTCGGCAGCACTAATAATTTAAAATAATATCTAATTAAAACAGTAAAAATTTTAATTATCTCCATGCAAACAAATGTTAAAATCCAATTCAAAGCAGTTAGTTCGTTCAAATGGCGCTAGAGAGTGTTAGTGCGGCGATGTTCGGGCCACTTCCGCAGAAGCCAGTGAAATACGTCCCTATTGTAAAGTTGTACCATAATATTATTTAATCTGAATGAAATATAAAATAATTTTCATTACTGTTCCTTTCTGTATCTACACTTAGGTGGTCAATATCCATTATACGACGATAAAATTTCCTCTGGTTCTCTCCATTAAATTTGACTTTTTTACTAACAACAACGTTAAAATTAGATCAGTACTGGAACCCAGAAACTACAATGATGCAATCGGTGCTTCCTGGCTTATTTGTATATTTCCTGTGACGTACATTCAGGCAATAGTCTAATTGGTAAGGAAACCAAAGTTATTACTTAATGAATATGGTCTGAGACTGCAGTTCATTTACCACAAATCTTAAAAATTCATTTGTATTTCCTTTTTGATCAACCCTAGTCTAAGTATAAATGTTCCTATTTTTCAAGGCTAAACAAAACAAAAATTAAACGCACTGACAGGCAAATGATAGTTACAGATTTGTATAATACAATGATTAGATAATAAATAATCAAAATATTGTGGGGTAGTTCGAGGTACTATTCAGAAATTTCCTTTTCAAATAGATTATTACCATTACCAAAAAAAATTTGTACTTATCCATACCAGATTCTTCAAGAAAATATAATGTATTGCTTAGACCTGCCTGACTATCACAGTGATCTCGTCTGTTGTGGAGAATCAATCTATTGAAAACGAAAAACCGAATTGTTTACATTTCCGGATTAACCTCTGTAGTAAAATCTCTATTCGATAAACACGTGCACTTACCAGGTCAAAATGCATGTTTATTTAAAACTATCTCTTTACTTTCAGTAACAATAACGTAAACAAATATTTGTAAAAATTATAATTCATATTCATTGACAGCTCTAGATAAATTTTAAAACCAATTGAAAAAAAAAAGAAGTGATATTTTAGTTGTTGTCCTCTCTTTAAGTACTGACAACTCCAAATAAAATTCTATCATAACAAAAAAAAAACTTAAAACGAGATGTAATTGAATATAATTTAAAAAAATTACTCGTTCAATATAAAAGTTAGAAATAAAGTAAGTGAATACAATGGAAATAATTACTATGCAATTTGTCATCAAGATTTTGTTAATTGACATGAAAATAACAGTTTGTGCATTTTGACTAAATAAACGATGTTCAGTATTTTTTTTTCAGTTACATCAATTCAAAATGCAAATATTGATCAATTATTTGCCACTTCATTGATTTTGTTTTTATTGAAAACAAGTTTCAAATGGTATACATTCATCTTATGTTCTAAAAACACTCAACAATTTAAAAATAAGCAATTTAAAATACAGTTAAGTATTATTATACATTTTAAATTAAATGTAATATAAATTATTATTATAAAACATTTATGAATTTAATGAAAACAAGAGATAAAATTATATATATATATATAAAATAGAAAAACAAAAGCAAAAAATCATTACAGATTATTATACTGATAATGGCAATAGGGCTAAAAATAATAATAATAATAAAATTGTTTTTGTTCGAAATAAAAATGAACCTAATGAAATAGATATAAGTACACTGTAATTTTATAAAATTAATTATATTCCAGATTTAACAGAGAATATAAAAAAGATAATGGTAGAGTACGACCATGTAAATATAAAACTAGCTACTTATAACGATTCTAAATTGGAATGATAACTTGGTAATGTGAAGGACAAAATTAAAATGATATAAAAAAATAATGTGATTTATAGAATAAATTATCGTGATTGCAAAATGATGTACATTGGGGAGATATCTAAAAAACTACAAACTAGAATAAAACAACATATGGGAAATTGTAAAAATAGTAAACAAATAAAAATATTACAGCTCTTATCCATCACAGTATAATGAGTAATCATAAATTTGATTTTGACAACCCAAAAATCTTGGATAATGAAAAAAACACAAAAAATAGGAAGACTATGTAAGCTATTTACATCACTAAAAATATAAATAATACAGTGAATTTCAAGCCAGATGCAGTAAATTTAGATAGTCACTATGCTGGTATAATTAATAAACTAAATATTAAACGGTAGTAATAATAATTTCATAAATAATAACCAATACAATACAATACAATAGTTAGGCATATAAAATATTAGATTTTCCAAAAAAATAGGAAGAAAATAACTAACACAGTTAGGTAATTGGACAATAGGCAAATAGCAAACAGATTAATGAATTAGTACAATGTTTAATTCTAATGTAGGTCAATGCGACATCGATATCGTCTTAGCAGACACTCTCTAGTGCTATAATTGTTTAAAAAAATTTAAATAGTGGATCAACAGACGAAATATTATGGAAAAACCGGACCTTAGGAAGTACTTCTAATTATTTTATATTAGAAAAAATAGCATAGTTATGGTAAAATAATTTTGTTTTTAAAATATTATATTAAATTATATTAATAATTGAAAAATATGTGTAGTGTTGATGTTTTAGTGTTGAATTTTAGTAGAAAGGAAAACGCAGAAGATGGAAGAGAATTTCGAAACGTCGGTTGTGTGTGGGTAAAAAAAATATTAATATAGAAAATTAATAAAGATAATTTAAGAGAAGTGTGTTTGTTCACTAAAATAACAAAACTATTTAATTTGTTAATGAAAACTTCCGTAAAGTAGTAGGAATTTTATAATATAATTCAAATAAATAAAATGAAATTTAATTCAGTTATTTCTGTTTTATATTGCAGATTGGAGTCGCATGATGGAGACAGCTGTGAGTTAAACAACATAATTATACGATTTTAATATGAATTCTTGCACTGAAATCGGAATAGCTAACATATACCTGTCCACTAACCATTGTTATCTGACCTGGTTCCATTCTAAAATCCAGTCTATCCTTTCCTATCTTATTTTTGAATAACCTTTCATTGCATTTCTTATACAGGGTGCGGCAAAAGTAACTGACACATTTCTAGGCTAAATACAGTCCGAAATTATTTTTTTTAATTTTCATATGAACGTACATAAAAAACATTTTAGTTGCAGTAATTAATTAATTAGGTTTAGTTACAATAATTAATTAGTTTTAAAAATATTCCAGTTAAAAGTGAGTATCGTTGTTGCCCGGTCACCCGACTTGAACCCATGTGATTTTTTCCTTTGGAGCTACTTCATTCGAAACAAGCGATCCGAAAGTTACTGTCATTGCACAGAAAATGATCAACCGAGTGATTATTGACATTATTTTAAAAATGAATTTATAACTGCAACTAAAATTAATTAATTAGTAAAAGGCCAAAAGGTCATCAAATTCTTTCATATTATTTCCAATAACTTCGATGTTTCGGCAATCTTGAGCCATTCTCAAAACGCACTGTATTTTATTGTTTACATGAAGCAACCAATGCCATAAACATTTTTTCCTTCTTCTATTTCCGGCATTATTTTTCCAAAAATTGAGTCAGTTGGTCCTAATTGATTTGCTAATGAACCATGCTTCAACCATACTATCAATCACAATTTAATAGAGAACCTTTTAGGACGAAATTACTCAAATTTTGGAAAAATTATACCAGAAATGAAAGAAGAAAAAAATACTAATGAGGTTTCATTTAAATTAGAAAATGCTGTCCGTTACATTACTTGAGAATGGTCCAAGATCGCCGA